>OZ012737.1:89906063-90318563 GCA_963859935.3 Lathyrus sativus
ATGTTATCGATCCAAAGACTGTTCTCTGCGTGCCGTCAAACGCTCTGACTACCAGGTCACTGGGCGTGCACAAGATTCCTCTGACATCCAGCTTCATCATCGCTTTCTTGGGCAGCACATTTAAGGATGAGCCGGTATCGACCAATACATGTGACATTACTGATCCTCTGCACTCGACAGATACGTGCAGCGCCATATTATGATCTCTCCCTTTCGGGGTCAAATCGAAGTCGGTAAAGCCCAAGCTGTGGCCTGCATTTACATGTGCCAATACTCCTTCCAGCTGATTCACAGAGACGTCTTGGGGGACGAAGGAAGTGTCCAGGACTTTCAACAAAGCATTTCTGTGAGCTTCAGAACATAAGAGCAGAGACAGGATAGATATCTTTGATGGCGTCTGCTGCAGATGCTCCACAATCTTATAATCACTTTTTCGAATCAAGCGCATGAACTCTTCTACATCTTTTGACGCTGCTTCTTTGTCGCTTGCTTGCACTGGGACATTCTCAACCATCTTCCCCTTTCCTTTTGCTAGTCTCTCGGCCTCCACTTCAAGTGATATAAAGATCCTACCACTCCTTGTCATACCTCCTGAACCAACAACGTTATCTACAGTCTCGGCTGGCTGTTTATTAACATCAATCTTTATCCCGTCACAATACACCTCCAACCCATATGACCATGGGACTGCTTTTGTGTTCTCGTACGGGATCGGTCCGGCCTTAGTTATGGTGATCGGTGGTCGCTGGATCGGTGCTGCAATAGTGATCGTCTTCCGAGGAATCGTTACAGTGGCCACATCACTCTGATCATCTGCTACCGCCCCTGCAGGCTCTTCAGTTGCTGCTCGGTCAAACTGCAATGTGCCTCCATCAATTAAAGCCTGAATGCCTTTCTTCAAATCATCACACCCCCCAGCTAGGGTCCAGCATTCTAAGCAATACTCGTCACATCCTGGATAAACACCCCTTTGCAACAATCTGCTTTTTATCTCACTCAACGACGTCTTTAAATCGTCGACATTCATAATCAGATTCAACCCTTCCTCAGTCAGAATGGCGTTCGCCCCATGATTAGGCATGGGTTTCTGCACTATATTCGGCCCTGCCGTTCCGAAATTGATAGTCTTATTGTCCAAAAGATCTTGCACAACATGCTTAAAAGCATGGCAACCCTCTATATCGTGGCCCGGAGCCCCAGAATGAAACTCACAGTGCCTGCTTGCATCATAACCATACGGAGGAGTTCCCGTTATCGGTGCCAGAGTTCTCTTCTCTACCAGGTTCAAACCCAACAATGTCTGCAACAAATCAGCATATGTTGAGGGAGGCTTCTCAAACACTCTTCTTGGTTTACCACCCTGGAATCTTCGCTGAGCCTGCTGTGCCCCCTGCTGAGGCTGCTGCTGCTGCTGCATTGGCTGCTGCTGGAACGGTTGCTGTTGTTGAAGTGGTTGTTGCTGATATGGGATAGTAAGACTCGCCACCTGCTGCGGCTGATGATATTGGTTTCGTCCCCTACCTCGGCCTCGACCTTGGCCTCCAAACACTGCGCTTGCCTCGCCCTGACGACGCCCACCAAAAGCCTTCCTATTACTTCCAGATGCAGTTGATTCCTCAGCCTGGAATTTTCCTTGCTTAATGTTACGTTCAATCTTTTCTCCCATCAGAATTAAGTCTGAAAAACTGGCCAGAGATGTATGAAACAGCATGTCATGAAACAAGCCTGTGAATGTGCCGACGAACATGTCATTCATTTCCTTGTCTTCTAAAGGAGGACGGACCCTGGCAGCCATATCGCGCCACCTTTGCGCGTACTCTTTAAAGCTCTCACCCTTCTTCTGCGACAACCCTGTCAGTTGGACCCGATTGGGCGCCAAGTCGCTGTTATACTTGTAGTGAGCTACAAATGCCTCTGCCAATTGCTTCCATGTCTTGATATTAGTTGGCTCCAATCCCATATACCACTCTAGGGAAGGGCCCGACAAACTATCTTGAAAGAAATGCATTAGCATTCTCTCATCAGTTGAGTATGCAAACATCTTTCTGTAATAAGCCCGCACGTGCACTTTCGGACATGTGTCCCCTTTAAACTTATCAAACGCAGGAGCTTTGAACTTGATTGGCACCCTCAAGCCAGGTACCAGGCCCATTGTTGCCATGTCCAAGCCCACAACACTTTGGTTCAGGACCCCCCTCATCTGCTCTTCCAGCATTCTGATCTTCTGGGAGTCATCCATCGGCCCTTCGAAACCTCCGCCGGAGAAAGCGTCCTCCTGCTGATCTTCTTGCCACATACCGTTCCCAGCTCCATACCCGTCATATCCATTATTACGGCCAGCCCTGATCTGATTCATCCCCGGGCCTCGGCCTCTGTTGCCATACCCTTGAACACCTCCAGCAGGCCCAAAAGCCATTAACCCAGCGCCGTTTCCATTTCCGAAACCTCCGTAACCCTGATTGGCCACACCATAACCATCTTGCCCAAAGCCTTGAGCATTGAAACCATATTTCCCAGCGTTATCGAATCCCTGATCATTGAACCCGAATCCAGCATTGCCAAAGCCGTTGCCTCCCATATTATCACCCAAGTTGATATCACCAAGCCCAACGTTATGGACAACAGTCTCGTTCCCAACTCCGACGTTACCGTTCACAGCAGCGGTAGCGTTGTTGACATTAGCAGCAGGTATATTGACTATAGGTGGAGCCACTGGCGTGGGAGTGCCATCTCCATGAACAGTATCGACTCGCACGGACTGATGATCCTCATTACCGTGACTAGCATTTTGGGCCAACAGAGGTTGCACCATGGCTTGCAAATTCTCCTGACCTTTTGCAATAGCTTCCATGGTCTGCATAAAGAGAGCTAGCTTCTCGCGCACATCTTGCATCTCGTTCTGCATTTGATCCATGATTCTTCAACAGTTGGTGCGAGTGGAATAGCGGTGCGGGTGCTGATCTGCAATCCTGAAAAGTACCTGGTACAGAGCAGGAGATGAGACACCATCCAAAGACTACCTGTAATGCAATATGAATATGAATACAATGCAATGTGTGTCTGTGCATTAGGGAAATTCATTCCCCGATTCTAGTGTGGAGGTGCCAGTGTGGTGACAGTGCTAACAATACAAAGATCGGAGCTGAATCAGAAAGCCTCATATATTGCAGAGAAACCAATAAGCCAAGAACACAATATCACGGAGAGTACAACAAGAAGGCATGACCTCAACCAACAATCCTGGTGATGGTCAGCACTACGCAAATAAAGCATACAAGTGACTACATGAAATGATCAAACACTCCCATAAGTCTGGTACTCCTCTAGCAACTTCTTGGTCTCTGGATGACCTGGTCTAGTAAGCAGCCCTTCAACAAGTTGGTTTCTTTTCTTAAGAACACGTCGCACGTCTCCAGCAGTTTCTTCCCATGCACCTTCTCCGGGGCGATCTTCTAACTTCCTCTTCTGAGATATGGCTTCGTCCCTGCCTTTGATGGCTTTGTTCAACGCCTTCTGGAGACTATACCTGGACATCACTTCTTCTTCGCACTTATCGATATTGGCCTTCAACTGCTCTTCGAGGTCAGAAATTTGCTGCTTCAACTTATCTTCCCTCTTCTTATTGTTGGTGAGCGTAGCATTCCAAGTCTTATTGCAAGAAGAGATCTCTCGGTGTGCTGCGTCGAGCGCCTTCTTTTTGGATTCCAGCATGTCATGGGAGCTTCTGAACTCTTGCCCCAAACGTTCGCGCTTCTTCCTCTCCTCAGTCAACTCAGCCCCTAGTATGTTCACTAGCTCAATCTGCTGTTGGAAAGCATGCACGACCTTGTTTTTCTCACTGCGTATCTGGGCTAGCTCTTGCTCTAACCCTTCGTTGACCTTCATCAAGGCTTCTTTTTCTTTCACCACTTGCTCGTAGGCCTCCCTAGGAACAGTAGTTGGCTCTGCTACCGGAATAGGAACAAGAACTGGTGCATCTGGAAATGGCATCCGCAACTGACTTGCCCTCTCTTGAATCCAAACTCTATAAGGCGCATAGGCCTGACAGTCATTTTTCCCTAACAACGGCTTCCCTCTCCGGTTAATACGCGTCCAGGCATGCTGCAACTTGGCTAGTAACTCCCCCTTCAAGCCCCCGGTGAAGTACAGAGATTCCTGTACTTCCTCCTCCTTTGGCGGGTTCTTCAGCGCATATCCAAACTGACGGACCAACAGCGATGGGTTGTAGTTGATACACCCTTTTCTTCCTATCAGCGGGACATTAGGGTACCCAGAACAACTGAAGATAAGCTCGGATCCCAGCAGATCTCTATCAAACCACTCAACGTCTTCGGAAGATAGCCTTATTAGGCGCTCTGACCAGCTAGCGGTGGTTGCACTCTCCACAAAAGATCCCTTCCTGGGAAGATGACTCTTGAACCACATATTCAACAAAGGCGCACAGCAGTAAACCACCTTTCCCCTTCTGTTTTCGTTCTTGTAGTGCAATGAGTGGTAGAAGTCTCCAATCAACGTGGGCACCGGATTGCCAGCAGCAAATAGGTGGAAAGCGTCCAAGTCTACGAAATTGGGCAAGTTAGGGAACAACACAATTCCATAAATGCATAAAGCCAAGATAGCATTGAAAACCACCCAACATCCGTTCTTGGCATACTCCTGAGCTTTGCCCACCAAGAAATCAAGAGAGAAACCTGAAACCCCAAGCCAAGAAGTCACTAACAGTTCTGCAGCGTCCATGTGCAAGGCTTTGGCTAAGTCCTCCAACTTGGGCTCAGCAGCAGAGTGCATAAAGGGAACCTTGTTCTGCACAGGTAGCTCAGTAAACTCCACATACTCCTTAATGGTGGGCCCTAGAATGAAGTCAGCAAACGTAAAACATCTCAATGCGGGGTCATAGAACTACATCAAGGTGTACAGCCCGTTCATCTCATCAGCAGTGGGCTTGCAGACTAATCTCAGTAATCTCCCATGATTCATTCTGAAGCTTCTCCTAACCTCCTCATCAGCAAGAGATATCAGACCAAGCAAAGAAGTAATATCAGGTGAAGGCAGCTTATACGCAACTGTTTTCCTCAAACCAGCCATAATCAATACTCAGAAGTCTGGGCACTAGAATCGGAGGATATGCAAATGCACCTGCAGCACAGACACACGTTAATGGGATGCAATGATAATGGGTATGCAAACAATGCAATGCAAGTAATCATGCAACAGGGACCAACTGCCGTAGCTGAACAGCCTGAACCATATCAAGAAGTCTCAGATAGACTTTACAGAAGTCCTCAAACCCTGGTCTCAGATAGACCTAAAACAAAGCTCCAACCAATGGTCTCTGACAAACCTCAAATTATAACTCCCACTGGTCTCTGGTAGACCTCAAACCACATCTCCAATTGGTCTCTGACAGACCCCAGAACTATCCAAATGGTCTCTGACAGACCTCATAACACATCTCCAGATGGTCTCTGAGAGACCTCACATATCCATAAATACCCAGGATCTCTGATCAAGAAATAACCGGTATCTGAAGGTCTAATTACCTGCATAACCCCAAACCCTCTCACAGGTGGATGTCCTAGTAACTGACAAAGGTATGGCGTCCTATGCGGTCGTCGGCGTCACAGACTTTCAGGGTTGATGATACGATTCCCAGAAGGAGTGGCATCATCAAATCCTGAAGAGGCCTCACTTAGCCAACTTCCAAATGATCGGTTCCCGGAGTCGACAATTCAGCTGACCAACAACCCCTTCGACCCAAAGGGTAGAAAAAGAAGCCAACCAGAAGAACCTCGTCCGAGTGTAGATTTCATGAAACACTAATGCAAGCAAAGTCGGCACGCGCCCACTACTTTCTACTCTAATTCTAAGTGCACTCAAGCCCAGGTCCGGCTTATCTCTCAATCACAGAACACCCATCACAACCCAATACAGCAATAATAACAATATACAATGCTGAAAAATAAAAGGTCAGAAATATAAATCCATACAAAATCCTCGACGGGAAAACAAGCGTTAGGATTGACTCTCTTAAGGGACGTTGGATCCCAAATGCATAAGAACTATCGCAGTCCTTAGCAGCCAGGGGACGTTGGATCCCCAGCAGAGTCGCCAGCTGTCGCTACTGCGAAAATCGGCGCCGGCTGAACAGAAGAGTTGCCACCGTGCGTTATTTATCCCACGGGAGGGAAAGGAAACGCTCAGAGTAAACCTCGCACAACACGGGAAAGGTATGGTCGTCGCAACCAAAACCTGGATTCGGGAGTCGGTTACGCAAGGGGAAGGTATTAGCACCCCTCACGTCCGTCGTACTCGACGGGATCCACGCTTGTTTTCGGGTATGGATTGTTATTCTATCTACTCTATAGGTCAGGGGTTAAAAGAAAATAAAATGACTCGGCAAAGTATCGCACTTTATGCCTACGTATTCCCGTCTGGAACGAGAAATCAGAGTCAACGTAGTTCGCCTACCTACGGGAAAGGAGGGGAAGGTTGCTCGCTAGGATATCGCATCCTATGCCTACGTACTTTCATACAGCATGAAAGATCAGAGCAAACGTAGTTCGGGCCGCGTACGACACAAGTCTGTCTTGGTTGATTTTATTCCTTCTGAAAAAGGTTTTTCTGATTAGCAGTCCAAGCGGACAAAAATGACGTCTTGATGAGTTCACATTCTTTTACGGAAGAAGTGCCTTTTATTGTGTTTGAAATCTTATTGTGTTTTTTCTGTTAGTTTTGAGGAAGAAGAGACAGAACCCTAACCTACAGTTGCGAAGGGGATCAGACTGACCTAATGTTATCATGCATGGGTTAAGACCTAGTGTCTATCATGCTCCTCTCTTGCATAGAGAGAAACAGAGATCCTAAGGGATAGACGGAAACAGAAACAATATCAGATATATACAGTAAAGCGGTAAAATGCATGGATGCAACAATACAAGCGAGGCAAGGGAGTCCCACTCAACCTCGAACCTGGAGAACAATAGGCAAAAGTGAACAGACTTCACTTTCAACCCGGCAGGGTAAACAGCAAACAATACAATCCAGAAAACCAATCAATACATCAGAAATGAACAACAACTAAAATAAACAGCCACAGCAGCCCTGCATCAACACCTATCTTCAAGTCATCTCCAATCAGCTACAAGCTTCAGCAAGCATCCATCTTCATCTCCACAGCCTTTCAGCAAGGTCTTGGTCATCAGTCTTCCATCTGCAATGGCTTTTCTTCAAGTCCCAATCTCCAGGAGAAACATCATTCAACAAGATGAAGGGAATGAATGTTAGACAGTTAATTACCTACCAAGGGTGGCTCATCAACTGTTAACATTGAACAGACAGTTTCCTCTTAAAAGTTCTATCTTTCAAATACATTCACTGATCCTTCCAAGGGAAGGAGGTGGATATTTGAAAGAGACTTTGAATCATAGAGAAAGGATGGATGCAGACAAAGCATTCCATGTTTGAGAAACAAGCTTTCTAATCTAGAGCTCTGCCTAGCTCCTAAACCCTAATCTCCTCAACAGCTGCTAGCAGGAACCTCCTCATCAACTCTGGAAGTTGGACTTCAATCTCTGGCTCTCCAATGGCTTCATCATCACAAGTCTTCAGCTTCCCCAATCCTCAGACAATCCCAATACCCACACAGACAAACAATAATCCCCAGAGGGCACACCACACCAATCAATCAAATATAGACAGTATATACTAGTAGCAGTAAGGGAATCCTAGTGATTTCTTAAGGGGATCTATCCTATACCCATAACCCCTATAATCCATACCCCAAAAATCAAATGAAAATTTCCTAAAAGAATTAAACTATCTCACCTAAGCTAATTTAAAACCCTAATTTTATTCATGTTGTTCACTCCTAAACTAAACACCTAAAATTAATTCCTAAAAATATGAACTAAATTGCATATACAAGCTAACAATGTCTATTAATCAACCTAAAAAGAATGGACAAAAAATATTAAAGCAACTATTAGAACAAAATTTATCAAAATCATGTATGAAATGAAACACCTAAAATAGGCATTTATTTGGAAAATATGGGAAAAATATCAAATAAAAAATAAAATGCAATTTTTATTTTTTTATAATTTTCTAGACACCTTGAAGAAATTAATGCAAAAAGAATCATCAAAAAATATGAAGTTTATGATTTATTATGATTTTTGGAAAATGCATGAAAATGAAAAGAAATTGAAAATTAAAATATAAAGAAATAGAAGGAGGGGGGTGAGAATAGCCAACGCGCTCAGTTGTTTTTCCAGGTGGGCCATGAAGTGGGAGGTGCGGATAGAAGAATCACTAGGCCCATGAAGCAATCAGAAACAAAAAAAAAAAAAAAGAAAAACGGTGCAAATAATCATCAATTCAGTTCATTTACGTTGGGCCTGGTTTGGGGAGGGTGCCATTAGCAATGAAATTCAAGGCCCACTCAGAAACTTAAGTGAAACGGGGCGTTTTGGTGCCCAGGGTTTCCCTCCGTTTCATCTTTAAACGTGGACCACACGATGAGATCCCCAGTCAAGGTCAAATACCCAATCGAACGGCCAGAGGTCATCGTCTACCTCCAGCCAAACCCTAGCTCAGAAAACCACCTTTCATGCACGCGCCTTCAACCATCTTGCTCTCACTCAATTCTCCATGAAAGCTCATGATGTAAAAACCAAAAACACTCCATTCTTCTCCCTCTACACAGCCATGGCCATAGTTCCTTCTAAAACTCACCCAAACTCCAAACCCGATAGGTGTAACAGATGAAATCCACCATTAACACCTGCTATCAACTGCTCCAATTCTCCATAATTTCTACACTAAAATGATCCACACGCCATGCTAATCAACCTGAGCCATTCATCTAGGATTATCTTGCAATAAACTATGAGTTATCAATCCTAACAGATTTGGTGCACTATGAGCAATCTCCATAAAACTTCTCCAAACTCTGTGAAAATCATCACCTAACCACCTAGGTCTCTAATATACTAACAATCCTATGCCATGATCACTATGCTAACTAATTCGAAGGAAAACATACCTGGTGCAAATTCTTGAAAACAGGTGCTAGAATCCTTGAATCTGATGCTTGTGATGAGTGGAAAATGATCAATGAGCTTGATTATGAATTCTGTATGCAATGAATCTTATCCAATCCTTCTGAATTCAGCAATTCCAAAGTTCTTGCACTTTGGATGATTATCTTGAACAGCACGATTTCCTCCCCAATTCTACCAAACTTTGATGTGAATGTGATCTATGGAAGATATTGATGATGACCAAATCAAGAAAAAATGAAATTGATGGAGATTTGAGAGGGTTTGAGAAGCTTTTGCAAAATGAGGGAAATGTGTGATACTTGTGATTTTGAGAAAATGTAATCACCAACCATGGCATGAACCATCTCATATCAATATATACATGAGGTTAGAAACTCCTAGAAACTTGGAGAAGCTTCCCTTGCATTCTTTCCTTTGGATTTGGTTTATGTATCTTCCATTACAAGTAACCATGGATAACTCCCAAAATGTGAACTAAGCTCAAAATTTTACTTTAGACAATGTCTTTAAAATGATCTTTCCATTCAAAATGACCTATAATTTTGCTTCATTTGGCCAAAGTATGAAAAATCTCAATTTTAAGTCCATTTTTATTCATTAAATCCAACAATTTTGAAACTTTGTGCTATGAATCTTTCCAATCTCTCATGGTCACTTTGCTAGACTCAAAATGTCATTTGGAACAAGTTTGATGTTGTAAAGATTTCCATTTGAAGCTTCCTTGTATGAGTTTTGGGCATAGGTTGAAATGACCTGTAATTCTCAAATGACCAAAATACCCTTTGCTTGCCAAGACCATAAGTAGAGTTCCACAAATCATATGAAGTCATACTATACCATTCTAGAAATATAAGACAATGAGGAACAACTCTTATGTTGACCAGAAATTCATTTGAAATCACCTTGAGGGGTAAAAATTGCTTGGAAATCAAGTCACTTTCACAGACAAAATTTCAGATACCTCAGATGACCTGTAACTTGCAAGGACCATAACTTGAGTTCTATAAATCTCCTTGATGTCTTCCACCACTCAAATTAAAGGTCTTGAGATCCTCTACAAGTTTCATGTTGGCCAAGGATCCATTTGAAGCTTGTATTTTGACTTATCTTGCTTGGAAATTTGACCTAAACTAGGGGATTTTACATAGAAACCCTAATTTAGAACCTCCTCTTCTCCTTGATTTCTCTTGATTTCTTCTTAGAACAATACCATATCCGTATTCTATATGTCAAATGATGAACCCCACATCTCTCCAATAGCCCTTAATGCCTTTCAATCAGTCAATTGACCTATAGTTGACCTAGAGTTGACCCAGATGAAACCCTAGTTGACTGTCTTCAACTGCAATACTTGTGGTCACACCAATGACTTGTATCCTTCTCCAAATGACTTTCTAAGTCTCCCATGATGCCCAGATACTCTCCATGCCTTCAATTCACAGCTCATACTTTCCTTATTGATCCCCAGATACACTCAGTTAGGAGATAGATGAACTGCTTGATCCATTGACTTGATAGCTTCCCAATTCTTTCTGATGACTTGAATGAGATTGAATTTGAATAATAACCTCTTGATAGGCCTCTAGAGATGAGAATAATGATTGGTCCCCTGTTGGATGACTTGCTATGCTATGCTATGCAGATGATTAGACTATGTACATGCAAATGCTAATGATATTGAAACATAAACCAAGTGAATAAGGTTGAGCAAATTTTAGGGTGCAACAGTTTGTCATTTGTTTTGTTTCTCATCTTTTTGGATGATTAGTTGCTCATTTCATGACTGGTGGAGAAACTACTATCTGATCAACCAAAGGCCATCGTTGTGTTCCATTTGTTGGGAAGACAATGTTTGAGTAAGTCTTCTAAGGTGTTTCTTGATGTCTCATATACATGTTATGACATGGCAACGTGGTATCAAGATAAGTATCACTTCCTACACATACATGTTTCCTTTTTTATATTAACACAATATGCATCAATGCCATTTGTTACACCAAATATTGCAAGATCTTCACCAACATGCTATGTTCTTTTCATTAATTAGTTGGATTCATGGCATTTACCTCTATTATACCTTTGCAACAATTCCTTATGGCTAGTTAATCCTCCTTGTTAGGTAATGTTTGATCCCTTCTAATAGTTGGATTTTTAGCATGTCCATATATTCAAATATTGCACTATTGAAGGCCTCACACATGTTATTACCCGCATGTCACATTTTTTAGAGGCCTTGAAGTATGACATACTCTAATATTGTGCACTAACTGTTGTAACTGCAAAAAACACCCGGTGAAAAAAACAGAAGAGTCACCACCAAACGTTATTTATCCCAACGTAGGGAAAGGAAACGATCGAAGAAAACCTGGAGGATGAGAAAAGACAAGGCCCTCACAACCAAATCTTGGGTTCGGGAGTCGGTTACGCAAGGGGAAGGTATGAGCACCCCTCACGTACGTTGTACTCAACGAGATCCATGCTTGTTGTCTAATCAAAGGGTCTGTTTTCTAAAAGCTACAGCTAAATGAAAATAGAACAAAGAAAAGAAAGAGACTTGATAGGACATCGCCACCATATGCCTACATATTCCCTCGTGCAATGGTAAACTCAGAGTCAATGTAGTTCGGGAAACTACGAGTGATAGGGGGAAAGTTACTCACCAAGACATCGTCGTCTTGTGCCTATGTATCCTCATCTGATACGGGAAATTAGAGAAAATGTAGTTTGGGTAATGACTAAACCACGAGTTGGTTAAGTGTTTTTTATGAGTGACGATAAGTTTCCATTTCAGCAGTTAGGGATGATGCCTGTTTGCGGTAGAATGGAAATTTAACGTATTCTTTCTAAAAATGAGTTTAAAACACAAATCCAGAAGGATGAAAAAGGTTTGAGTTTTGTTTGTGAGTTTTAGTAAAGTGAATTAGTTTGCTTTGTGATTCACGTTCCACTAAAGACTATGTTATAGGAACGAATGCGTCGCATATCGCCCCCAGATGGGGCGTATGCTAAACATTATAGACATGCGATAGGAGACCCCTCACTCATCATTTCCCATTTGCTTAAGGCTCGTGGCACACAACATTCATCGTCTTTATTAAGTGTATTAGCATTGTTTTAATATGAGAAGAGTAAAAGATGCACGGAAGGTCTAAGGGAAACTCGGCCCTAATGTTGTCATACAAAGTGGTTCTAAGGTCGGGATGCGAAAGGAAATTCTATCCTAATAATAGCATGCAAAATGGACCTAAGGTTGAGGTTAAAAGGCACTAGCCTACTTGTTATCATGCATGGATTGCACTTCTAATGTCTATCCTAATCCAAAATTAATCGGAAATTAAATTGGACTAGGAACTCTAAGGGAGCATGCAAAGGCAAGGCAAAAAGCAAGAAAACTAGGTAAAAACAGCAGCTAAAACAACGCCTCCTGCAAAAAACAGCCACAAAATCTAGCAAGGCAGCACAACAACATTTAACAGCTACTAATTCAGCACAAACGTAGGTGTAAAAGGGCAGGCAGCAACCAAGCATAACAAAGACAACATGCAAATTCAGAATAAGACAACTATAGAAAGCAAGGCAGCAAACATGTTTCAATGCAATCAAGTATGAGCAAACACCAATCATGAATAATTATCAAGCAAGGATGGACATGCATCAACAATCAAACACCAATGCTCAACAATAATGCATCATCAAGAATCAACAAGAATAACATGTTTTTCAAATCGATTACACAATTAAACGATCATGCGACATATGGAATCAGAAGCAAACACACACATGCATCAAAAGCCCAGTAAAATAATCATCAGCAATTAATCATTAACATTATACAAGCAAGCACCTCATACGATCATCACATCAATCAAGCAACATGAACATGTTAAACATTCAAACGGAAACCAAAAGTTACGCGTCAAAAAATTAAGATCAAACAATCAAGCATGATGAAACAAGTCAAAAACAGTCCACACAAATGCATCATATCAATTTATGAAGGTTAAAGGTGGAAAGAAATTAAAACATGCTTGAAAAAAACAAAAATCACATTTTGGTCCAGTGTTAATCGATTAACCACTAAAAAATTTTAGAAATTGCACTGGTTAGACGATTAACCAGTTTTATACTGCAACTGGTTAATCGATTAACACTGCACCAGAAGCAGAAGAGCATCAATACAAAAGCACTTTTAGCAATTAATTCAATGTACAATCATCCTAATGACCATCTAATCAATTATGCACGAATTTAACACCAAAAATCAGTGATCAAACATCAATCAAACTTAATCAAGCATTGAGATCATAAATCACAAAGATCAAAATCAATCAAAACCTGAAGATCTACATTGTGATTATTCAAATAAGCTCAAATCAAAAATGGATATAGAATTAATCAACCTTCAAAGCTGAGATTTGCTTTGGTAAGTGTTGATTCACTGCAAATTGATAAATCCAAGCTAGAAACCCAAGAAATCTTCAAGATCCAGGAGCTTTCTTGCAAGAGAAGTGAAGAACAAGCCAAAATAAGCCAAAATTGATCTAAGAATCACTTATAAACTTGCTTCCAAGATCATATTCAAATCGAAACGAAAATCAAATGATGAATTGAAAATGATGGAGATGAATGATGGAGGTTTAGCTCTAGAATTCAATGATTTCAATAAAGAATCAATGAACTCAAGAAAAGAGCTCTAATGGAGGTTTTGGAGTGTAGAAAAGTTGAGAGAATTCAAGAGAAAATTCTAGAGAATGAGTGTGAAATCTAAAACTGTGAGAGTGAATGGTGAGGTTTGGAGCAAATTCATTTAAATAGACTCTTGGTTAGGCGTAGAAATATGGTTGGGAGTGAGGTTATGAAAATTGAAATGGGATTAGCAATGGAAAATATGAGGGAAATTGAATTGATTTTGAAAGCTAATCAAAATGTAGAGTGATTCTAGATCCTTCTTCTGGTGTAAAATCAAGTTCACAAGTAATCAAAATAGGCCTCAAAAGTGGCAGCATTAAAAATGCATGTTACTGGGCAAAATTTACTATGGTTAATCGGTTAACCATTTACTAGTGAAAACTGGTTAATCGGTTAACCACTCACAAATTTTCAAAAATAGCGCCATTTGAAGGAAAACATGCACATTCGCCCATTTTCATTCGTTCTAAACCCTGTTAAAACCAAAAGTTGGAATCGTCAACAAAGCTATACCAACCAAAAGTTGGAAAGTTCCAAGAAAATGGCGACTTCACTAGGGAGTGCACCAACCAAAAGTTGGAATAAAAGGCAAAGGCTACCAACCAAAAGTTGGAATCACGCACAAGCTACCAACCAAAAGTTGGAATCACTTGAACACCAAACATCATTGGATCCACAAACAAAGATTACCAACCAAAAGTTGGGATGACGACTTCGCAAGAGGATAACATCCAGCCAAAAGTTGGGAAACAAGGCTACTAACCAAAAGTTAGAATCACCAAAACGCCGATCAAAGGCGAACTCTACGGGGAAAGATACCAACCCCAACCATTGAAACCACAAAGGAAGACTACCAAAAGTTGTAATCGTCAACAAGGAAACAAAGACTACCAACCAAAAGTTGGAATCATCAACAAAGAAATGAAGACTACTGACCAAAAGTTGGAATCGTCAACAAAGCTATACCAACCAAAAGTTGGAAAGTTCCAAGAAAATGGCGACTTCACTAGGGAGTGCACCAACCAAAAGTTGGAATAAAAGGCAAAGGCTACCAACCAAAAGTTGGAATCACCCACAAGCTACCAACCAAAAGTTGGAATCACTTGAACACCAAACAACACTGGATCCACAAACAAGATTACCAACCAAAAGTTGGGATGACGACTTCGCAAGAGGATAACATCCAGCCAAAAGTTGGGAAATAAGGCTACTAACCAAAAGTTAGAATCACCAGAACGCAGACCAAAGGCAAACTCTGCGGGAAAAGATACCAACCCCAACCGTTGAAACCACAAAGGAAGACTACCAACCAAAAGTTGGAATCGTCAACAAGGAAAGGAAGACTACCAACCAAAAGTTGGAATCGTCAACAAAGAAACGAAGACTACCAACCAAAAGTTGGAATCGTCAACAAAGTTATACCAACCAAAAGTTGGAATCAAGCAAAGGCTTCCAACCAAAAGCTGGAATCACCGGAAGGGAAGACTACTAACCAAAACTTGAAATCGTCTACAAAGCTATACCAACCAAAATTTAGAATCAAGCAAAGGCTACCAACCAATAGTTGGAATCACCGGAACACCGAACGAATGAGAACTCACCACCACGAAGACTACCAACCAAAAGTTGGGATAATGACTCCGCAAGGGAAACAATACCAACCAAGAGTTGGAATAACAAGGACTACCAACCAAAAGTTGGGATAACATCTAAGAAACAACAGACTACCAACCAAAAGTTGGGATAACACCCAAGAAACAATAGACTACCAACCAAAGTTTGGGATAACATCCAAGAAACAACGAAATACCAACCAAAAGTTAGCATAACATCCAAGAAACACTAAACTTGGGATTACTAACTAAAAGTTGGAATACAACACTCGGGATAGGTAGGAAGTAGAATCAACAAACTCACAACCTAAAAAGAATACTCCAACGGGAAAAGAGAGGTTTAAACAAATAACTATGTCGGGGAGAAACAAGTGAAATGAACACATTTATCAATGGCAACAAAGGTATCAAACCTGACTTATACTTCCAATGCATATGTTTGAATATGGCGTAATTCTCCATACAAAATGGAAATGCTATGCATTTGGGAGGATGCTATGAAAATACAAATGCAAAAGGAACACCACCCAGAGAAGTGTTGAGAACACCAGCAAACCACTTGTGTTGAGGAAAACGCCCTAAACGGCCTTCCTGAATAAAACTCTTCTGGGGAAAATCCACTCTGAGGGGAAAAAAAACTCCGATTAGTGGGGAAAAATAACACCACCTGAGAAATCCACCCTGCTAGGGATAACAAGAAACATCTGCTGGAAATGCCACCCTACCGGGGATAAACGTAATCTGCTAAGCATTTCACTCTGCTTGGAATATAAGAGTAACACTGATAAAAAATCCACCATGTTGGGGATGTAAGACTCTACTACGAATTCCATTTTGAGGGGAAATGAAAATAACATCCGGTGGGGATTCCCCTCTGCTGGGAACGTGGTAAACGTCTATCGGTAATTCCACTTTGTTGGGAATTAACAAGCTTCGCTTAAAACATCTGCCCTGAGGGAAATGAAAATACCAATTGCTGGGAGATCGTCCCAAGACCTGATTCTG
This sequence comes from Lathyrus sativus, assembly GCA_963859935.3. Taxonomy (NCBI): domain Eukaryota; kingdom Viridiplantae; phylum Streptophyta; class Magnoliopsida; order Fabales; family Fabaceae; genus Lathyrus; species Lathyrus sativus. Next base: position 89,922,433 of record OZ012737.1, read on the forward strand.
AAAGGTGCCAATGATCATTAGAATTTGCTAGAAATATCAGCCTGCCGTTGACGTACCTGTCGAGGGAATTAGCATTGAACTCTGCCTGGAGAGAGAAGTCAAAGATACCGATCTTGCTGGGGAAGGATGTCAAGAACGTTAACCCTGCTGAAGAAAAATCCACCCTACTGGGGATTAAAGTACACTTTTGATGATGACAAAACTTCTAACTCTATATCAAGACTCTGCAGGGAGAGACAAAGTCTCTGCTATGGGAAGACCAAGGTCAAGTCCCTGTTAAACAAATGCCTAACTGCACATCAACATCATTCTACCAGAAGTAGAAAACCCTTGAACACTCGCTGAGGAGTACAAGTCAAACTTGGCTGGAGAATAAAAAAATATGAACTCCTGCTAGGGGAGGAATGATTCACCATACACTGCTATTAGAACTTCATCGTCGTGGAGAAAAGCTCTACTGTCGAAAGGATCATGACATCCTGCAAACCAACAAAAAGCAATAAGATATTCTACTTGTGAAATGGCCACCTCAATTACCATCCATGATACCTATTTTTCAAGTAAATTAACCGCTTTCAATGTGTTCTGTAAAGCCTTATGTTTTCACCTGTGATGTTTATGAAAAATATCAGACGTTTTTGCAAACAAGACAGTAAAAGTAAAAACAAACATGAAAAGCTTTTTGAGAGAAATGAATACTTATTTATGAAAGGCCTGTAAATAGGCAAGTTAAAATTTGGATGCAATTCCTAAAGAGGTAACTGCGCAAAAAGAAAAAGAATATACAAATGTCGACAATGCAAGATAAGATATCCACCATATGTTGATTCAGCTATGACCTATATGTCTTCAATATTTCTCAATGTTTCGTCTTCTGAAAAGACTTATTGGACTGATTCCTTTTCTTTGGGATAATTGACATATCAGATAAGTTCACAAATCGAACGTAGACCGTAGTCGCTTGCTTTAGAATCCCTAACTTTTTCTTGGATCGCCCTTTCAGGTTTTCAACCCACCGGGATACCCACTTTTTCCAAAGTCTCCCTTTCGGGTTTTCAACTTTGCGCGTTTATTCTTTTTCTTTTTATCCCTAATTTTTACCCAAACCTTTTCTTTTTATGGTTTTCCAGGATGCCCCTTTTTTGCCTGGAATTTTCTTTTTGTGTCCAACAGGTCTATTTTAAGCAAAGTATTTTTTGACTACGTCTGCGTTCATAGGGGACGTAAAATCTTCACCATCCATAGTAGATAGCAATGAGGCTCCACCAGAGAAAACCTTTCTTACCACATATGAACCTTCGTAGTTTGGAGTCCATTTGCCCCTGTGATCTGTCTGAGGAGGAAGGATCCTTTTCAAAACCAAATCACATGTCTAGAAGCATTGAAGACACACGTTCTAGTCAAAGGCTTTCGATATCCTACTCTGGTACAAGTGACCATGAGCAATGGCTTCTGATCGCGACTTTCTGAGTCTAACCGAACTAACTGCAAGTGCACAGTCTATCGCGTAGTAATAAAGATATCGATCCTACAGGGACTCGTAATCAAACTAGTGTTCTCGGACGTTACTTTGTTTAGCTAGGTTGGATATGGTTTAAGGGTAAAGATACAAAAGTAAAGACTAAATTAAAGAAAGGCTAAAAGGTTTCTTAGAATATTAATACGGGGAATCGGTATGCGATGACTTAGTTCTTCGAGGATTCGACAAGTTACCAACGTGGTTTAATAATTTCAAAATGGTTTTCAGAAGAAAATAACGGTTTAAAGACCTTTGTCTCACGTTGGTTGTTGACGCTAGTCGCAACTCTAAGGCGGAACGTATGCTTTTGCTATCCCGTCGGGGTTAAAATTGATTTTTAAAAACCATTGAGTTCTAATCTCTTTTAAAGTGCTTTCATTGTATTTAAAATAAATGCCTAATTTTTACTATCTGGTCCTAGCCTCAACTTTCACATGTTGGTTCATACCTTATTGAATCTCCCACTGTCGTGGCGAGATTACTCTAAACAAATTCTCGCTGTCGTGACGAAGTTTGGTTTAACAAATTCAGATAAAAAACTATGGCCAGAAACAAGTTTGAAAAAGTGGAAATACACCGGATGTTATCGAATCTCGTCCTACTAATTCATTACATACCGATCGGTACGGTTTAGCTAGACATGAATCTTAAAGCAAGCATAATTGAATTAAAATAACAGAACATGTAAACATACATTATAAAGCAAATGGAATTAATTAATAATAATGGAACCTGTAAACAATTATGCTTCGGCACTTGGATAATCCCCCACAATGTCGGCAGGATTACTTTGGTGATGATTAACGTACGGAAAGTTTAAAGAACAAAAAGTACAACTAAAATATCAAAGGAAAATAAAGGAAAAAACAAAGCAGAAACAAAAGAAAAGGCTTTCTGTAGTAAATTGGGCAGCACTTCGTGGTCTTCAATGCGGCTCCCCTGTTTCAGTCCTCACGCTCTCCTTTTATAGTGAATGCTTCTTAAGTGAACTGCCTCTGGAAGTGCAATTGAGGGTGAGAGAATCCAGGGAGTCGTGCTTATGTTTTTGGGCTTCTGCTGCACGTTCTCAAAAGTGGACGTTAAGCTGTTTTTGCAAGTGTGACGGTCGTAAGGAGTGCATGACGTTCGTGGAGCTCACGACGTTCGTGACATTCATGACGGTCGTCACACACATGACAGTCGTGAGGGACCTGTGACGACCGTCATATTAGAAAAATTCATTTCTGTTAATTTTTCGTCCTTTTTCTTCTGTTTTGTGTCTTCTAGTACTTATTTTCCTTGTCTTGCTTCATTTGAGTGTTAACTTCGTAAACCTGCAGAATACTTAACAAACAGTGTGGAGAGGGTCAGAAATCGGGGTGAAATCAACCATTAGTAGCATAAAATCATGGCATTTAATATATACGTTTTTGTGTTATCAAACTCCCCTAAACTTGAATCTTTGCTTGTCCTCAAGCAAAAAGCATAAGAGCTGAGACGATGCAATTACACGATGCGTTCCTTTGCGTTTTCAAATTAGCTTCAGAGGCGATGAGTCGGGAAGTCGGAGAGGATTTATAACAACACGCATACGACAGTGACACTGAGCGGTAATGCTCTCGAAGGCCTCCTTCTTATACGAGCCGGTTCCAATCATGCTGCTGTAGCTCGGCGTTAAGTTCATCGTACCAAGTTTTACCCAGTTTCGTTCCAGCGCAATCACATTAAGCCCTTTACCTCTTTTCACGCACGTAGTGGAATAGCCTGTTAGTGATTTCAGTCTTTTCTTTATACGGGGTCTGGTGCACGAGTGCGGCACCCTTTGATATGTCCTCTTTGTAAGTTGTGGGGGATCGAACCGTAATTTACTGAGTCCATAACCAGAGACCTATGGACCAACTGACAGAGAACTTCTTTTCTTTATGAGCTTATTTTTTTGTTTTTCCGAGATATCAGAGGTAGATAATCACTACATGGCTGTGGAGCAATTATTTTCTTTATGATCTTACCGATCACTTATTTGCATCGGCTTTCCACGTGGTATGTGCTTAAGGCGGTGCTGACTGCTTGTATAAACTACTAAGGGCTTCGCTTAGTGCTTGAACCTGAGGCTTTGGTACAGTAGGTAGTGGAAATGACTCGCATAAACCGGAGGTCTAAGGTGTCAAAGCGGTATGGGCATCGTTAGCAATCATTCTCGAGGTTCCTTGACTCGGCCTTAATCTTGGCGCATCGAGTGTTGCATCGGTTTTTGGAAATTTTTTTGTATAGCTCAAGGAAAACAGATAAAGCGGGGGAAGCTCTCGTAACGGAAATGAATATAAAAATTGCGCTTTATTGTACTGAATTGAAATGAATGGATTAAAATGATTGAAATGGAAATAGAGTACATATCGGAAATGAATGGAAATACAGTGCCGCTCCCATACCATCTCAAGAAGTATCATCACTTCTTTGAAACGAATGTGGAAGGTGTACAACAACAAAAAAGGAAAATGCAGAAAATAAAAGTACACTACTCTCTGTCTCGTCCTCTTCCGCGATGTCATCCTCCTCGGGTCGTGTGGTGTAAAGCGCCGGTGTGAAAGATGGTGTCGCGTAGGTCGTCCGCACGGATGTTTAGAGCGGCCATCTCATCTACTACGTTGTTGAGGAGTTTCCCTTAGGATACCAACAAATCTATCACCTGCTGATGTTATTCTTGGTGACGACGTTCGAGCCGGGCTGCTGTCTTGTTTTGTAGCCAAATGCTGCGAAGGATCTCTTTGTTGGTTGATTCGATCTCAGGATGGCGGCGACGGCGGGAGGAAGGGCCTTCAGGAGGTGGTTGTTGTGGAGCATCAGCTTGAGCAGCTCTATCCAATTCTTCCTGTACCTCATCAACGGGCACTTGAATATTTTCTTGAGGTGCTGCAACATTGGCCTCTGGTGCCGCTGGGTCAAAGAGCCAGTTGGCTCTATTCTGCGGATGAGCACGGTCACGGCATGGTAGGATGATGCTGCGGATGGTGCGGTTGCGAACCACCGAATGATATCTTTCGTCGGCTTGTACCTTGATGAGGTGGGAGGAACGACAGTAGTTGATATTAAGGAAGACAGGAGGCAGGGACGGGAGGTCCTGGAGGCGATTACCGAGGTCGAGGGAAACGATAATGGAAGTGACGATACCTCCAAAGTAGAAAGGCTTTGAGCCTCGGCCACAGTTTTCCTAGATGTGGGCCAACAGAAACGGGGCAGCGTTGATGGCTTCCGGAGCAAAGACGCATTGCAGAAAGAACAACTCTTTGGCGTTAACCTTGTGGTTACTATCTCGTGCAAAGATAGTGTTACTGAGCAATCTGTGAAAGTAGCGAATGGCGGGGTGATGAATGTATGTGGCATTTAGGCTGCCCTAGCTATCGGCGGTGGTGCCTGTAAGTTGGTTCCAAAGTGCGAAGGCTTCCTAAAAGAAGTGTTCGGAGGGAACACGACAGTGAGCATCGGCACCATGGTGGAATTGTAGCATCTGAGCAAGATGAGTTTGGTTGAGCTGATATTCCCATCTGAACAAGCGGAAACACACAACACTGGTGAGCTAGTTAGTTTCGTCGGTAAGGGTGATGTACTAGAACGAACTCAGGAACTCCGGGGTTAACTGTTTGTACGTTGGCTACGGGGTTGTGCAGAGAAACCAAAGACCGGCATTCTGCAGCATCCATTGGACGCCTTCAAGAATGCCCAATTCCGTTAAGCATGCGACATCAGCGTACCGAGTCGGTTGAACAGAGTGCTAATAGAATGAAACGTAGTTGGCTCGCTGTTGTTCGCCTCTTTCGCCGTCTCTGAAGATGATGTTAGACATATCTGGAAGTTCACCGTGGCGTGCCATTGTTTCTGTTGTTTGGTGGAAAAGAGAGAGTGTTTCTTTTCTGTGTAATAGATTAGATGAGAATTTGGAGTTTATATGGAAGGAATTGGAGATGAACGGGTGAAACGAACAATGATGGGGTTGAATGTAATGAATGAGGAAGTAATTGGGAAGTTGAAAAATGTAGAGGTATTTGGAACGTAAGAGAGTTGGAGGTTATGAAGTGAAAGAGGGAAAGAATTATGAACGGTCGTATTCTGCTATTTAGCAGAATTCGTAGTCGCGTGACGATCGTGAGGGGCGTCACGATCGTGAAGCTCATGACGAGCGTAACGGGGTCGTGACGGTCGTCATAGCAGCAAATTCTGCAACTGTAGAATTTGTGCTTTGTGGTTCATACTGGAGTTATGTAGTAATATGATTCTCATTTCAGGCTAGTATATCAAACAAAACAATGAATTGTAAATGAAGAATTCTTGATTAAAACTAAAATTGCAAACGAAATTTCATTAATTAAAATAAGTGTTGAATGGAGTACAAGAATTGAAATGTAGTTCAAATTGTAAAAACATAAAACAGAAAATAGTTCAAAATGCAGTAAAAACTAAAAATAAAACTAAAGTTAATCAATCCTTCTGCTGCTTCAGTTTGTCAAGTTGTTGAGTAATGTAGTCGAACTGATCACAATCTACGTCCATGAAGGTTGTGACATCTGTCTGCAGTTTTGTTAGCTCGTCCTTGGCTGTTGTGATTTCCAACTTGACATCGTCCATTGTTTTCCGAATGGTATTCAGTTTTTCTGTTTGTTGGTCAGGGACGGGGTCAGGGAAATTATGGTAATTTGGAGGAGTCTCAGGGTCGGTCTCAGCTTCTGACACAGTCTTCATAGTACATAAAATCTTGAGCTTCTGATATATGATCACTGTCATACATGAAAGCCTGAGGTGTAGAATAAGGTGAGGTAGGACCCATAGGCTCATCCAATTCATACAGCCAGTTGTTTCGATTATGGACATCTGTCATCTCATGGTTAGGCAATGTGAAAAGTTGAACAGGTCGGTTAGCAATGAGGTACTCGTAAGTTTCAGGTCCTAGGTTACTTATGATACGTTGGTTAAAGCAAAATGGTATGTCCATAGGTCTGATCTGGCCAGAAATTTTGATTCTATTCAACTGGTACCTAAGTCCAATTGCATGTGCAATCATGGTGACGAGGCCTTCTATAAGGATAGGTGAATTCAATTCTTGAGTAAGCTTTTCGAAGGTTCTCATCATAAACGGTACGGTATTGACTGGACGACCTTGAGATGCACAGTACAGGATTAACAGCTCTTCCTTAGAGACTGGGGTAACGTTTTCCTCCTTCCCAAAGAGGGTATGGGCTAGTATCCTATGGAAGTAGCGGAGTGCAGGATTATGTATCTCGTTAGAATTCATGTCGTTCGGCTCAGGGTGATAATTTCCTGTAATAGTACCCCAAAAATAATCTAACTCGATATCCATATCTTCTTCTTAAGCATCAGTATACGAGAAGCGTCCGCTAGGGAAACCTAAGAGATCAGCTAATGACTTACGGTTGTATGTGAATTATGTCCCAAACAGTCTAAAGCATATCATCTCCTTGGTGAATCTATAGCCGTATTCGGGTCTGTAGCCTAAGGAGCTAAGGAATTCGAACGTGAGTTCACGATAGGTGACAAAACGGGTTTTTAGAGCAGTTCGCTCGCAGTCTAGTTGGTTAAAGCGATGCCTCTCTGAGTCAAATCCTTAAATCTGGCTTGCTGAGCTGGTCCTCTAAAAACGGTAACCGTGTAGTCGATGTTAGCCATACTCGAGAGTTAGTCAGATAAAAAGGAGAGAAGTAGGAAGACTTTAAAATCCTGTAAATAGTTGAAACCACATTTTACTCAAATTAAATTTTTAGAAACAGAAGGTGATACAAATAAAGAAAAGAAAATACAATAGTATAAATCAAATGAAAAACATAAAGTAAATAATTTCAAAGGGGAAAACGAGGGAAAAATGGGTTGCCTCCCATTCAGCGCTGTTTTTAACGTTAAAAGCCTGACGATAGCTTGGTGGCAAGCTATTCGGGATGTTGAGCAGGAAACTCTAGCAGTTTCAACCTGCTCACGTGGTTACTGTTGTCATTTTGATTGTAATGCTTTAAACGTTGTCCGTTGACTATGAACGGTACATTGATTTTATCGTTAATTTCGACAGCTCCACTATGAAGGATTCTAGTTATCTCGAAAGGACCTGACCATCTTGACTTTAGTTTTCCTGGGAAGAGTTTCAATCTTGAGTTGAATAGGAGTACGATGTCTCCCACACTGAACTGTTTCCGGACTAAACGCTTATCGTGCCACTTTTTGGTTCTTTCCTTGTATATGCGGGCATTCTCATATGTGTCCAATCTAAGTTCTTCCAATTCATGCAGATTCAAGATCCGTTTCTCGCCTGCTTCAGTGTAGTTAAGGTTTAGCGTCTTAATGTCATACCCTAAATTTGTCCTACCCATTTTCAGTTTTTTTTTGCATTTTTTGATTTTATTTTGATTTTTGCACTGCCCGCTCAACTTCATGTCATTTAGACACGTGTTCACCTGCAACCGGTTGCTTTTTAAAAAAAAATTATATTTTCTTTTTTTGCCCAATAAAAGTGTGAAACGTGGATAAAGTTGTTTTTCTTAATATTTTAATTCTTTTTAGTTTATGTTTTTTTTGGTATATTTAAATTGTTAATAATTATTAAATTGTTAATGTAAGTATTATTTGCTTTTTATAGATATGTAATTAGTCTTTATGTGTTAGTTTTTATTTTATTTATTTAGTAATAGTTGTTAACAAAATATTGAAAGGAAATTAAAGAAGGAGGATTAAAATTTGAAGAAAAAAACAGAAATGGGAGTGAGGGATGGCCCAACGGTGGAAGGCCCAGAAGCAGTAGCATATAACATAACAGGGGGAGAGAATTCTGGGAGAAAAAAAACCCTAATATAACTGTTCAACATCTTCCTCCCTCAAAGGACAAAACCGGCCACCACCCTTTTTCAAACCCTAAGCGCCGCGCCACCCTTTTCTTCTTCTCCCAAAACAGAAGTTACTGTTCACTTTTCTTCTCTAACCCTAGCCGGCGCCGTCCATCCTCTTCTTCCACTCATCATCTTCCATCCGCCACCCTTCACCATCCTTCAATCGGAACCTTCATCTTCTCCCGCTGCGAAAACCAAACCCCTCTCAAATTCGCCGCCTTTCATAAACTTCAAAACCCAACCGTGGAACGTCTTCTTACACCATGAAACACCTTCTCTCAAAATGATTTCCGTCGTTAACCCATCAAGACCTCCTTCAAACTTCATGATTTAAGATCATTTTTTTTTGTTGCCTGTAATGTTGAACCGTTGAGTTTCAGGTCCAATCCACGGTGTAGTGACTTGGTCCGAGTAAGAGCGGAATCGATTACTTACGTGTTGCTCTTGACGTGGGTCAAGAATCAGCTCTACAATAGAGGAGAATATATTATGGAGGAGACATTGTAAATGTCGATTTGAGTCGATAGCTTTTTGAAGTTGAAGCTGCTGCTGTTGAGCTTGCTGCGGTTCCGCCGCTGTAGCGAACATTCAGACCAAACCAGATCTAACAGCGAAGAACGTCGTCTCGTTTCTCTCAAAAATCAATCGGTCCTCACACAGTGCATACAACAAGGCATTCGGCGTTTTGGTTTCGGTAATTTTTCGATGCGGCGGCTTCACGTTTTCCCTTATCATTTGTTGTGTTGTTTATATTTCAGATCGCATGATGTCGTATGTTGTTGTATTTTGTTTAGATTAGTCCATATTTTTTCTAAAAAATATTCTGCTGTTTGTGAGCAGATATTAATTGATATAGTTCATGTTTGGGTGATTGATACAGCTTGTTAGAATTTTCTGCCACATGTATGTTGGTTTCCTGTTGCAGAAAATGAAAAGTAATATTGTTATATTTAATTTGGATTAATGTCATAAATGGCCTTTTGATTTGAGTATATGTAGAATGATGGTGATTGTGTTCATTATTAAATTATAAAATGAGTTATGCCGCGAAATATTGTGCGGAGCTTCCGGTTGCCTCGGTTTTTCTTATTCTAGTGATATGGTACATTGCTATGAGCCTGTAACGGGTTACTAAGTGTGTAATTTTGGTTTAGCATTTATTATTATGCAACTTACTTTATTTTTAATTTAATAGTTTTATATAAAAATCCATTATCATTAATAGACAATTTGGAATTGATACTTGTATTATTTGGTTCCCTTGTAAGAGTACATGAGATAATAGTATTACCTATGGGTTTGGCTAGAATTGGGTGTAGACACCATCGATGCGGATTGCTGTTTTTTCACAAGAGGTATATGTATTATATCCTTTTGCCTCCCTTTTTCCAGTTTTAGGTAATTGTTTTGTTTTGTTTTAATAACTAGTTATAATTATCTTTAAATAGCTTTTGTATTATATATTTTACGTACAAACTTAATTGGCAATAGGTGATGGTAAATTTTATTTAACATATTTTTTAAAAACAAAATTTCTTATCTAATAACGAAAGTGGTGAGTTCTTGGGGTCTAGCATCCCTTGAATTCTTGGACAACCGCTCACGAGGCGCACGCTCTGGAGTTGTGGTTGTTCCGTCTTCCGATTTCAAAACCATTTTTCACTCGATTCAATTGAGGTTTCTAAAAGATTTTTTTAAATCAATTTTTATTTGGATATTTTTATAAAAATTCTAATTATTCCTTCTTTTAATATATTTCAATTTTATTATCAAATTAATATTTTAAATATTAAACTTTTAGAAATTTAGATTTTATTAGTTAAGTTAAATTTCTTGTTTTCTAAAATACTAAACTTTTCTCAAAATAATTAATTATGATTAGTTTTTCTCAAAATCTTTTATAATTGATTAGTTAATTTTATATATAAAAATTAAGCTATTTTCTTAATCAAATTAAACTATCTTCCTAGAACAATTTTCAAAACAATTGAATTCTTGGATCTCGCCTTCCTTGATCTCTCGAGGGACCACTCTTTAGGTGCACGTCTTAAGTTGTGGTCGCTTTCAAAACAATTTTTTTAAAATAAATTTCTCGATTTAGTCCATCCATTAACCTTTGATCACCATACACAACATTTTAAAGTTTAATACTGGGCTTCCTTACATTGACACCTATTTGATCAATTATTTCTAGTTGGTCACTTAGAAGACTAGCCCACTTTGCTAGTGCACACGTTTAAAATTTAAATTCAAACCTCGACTCACCTCGAGTACTTTTTCAAAGCAAACTAAATTCTTGAAGTCTAACACTTCTTGGGTTTTTGGACGATTGTTATTGAGGCGTACGCCTTAAGTAATATATTGTTCGACATTTTATCTTTTAGTACGCTATTTTGGACAAAGAAATATCATAGGAATCTAGCATTCTGTGTGATATTTCCGTTGTTCATCCAAAAATTTTCCGAATGAAAAAGGTGTTGTTAGGATCTAGCATCCAAATGATACCTCGATCAATTGGTTGTAGGACCGACGTCTCGTTTACTAAATAATCGTCATTTCTCCTATACTTTTCAAAATCATATCTCGTATTCTCACTTTTCGTACCTCGTTTCAATCCAAATTATTTTCAAAACATCTCCTCGATTCAAACTTGGAAAGAAGGAGGTTCTTGGAATATATCATTCCTTGAATCTCCGAGTAAATAATTCTCTAGGCACACCCTTGATTTATTATTTATTCAATCTTTCTACTTTTTCGAATTCAAACATTTTCAAACATTCTCCTAAGTCGAGTGCTCGTTCGCATTCGCAGCCGTCGAAATTTCGCACACACTTCACAATTCCTCGTGGTTTCAATATTAGGGGCACCCTTAGGGACTAATATCGTTTCTCACCATCTAATCCTTGACATGTCGTCAAGTCGATTCTATCTTCTAATCAATTCTTCGACTCGTCGTCGAACCCTTTCTTCAAACCAACCTCTTTTTGCCTAGCATTCCACTTTCGACTCAATCTTCTTACAAACTTTTTCTTAAACTTACGAAAGAGGGATATTCTTAGAATCTAGCATTCTTTGAATATTCGAATGAGTAACTCTCGAGGCACGCCCTTGAGTTGTTATTAGTTCATTCTTTCGACTTCAAAACATCCAACTCTTATCTTCAATCTATTCAACCCAATTCCCGAAAGAACTGAGTTCTTGGAATCTCGCATTCCTTGAATTCTTGAGTGACAAGCTCTTAAGGCGTGCTCTTGGGTTGCTTGTCAGTCACTCTTTCGTCTCTTTCTCAAACTTCCAACCTATTCAACCTCATCTTTTCGTGGTTGTTACCACGAACTACGACCGCTCTGATTCTTCATTCATTTTCGAATGTAAGATACGTAGGCACAAGATTGCGATGATCTTGGCGAGCACACTTCTATCCATCTTCCATTTCCCCCGTCATTTCCCGTAGTCGAACTACGACGCTCTGATTTCTCATTCTCATTCGAATGAGCATACGTAGGCACAAGGGCCCCAATCCTTGGCGAGCACCCTATCCTCTAACCACCCATCTCTCCTTTGTGTCTTTAACCTTTTAACCTACAAATTCTACCTTTAATAACGAGAAGAAAACAAGTAAACCTAAACAACACTCCATAAAATACCATAAGAGGTTCCCGTTGAGTACAACGGACGTGAGGGGTGCTAATACCTTCCCCTTGCGTATCCGACTCCCGAACCCGGAACATGGTTGCGACAACCCTGTTCCTATCCTTTTCGTTTTAAGAGGTTTTCTCGATATTTTCCTCTCCCGTTTATTCGGGGAAAATAAAGTTCGGTGGCGACTCTGTCGAACCGCATTTCCGCGCCTTTCGCGCGAGGGTCGCGTTCTCCGAAATGTGTCCGTGATTTTTTCGAGGTGCGACAGCTGGCGACTCTGCTGGGGATTTGCTCGATGCAAAGAGAGAGTCGAGCCTATCTTTTGGTTTGTGAGGAGTGTTTGTTTTCTTTCCTTTTCGTTTATGTTTTTGTTCTCTTGTAGATCTTATTTGTGCTTGTTATATTGGCCTGTTGGTTCTTGGGATGACGTCATGAGTAAGGCTCTACGCCCGAGCTTTGGTAAAAGCAGAGAGAACATTTAGTTTAGAATTGGTAGTCAAGTAGTGTTAGTCACCAAGGATTCGCTCCTTGTGTGCCTAGCATGAAAGCTCCTCTAGAGGAGACCTATTCGTAGATCTTGTTGTAACACAACTAGCCTGTTGCACAACTTGATTAATGAAGGGTCCGTGATTCTGGGAACCTTTTGTTAGCACCAGTTCCGATATTGGTGGTCGTGTAGTGTTAGTCTCCAAGGACTCTCTCCTTGTGTGCCTAGCATGAGGACCCCGCTCAGGAGAGACCTTATCGTCATTATCGTCGTAATACAGCCAGCCTGTTGCGTGACGCTAATACGACTAGTGTCTGTGGTCCTGGGAACCAAACGTAGAAACCATCCCGTAAGCGGAATTATGGGTAGAATGTTTAGATCTTCCCGTATAGATTGTACCTGTCAATTTTCTTTGAGCAGGAATTATGGTTGATTATCTGTTATAGTTACCAGCTTCGGAAATTCTTTGATTGTGATCCTGTGATCCTGGATCTTGTATCTTGCATTGCATCTTGCATATCATTTGCATTGCATTTCATATGTTGTGCATTTTGCATTTCCAGTCCTTCAATAGAATCTTATGTCTTCGTTCCTTCCTCTCCAGTAAATCAAGCTGATTCCTCGACACCAGTACGCAACTAGAGCCAATACAAGACGAATGATGGAGCAGATTCAACAGGAGCAAGCTGCCTTCAGGGAAGAGTTGGATTCTATGAAAGGAAAGATCGACCAGATCCTCGAAGCCATCCTTACGGCCAGAAGAGAGGAAGAACAGCGTGAAGCCGCCACTGTCGTCAACAACAATGGTCAAGGACAAGGGTCTACTGCTATCCCTTTGGCTCCAATTCCAAATCCTCATGGGATGCAGTTGAACTTCAATAACGCAACCGAAGGAAACACTCCTCAGCCAATCCCAGCGCCTGGAGTTACTATTGGAGCTATCTCGCAGGCTCAACCTACTGTGATGCAGATCCCAGCTCCCCATACTGAAGATACTCTGATGGATCATTATGACGACGTTCAGAACTATCATGCTGCTATCCCCATTTCCAGTCCTGTTGCTGCTCAGTATTCAGAAGCCATGAAGATGTGCCGAGATCTAGCCGAGAAACTCCGAGCCTTGGAAGGGCATAATTCAAACTCTTTCAGTGCTTTGGAATTGTGTTTGGTGCCTGATGTTGTCATTCCTCCCAAGTTCAAAGTGCCTGAATTCTCGAAGTACAAAGGTCTCAGTTGCCCAAATATTCATCTAAAGATGTACTGTCGCAAGATGGCTGCCTATGCCAGAGATGAAAAGCTCATGATTCATTGCTTCCAAGACAGTTTTTCTGGGGCATCACTCGAATGGTATATGCAGCTGGAACGTAATAGTGTGCGTACTTGGGCCGAGCTAGCCGATGCATTTGTCAAACAGTATAAGTACAACACCGATCTTTCTCCGAATCGTACTCAACTTCAGAGTATGGCTCAGAAGGATGGCAAATCTTTCAAGGAGTACGCGCAACGATGGAGAGAGCTAGCCGCAAGGGTGCATCCACCTCTTGTTGATCGTGAACTAATTGACATTTTCATAGGCACCTTGCAAGGCCAGTACTACGAAAAGCTGATTGGTAGTGTCTCCGCTGGATTTTCTGACTTGGTGATAGTTGGTGAGAGAATTGAAGAAGGGATGAAAAGTGGAAAGATCCCAGGAGGTTCTAACAACCAAGCCAATGCCAAGAAGCCTTTCAACGGATACAAGAAGAAAGAGGGCGAAACAAATGCCATCTCTTTGCAGAAAGGGAAAGCTTCTCAACAAGCTCTCGCTCCTATGCCTTATCAAATTCCTTATTATCAGTATCAGTATGTTGCTGCTGCGCAATATGCTCCAATGCCTTATCAGCCAGCTGTTCAAGCAGTGCAAGCTCAAATGCCACCGCAACAGGCTCCTCAGCAACAGGCCTACAACCAGCAAGGATATCAGTATCCTCCTCAGCAACAACAAATGCAAGCTACTCAGCAACGACAAGGTATTCGCCCATAGCGCCAGCAGAGAACATGGAGGCCAGATAGAGTTTTTGATCGCCTGCCAATGACATATGCAAGTATCTATGCTCAGTTGATGGAGAAAAAGGCTATTGTTCCAAGAGATTTGGCTCCCCCAACTGTCATTCGTGCCGACTACGATGCAAATGCTCATTGTGAGTTTCATAAGGGCGCTCCAGGTCACACCATTGAGGACTGCAGAGCTTTCAAGCATATAATTCAAGACATGATCGACAGGGATGCTATCAACTTCAATGGAAAGTCTCCAAATGTCATCAACAATCCAATGCCGCCGAACAAATAGCGTTATTCAGATCAAATCCAGTCAAGTCAAGTTCATTACTCGAAGAAGGCCGTCATATCGCCATTTCATATTACGCATTTCTTATATTTGTCTTTGTTTGTTTAAGTATTGTATGCTTTGAACAATTGTCATTCGTATCTGGTTTCATTAATGTATAGTTTATGCATGTTTTGAATTAGTTATGTCGTATTCACTCATTTTTCACTTATCACCGACACGTTTATTCACTCCATTCTATTCACTGTTGTTTAGCATGATTTGAGGGAGGATGATGAAAACGAGATACCCATAATTGCAAACTGTATACTTTCAGACAGAATCTCGTCAATGATGTACAGGCATCGTTTCAATTCCCCCTAAACCCCGGAGATATAAGGAGTTAATCCCTAGTCAACCACTTCGAGCCTAGAAGTAGCAGTTTCCTTCGGATATTCAAACCTTTTACACTCAACCTGGGGCAAGGTAGTGTTCAGTTAATCTAATCCCGCATTCAAATAAAAAAAAGGTAAAATCCAGAAGACGGTTGTTCATCAATGACCCATGCTACGGCAGTCACAACAAAATAAAAAAAATCAAAAGCCTGCTAAGTCAGACACCTCAGAGGGGACTTAGGCAAAATCAAGGCAATCCCGATGGATCTGACAAGCAAAATCAATCCATGCAAAAGTTAGGGATCAAAAACAAAGACAAAAGAGGACCCCGAAACCCTCAACAAAAACAAAGTAATATTCAGTGGCCACCCAAATCAAATAGGGTCACTGATATCCATCAAAATAAGGTGGCTGTCACGTCAAGCAAACCTTGAACCATCAAGTTTATACCGTCAAGATAAGTGTAGAATTAACTGAGCGTAGGACTGGAGATCGTTAAGAAGAAGGGGTGGGTACAAATCATACTTTGAGCCTAATAACCTTTGTTTCATAACCGTGAACCAGACCACGTTACAACCCTCGAAAGACCTAATTGAGATGACGTTTATTCTGAAAGCATATTATCGCAAGGTTGCGTAACCTGACTCCTCACATGATTGTTAATCATCAACATTGGTGTCATTATTCTTGCATTATCTTTTTGCACTAATCAAAATCAGCACAACATCTGGGCTAATGCCCATTCTTTTCTCACTATCGCGACACTCTCAATAAACGATACTTTTTTCAAAAACTTGCACCAAACTTTGCATTAATATTACCATTTGTGAATGTACAATCTTAATTGCAAATCAGTGCTAGGTATTCAAAGACATTCCAACAAAAAGCGATCAAGGAGGAACTTGACTTTCAGTGGTTGGCACAAAGCAAGGCTACCTCAAAACTCACAAGCTGGGGAAAATTATTCAACAGCTCGAGCAGGGGCACATCATTAACAAGTTCAGACTGGGGCAAGACCAGGTCGTCCTGACCATCAAGCAGAGTTGCAATTCTCTCTGAAGAAAATTCTCAGTCACCCAAATATCCCAGACTTGGGACATCAAGGACATCTTCTGCTCCAATCATGACATCTTCAGCAAACAGCGTGTCGAGGAAGTCAATCCCTCCCACCACCCGAAGTCCAATTTGCATTGGCAACTACCCAAAATCCGCCACGCTGGCGTCTCCCTGCATTTCCAAATCACTCGTCTGCATCATATGCATCATACGCATTGCATTCATCATCATAAGCATTTTGCATACCCAATCGCATCATACTTCTCCAGCTCTTGCATCTCCGATCGTCAGCATTTGCATTTGCACTTCCATTCTTTATGGAACATCATTTTACATCCAGCATTAGCATATGCACGTCAAGGTCCAGGATCAATTTCGAAGATTTCCAAGACCATCGTCAGCCTAGTCAGGGGCATTCTCCGCAAGACTGTGGGTTTCTCCCATAAACTTCAAGAACTTCAAAGCAATCATTAGCCCAGTCAGGGGCATTTTTGCAAGACTGTGGGTTTCTCCCACGAAATTCAGAGATATTCAAAGCAAGATTCAGCTCAGACAGGGGCATCTTCAGCAAAACCATGAGCGTTCCTCATGAAGTTGTTCAGCCTTTTGTTGAGCAAGACAAGACATCAAGATAAACTCAGCCCAGTCAGGGGCATTCTCTTCAGAATTCATGGGCGTAACCATGAAATCATTTCAACAAAATTATGATTTCCAAGCAAGACGGTGGGCGTACCCCGTTGATTCATTTCAATCCAATCCTCCTCTTGGGTGTTCCCTAATGAGTTGTATTCAGCAAGCGTGACCGTTGTCAATTGCCTTACTATCATCCTTTTGGTGATAGTCGAACCTCGTCAGTTCAACCTAGCCTGCATCCTTTTGGGTGATGGTAACCTTCAATTTTTGTTGTTCTATCACCATTTTGGTGATAGCAACCTGTGTGTGTGTTTTGCTCCGTCATCCTTTTGGTGGGGGGGTCTATCATAGTCATTAATGATAGATTGTGCGATAATTTGTTTGTGTTTCGCTCCGTCATCCTTTTGGTGGGGGGTCTATCATAGTCATTAATGATAGATTGTGCGATGTTTGTTTGTGTTTCGCTCCGTCATCCTTTTGGTGGGGGGTCTATCATAGTCATTAATGATAGATTGCGTGATAGTTTATTTGTGTTTCACTCCGTCATCCTTTTGGTGGGGGGTCTATCACAGTCATTAATGATAGATTGTGCGACGTTTGTTTGTGTTTCGCTCCGTCATCCTTTTGGTGGGGGGTCTATCGTAGTCATTAACGATAGATTGTGCGATGTTTGTTTATGTTTCGCTCCGTCATCCTTTTGGTGGGGGGTCTATCATAGTCATTAATGATAGATTGTGCGATGTTTGTTTGTGTTTCGCTCCGTCATCCTTTTGGTGGGGGGTCTATCATAGTCATTAATGATAGATTGTGCGATGTTTGTTTGTGTTTCGCTCCGTCATCCTTTTGGTGGGGGGTCTATCGTAGTCATTAACGATAGATTGTGCGATGTTTGTTTATGTTTCGCTCCGTCATCCTTTTGGTGGGGGGTCTATCATAGTCATTAATGATAGATTGTGCGATGTTTGTTTGTGTTTCGCTCCGTCATCCTTTTGGTGGGTGGGGGGGGGGGGGGTCTATCATAGTCATTAATGATAGATTGCGCGATAGTTTGTTTGTGTTTCGCTCCGTCATCCTTTTGGTGGGGGGTCTGTCATAGTCATTAATGATAGATTGTGCGATGTTTGTTTGTTTTTCGCTCCGTCATCCTTTTGGTGGGGGGTCTATGATAGTCATTAATGATAGATTGTGCGATGTTTGTTTGTGTTTCGCTCCGTCATCCTTTTGGTGGGGGGTCTATCATAGTCATTAATGATAGATTGTGCGATGTTTGTTTGTGTTTCGCTCCGTCATCCTTTTGGTGGGGGGTCTATCATAGTCATTAATGATAGATTGTGCGATGTTTGTTTGTGTTTCGCTCCGTCATCCTTTTGGTGGGGGGTCTATCGTAGTCATTAACGATAGATTGTGCGATGTTTGTTTGTGTTTCTCTCCGTCATCCTTTTGGTGGGGGGTCTATCGTAGTCATTAACGATAGATTGTGCGATGTTTGTTTGTGTTTCGCTCCGTCATCCTTTTGGTGGGGGGTCTATCATAGTCATTAATGATAGATTATGCGATAGTTTGTTTGAGTTTCGCTCCGTCATCCTTTTGGTGAGGGGTCTATCATAGTCATTAATGATAAATTGTGCGATAGTTTGTTTGTGTTTCGCTCCGTCATCCTTTTGGTGGGGGGTCTATCATAGTCATTAATGATAGATTGTGCAATAGTTTGTTTGTATTTCGCTCCGTCATCCTTTTGGTGGGGGATCTATCATAGTCATTAATGATAGATTGTGCGATAGTTTTTTTGCGTTTCGCTCCGTCATCCTTTTGGTGGGGGGTTTATCATAGTCATTAATGATAGATTGTGCGATAGTTTGTTTGAGTTTCGCTCCGTCATCCTTTTGGTGGGGGGTCTATCATAGTCATTAATGATAGATTGTGCGATAGTTGGTTTGAGTTTCGCTCCGTCATCCTTTTGGTGAGGGGTCTATCATAGTCATTAATGATAGATTGTGCGATAGTTTGTTTGTATTTCGCTCCGTCATCCTTTTGGTGGGGGGTCTATCATAGTCATTAATTATAGATTGTGCGATATTGTTTTGTGTGAGTTTCTCTCCGTCATCCTCTTGGTGGGGGGTCTGTCATAGTCATTAGTGTCGGATTGTGCGAGTGTTTTGCTCTGTCATCCTTTTGGTGGTGGTAGTTGTGTGTGTTTCATCCCATCATTCTTTTGGTGATGACGACCTGGTTGCCGGTTATTTACTGTTTACTTAGAGGTTTACATCATTTTCCAGTATTTCAGTTCTCAGTCATCTCTTTTCCTTTCGGACAAATTCAGAGTCTTCTTTATATCTACTTGACTTCTGCCTCGGGAGAATGAACGCTGCAGCAATTCATTTCCCTAGGTTTAAGCCAATTAGATATGGGCATCTGTCATACTCTAAATTTGTCCTACCCATTTTCATTTTTTTTTTGCATTTTTCGATTTTATTTTGATTTTTGCACTGCCCGTTCAACTTCATGTCATTTAGACACGTGTTCACCTGCAACCGGTTGCTTTTTAAAAAAAATTTATATTTTCTTTTTTTGCCCAATAAAAGTGTGACATGTGGATAAAGTTGTTTTTCTTAATATTTTAATTCTTTTTAGTTTATGTTTTTTTTGGTATATTTAAATTGTTAATAATTATTAAATTGTTAATGTAAGTATTATTTGCTTTTTATAGATATGTAATTAGTCTTTATGTGTTAGTTTTTATTTTATTTATTTAGTAATAGTTGTTAACAAAATATTGAAAGGAAATTAAAGAAGGAGGATTAAAATTTGAAGAAAAAAAACAGAAATGGGAGTGAGGGATGGCCCAACGGTGGAAGACCCAGAAGCAGCAGCATATAACATAACAGGGGGAGAGAATTCTGGGAGAAAAAAAACCCTAATATAACTGTTCAACATCTTCCTCCCTCAAAGGACAAAACCGGCCACCACCCTTTTTCAAACCCTAAGCGCCGCGCCACCCTTTTCTTCTTCTCCCAAAACGGAAGTTACTGTTCACTTTTCTTCTCTAACCCTAGCTGGTGCCGTCCATCCTCTTCTTCCACTCATCATCTTCCATCCGCCACCCTTCACCATCCTTCAATCGGAACCTTCATCTTCTCCCGCTGCGAAAACCAAACCCCTCTCAAATCCGCCGCCTTTCATAAACTTCAAAACCCAACCGTGGAACGTCTTCTCACACCATGAAACACCTTCTCTCAAAATGATTTCCGTCGTTAACCCATCAAGACCTCCTTCAAACTTCATGATTTAAGATCATTTTTTTTGTTGCCTGTAATGTTGAGCCGTTGAGTTTCAGGTCCAATCCACGGTGTAGTGACTTGGTCCGAGTAAGAGCGGATTCGATTACTTACGTGTTGCTCTTGATGTGGGTCAAGAATCAGCTCTGCAGCAGAGGAGAATATATTATGGAGGAGACATTGTAAATGTCGATTTGAGTCGATAGCTTTTTGAAGTTGAAGATGCTGCTGTTGAGCTTGCCGCGGTTCCGCCGCTGTAGCGAACATTCAGACCAAACCAGATCTAACATCGAAGAACATCGTCTCGTTTCTCTCAAACATCAATCAGTCCTCACACAGTGCATACAACAAGGCATTCGGCATTTTGGTTTCGGTAATTTTTCGATGCGGCGGCTTCACATTTTCCCTTATCATTTGTTGTGTTGTTTATATTTCAGATCGCATGATGTCGTATGTTGTTGTATTTTGTTTAGATTAGTCCATATTTTTTCTAAAAAATATTTTGCTGTTTGTGAGCAGATATTAATTGATATAGTTCATGTTTGGATGATTGATACAGCTTGTTAGAATTTTCTGCCATATGTATGTTGGTTTCCTGTTGCAGAAAATGAAAAGTAATATTGTTATATTTAATTTGGATTAATGTCATAAATGGCCTTTTGATTTGAGTATATGTAGAATGATGGTGATTGTGTTCATTATTAAATTATAAAATGAGTTATGTCGCGAAATATTGTGCGGAGCTTCCGGTTGCCTCGGCTTTTCTTATTCTAGTGATATGGTACATTGCTATGAGCCTGTAACGGGTTACTAAGTGTGTAATTTTGGTTTAGCATTTATTATTATGCAACTTACTTTATTTTTAATTTAATAGTTTTATATAAAAATCCATTATCATTAATAGACAATTTGGAATTGATACTTGTATTATTTGGTTCCCTTGTAAGAGTACATGAGATAATAGTATTACCTATGGATTTTGCTAGAATTGGGTGTAGACACCATCGACGCGGATTGCTTCGTTTTCACAAGAGGTATATGTATTATATCCTTTTGCCTCCCTTTTTTTCAGTTTTAGGTAATTGTTTTGTTTTGTTTTAATAACTAGTTATAATTATCTTTAAATAGCTTTTGTATTATATATTTTACGTACAAACTTAATTGGCAATAGGTGATGGTAAATTTTATTTAACATATTTTTAAAAAAAAAAAATTCTTATCTAATAACGAAAGTGGTGAGTTCTTGGGGTCTAGCATCCCTTGAATTCTTGGACAACCGCTCACGAGGCGCACGCTCTGGAGTTGTGGTTGTTCTGTCTTCCGATTTCAAAACCGTTTTTCACTCGATTCAATTGAGGTTTCTAAAAGATTTTTTTAAATCAATTTTTATTTAGATATTTTTATAAAAATTTTAATTATTCCTTCTTTTAATATATTTCAAATTTATTATCAAATTAATATTTTAAATATTAAACTTTTAGAAAATTAGATTTTATTAGTTAAGTTAAATTTCTTTTTTTCTAAAATACTAAACTTTTCTCAAAGTAATTAATTATGATTAGTTTTTCTCAAAATCTTTTATAATTGATTAGTTAATTTTATATATAAAAATTAAGCTATTTTCTTAATCAAATTAAACTATCTTCTTAGAACAATTTTCAAAATAATTGAATTCTTGGATCTCGCCTTCCTTGAATTCTCGAGGGACCACTCTTGAGGTGCACGTCTTAAGTTGTGGTCACTTTCAAAACAATTTTTTAAAAATAAATTTCTCGATTTAGTCCATCCATTAACCTTTGATCACCATACACAACATTTTAAAGTTTAATCCTGGGCTTCCTTACAGTGACACCTATTTGATCAATTATTTCTAGTTGGTCACTTAGAAGACTAGCCCACTTTGCTAGTGCACACGTTTAAAATTTAAATTCAAACCTCGACTCACCTCGAGTACTTTTTCAAAGCAAACTAAATTCTTGAAGTCTAGCACTTCTTGGGTTTTTGGACGATTGTTATTGAGGCGTACGCCTTAAGTAATATATTGTTCGACATTTTATCTTTTAGTACGCTATTTTGGACAAAGAAATATCATAGGAATCTAGCATTTTGTGTGATATTTCCGTTGTTCATCCAAAAATTTTCCGAATGAAAAAGGTGTTGTTAGGATCTAGCATCCAAATGATACCTCGATCAATTGGTTGTAGGACCGACGTCTCGTTTACTAAATAATCATCATTTCTCCTATACTTTTCAAAATCATATCTCGTATTCTCACTTTTCATACCTCGTTTCAATCCAAATTATTTTCAAAACATCTCCTCGATTCAAACTCTGAAAGAAGGAGGTTCTTGGAATCTAGCATTCCTTGAATCTCCGAGTAAATAATTCTCTAGGCACACCCTTGATTTATTATTTATTCAATCTTTCTACTTTTTCGAACTCAAACATTTTCAAACATTCTCCTAAGTTGAGTGCTCGTTCGCATTCGCAACCGTCGACATTTCGCACACACTTCACAATTCCTCGTGGTTTCAATATTAGGGGCACCCTTAGGGACTAATATTATTTCTCACCATCTAATCCTTGACACGTCATCAAGTTGATTCTATCTTCTAATCAATTCTTCGACTCGTCGTCAAACCCTTTCTTCAAACCAACCTCTTTTTTCCTAGCTTTCCATTTTCGACTCAATCTTCTTACAAACTTTTTCTTAAACTTACGAAAGAGGGATATTCTTAGAATCTAGCATTCTTTGAATATTCGTATGAGTAACTCTCGAGGCGCGCCCTTGAGTTGTTATTAGTTCATTCTTTCGACTTCAAAACATCCAACTCTTATCTTCAATCTATTCAACCCAATTCCCGAAAGAACTGAGTTCTTGGAATCTCGCATTCCTTGAATTCTTGAGTGACAAGCTCTTAAGGCGCGCTCTTGGGTTGCTTGTCAGTCACTCTTTCGTCTCTTTCTCAAACTTCCAACCTATTCAACCTCATCTTTTCGTGGTTGTTACCACGAACTACGACTGCTCTGATTCTTCATTCATTTTCGAATGTAAGATACGTAGGCACAAGATTGCGATGATCTTGGCGAGCACACTTCTATCCATCTTCCATTTCCCCCATCCTTTCTCGTAGTCGAACTACGACGCTCTGATTTCTCATTCTCGTCCGAATGAGCATACGTAGGCACAAGGGCCCCAATCCTTGGCGAGCACCCTATCCTCTAACCACCCATCTCTCCTTTGCGTCTTTAACCTTTTAACCTACCAATTCTACCTTTAATAACGAGAAGAAAACAAGTAAACCTAAACAACACTCCATAAAATACCATAAGAGGTTCCCGTTGAGTACAACGGATGTGAGGGGTGCTAATACCTTCCCCTCGCGTAACCGACTCCCGAACCCGGAACATGGTTGCGACAACCCTGTTCCTATCCTTTTCGTTTTAAGAGGTTTTCTCGATATTTTCCTCTCCCGTTTATTCGGGGAAAATAAAGTTCGGTGGCGACTCTGTCGAACCGCATTTCCGCGCCTTTTGCGCGAGGGTTACGTTCTCCGAAATGTCTCCGTGATTTTTTCGAGGTGCGACACTTAATATCCCAAAAAGCTTTGTGCTCAAGTTCCACTGGCAGGTGACATGATTTCCCATAGACTAATTTAAATGGTGTAGTTCCTATCGGCGTCTTGTAAGCGGTCCTATAGGCCCATAAAGCGTCGTTTAGTTTTGATGACCAATCTTTCTTGGAGGTGGCAACTGTCTTTTCCAAAATTTGCTTTATTTCTCTGTTGGAGACCTCCACTTGGCCGCTGGTCTGCGGGTGATATGGTGTTGCAACACGGTGTTTTACTCCATATTTCGATAGCATTTTGTCGAAAATTTGCGCTATGAAGTGTGAACCACCGTCACGGATGACAAGTCTGGGTACACCGAATTTGGGAAAGATGGTATTCTTATAGAGTTTGAGAACTACTCCTGTGTCGTTAGTTGGAGCGGCAACAACCTCAATCCATTTTGATACATAGTCGACAGCGACAAGTATGTACTTGTTTCCAAAAGAAGATAAGAATGGACCCATGAAATCGATCCCCATACGTCAAAAACTTCCACTTCCAAGATACCTTTTTGGGGCATCTCGTCGCGCTTCCAAATGTTTCCAGTGCGTTGGCACCTGTCGCATATTAGTATAGCAACATGGACATCTTTCCAAATGCTGGGCCAGAATAGGCCAGATTGCAGGATTTTCGCACATGTCTTTGAAGTACTGGCATGTCCTCCGTAAGGGGCAGAGTGGCACTGAGAGATGACGTCTTCAGTTTCTTCCTCTGGGACGCATCGACAGAATATATTGTCAGCTCCTCTCTTGAAAATCAGAGGTTCGTCCCAATAATAATGCTTTAAGTCATGGAAGAATTTCTTCTTTTGCTGATAACTGAAGTCCGGTGGAAGCACGCCTGCAGCTAAGTAGTTTACAATATCAGCATACCAAGGCAGGGTGACTTGTGCGTAGACGGCTTCCACGGCTTTTTCTAGTTCTGGTTCTTCCGAGGTTAAGGGTGGCATATCACTTTCCAATCTGGCTATCAGGCGTTCGTAAGGGAAATTGTCGTTGATAGGCACTGCTTCTGGCTTAATGCCTTCTATTCAGGATAGGTGATCAGCCACTACGTTCTCGGTTCCTTTTTTATCTTTGATTTCTAAATCAAACTCTTGCAACAATAGGATCCATCGCAATAATCTCGGCTTGGCATCCTTTTTGCTTATCAGGTACCTAATGGCAGTATTGTCTGTGTAGATGATGATTTTCACTCCTACCAAGTAGGAACGGAATTTGTCGAGGGCGAACACAATTGCTAGAAGTTCCTTTTCTGTTGCGACGTAGTTCATTTGGGCAGGATCTAAATTTCTACTGGCATAGTAGATTGCGTGAAGCTTCTTGTCTTTCCTTTGTCATAGAACTGCACCTATAGCGTAATCACTCGCATCGCACATGATTTCGACTAGTAGTTGCCAGTCTGGTGGTTGCATGATTGGTGCGGTAATGAGGGATATTTTTAGAGTTTCGAATGCTTCCAAGCAGTCCTTGTCGAAAACGAATTCAACATCTTTCATCAACAGACCTGTTAGAGGTTTTGTAATTTTCGAGAAATCCTTTATGAATCGTCGGTAGAATCCGGCGTGTCCTAAAAAGCTTCGTATTTCTCGTACGGTTTTCGGAGGTTGAAGATCCTTTATAATTTCTATTTTTTCTTTGTCAACCTCAATCCCTTTTTCAGATATGACGTGTCCTAAAACTATGCCTTGTCGGACCATGAAATGGCATTTCTCCAAATTGACAATGAGGTTCACTTTCGTGCATCTTTTGAGTACCATTTCTAGGTTCGACAAGCAACCTTCAAAACTTTGTCCGCATACAGAGAAGTCATCCATAAACACTTCCATGATGTCATCTATGAAATCTGCGAAGATTTCCATTATGCATCTCTGAAACGTTGCTGGAGCATTGCAGAGTCCAAACGACATTAGTCGATAAGCAAAAGTGCCATAAGGACAGGTGAATGTAGTCTTTTCTTGGTCATCGGGGTGAATAGGAATTTGGAAAAATCCCGAATAACCGTCTAGATAGCAAAAATATGAATGTTTGGCCAATCTCTCCAACATCTGGTCTATGAAAGGTAAAGGGAAATGATCTTTTCGAGTTGCCTTATTCAGTTTTCTGTAATCGATACACATCCTGCTTCGGGTTACAGTTGAAAGTTACACATACTCATCCAAGTGTTTATATTAAGTGTGAAAAGTTACAGTTGAAGGTGTTGCAATTAGGGTTTTCATCTGGTTAATCCTCAGTCAATTGTGAAATTGAAGGAGATTACTCAATTCCATGTCTCTATGGTCATGGGATGTTGTGTTAAGATACATGAGACATCATTTCAAGTTCAATTCATCAAGGATCAAGTGTGTGAGAAGTTACTAAATTAGGGTTCTCAGTGTAAAATCCCCTATTTAGTGCCTAACTTCAAGACCAGCTATCTCAAGATACAAGTTTCATCTTAACTTTTTACCAATATAAAACTTTTAGAGCATGTTCTTAGCTTTCGTTTGAGTACTAGAAGTCCTTGATTGGATTTATAGAACTCAAGTTATGATGCAGACAAGTTACAGGTCATCAGATGAATGTGATTTTGGTCAACAAAAGTCAACCAACTTCCAAGCCATTTTTGACCTAGAAGGATGTTTCTCCTCATCTTTTGGCCAACATGAAAGTTGTAGATCTTGGTCTTAGCTTTCCAAAAAGTACTAGAAGTCCTTCTTCTAATTTGTAGAGCTCAAGTTATAAGCTTTGCAAGGCAAGGATATTTTGGGAAAGTGAGATTATAGGTCATAAAATTATAGGTCCATTTCACCAACTTGCATACCTCAAATGGAAATTTGTCCAACTTGAAATTTTCTTGAAATGGGGTTATTTGTCCAACCAAGAATTAAGGATCCATTGATATGGATTGTAATGAAGAGTGATTGAAGAAAATCTTACAAAAGGGTATTTTAAAGGCATTAAAATGGAAAAATTCAAAATAATTCATATTGGCTCAAAATTATGCAAGCTTGTGCATATTTTGAGTGCATTTGATGTTTTGAACATATTGACATTATTAGAATTTCAAATTGAGTCTCATTTCATGGCCAATTTTTGAGTTGCTTCAAGAAGAAGTAACATGGCAAACATCAACCATTGAGATTAAACAAGGAGTAAATCATGGCCATTCACACTCCATACACTCCCAGCAAGAGTTTTGAACCAATTTGGAGCCAAATTTGAAGCATTTTCGTGCACTTGAAGAAGCTCCAAAATCAATTCCCATGGATTTTCAATTGGGCTCTAGGTACTAGAATTGGGCTTCATTCTGATTCAAATCCATTACATAAAAGGTTTCTAACCTTCACAAATCATCAGAACACGAAATTGGAGGCAAATTGCTCAAGAACAACTTTGAAAAAGTGGTGAAAATTCAAAATTCGAATTTTGAGAATTAGCAAGTTTCAAGCCAAATTGTGAATTGCAAAAGCTTCATTGAAGATCGCTGAACGTTTCTGGATACTTTTCTTCAAGCTTAAGCATCAATTGAAGGCTCAGTGGAAGTTCTCCACTAGGTATTTACAATTCAACCTTACACTCTGAATATGCCATGATTCATTGCCATTTTTGCATATTTGAGACCTAGGAAACATGTAGATCATTAATCACTAAAACGAACTGGCATTTGTGATGATTGTTGGTGGATGATCCGAACTGTTTTGATCTGGTATGGCTTGTTCTTGTGTGTTTTTGCTTGATTGTTGGTGGATCTGTAACCTCCATAACCTCTAGATGGTGTTTGCACAAAATTGAGTGAAGTTTGTGAACTTTTGTTTTTGATGCATAATTTTGTTGGCCTTCGATTTGAGCTTGTTATGAGGAATTAAGGAAAATTAACCTTGGACTCATGATCCTCGTGAGTTGTAGATGATTTTTCATATAAGTTTTGCTAAGTTTGGTGATGTTGAAACCAGGCCGCTGTTGCTCTCTCCGGAGAAGACGACCAGAGTCTTCTCCGGCCACCATAATGATTCCCTCCCTTTTGTCTCAGTTTGAACGAAGAAAACGAGTCCTTAGCCACACAATCTGGCTGACTCTCTTGACCTGGTATTTAGATCCAACATGTGAGATGCATTTTCAGGTTTAGTTGACTAGGGTTTGCATAGGTGGCGTGCTATGAGTCATTAGACCAACATACTTTTGGATTGGACGCATTGGATTAAGACCTATGATGTGCATAGTCAACTGAACCACACTGAATCCTCTGTGAAACGTTGTGTTTCACTTAAGTGTCCCCAGCGCTTGGGTGGCGCGCCCTCCTCCTTTTGATCCATTGACTGGTAAACTCATCCTGTGGCTGCTTGTTTTTCTTGCATTTTTATTTTCTTTTATTTCTTTTAATATTTTCTTTTTATTTTGGTTTGAATTTAATTCATTAAAAATAGATCCAATGCTCCAAAAATTCCACAAAAATATTTTTTATAAACTTTGAGAGGTCTATTATTTTTAGAGATTTTTTATTTTATTTTTTATTTTATTTTTCATTTTTAAAAATAATTAAACATTGGAGGTGTTTTTAAATGGATTAAATTGTGCATTGTTTGCCTTTCTTTGCCATGCTCCCCATAAGTTCTCTAACCTCTTGAGGTTATGATAGACATTAGGTTCCTAACCATGCATGATAACATTAGTTAGTTCCCTTTTGAATCCCAACTCTAAGTCCACTTTACATGATAACTTTTAGGATTGATTAGTCTCCCATTAGTGTTCTTTCTTCTCTTCTCATCTTCAAACATTCTTAAAACATCTAATAAAGAATGACAAGTGTGGCACGCTATGAGCCTTAAGCTACTTGAGAAATGGTAATTGAGGGGCCTCCTCTCAAGGACCTAGAGTGTTTAGTGTACACCCTTTGGGTGATATACGACGCATTCACTCTTAGATCATAGTCTCTACTGCGACATGAGTTACAAATCAAATTCAAAACACTTCTTCTCTAAAAAACACAAAAACACTTCAAACCTTTTTCATCCTTCAGGATCTTAATCAGAAAAATCTTTTCAGATAAAAGAGTGTCGTTATCTCTTAGTTCTACCGCAAACGGTAACGCCTAAGTCTCCAATGGTCGAGCTGCATATACCAACTGCTAGAACTATTTATTAACCCTACTCGGGCCTAAAACTTTTGAACCAACCTGTGGTCCTTTTAGCCCGAACTACATTTTCTCTAATTTTTCGTACCAGACGAGGATACGTAGGCACAAGGCGGCGATGTCTTGGCAAGCAACCTTCCCCCCTTTACCCGTAGTTAGTCGAACTACGTTGGCTCTGACTTTCCCATTGCACGAGGGAGTATGTAGGCACAGAGCAGCGATGCTCTTCCGAGTCACTTCTCTTTTATTTTTCTTTTGTCCCTGAGTCTTTAGCTAGATAGTTTCAACACACCCTTTTAGATAGACAACAATGCGTGGATCCTGTCAAGTACGACGAACGTGAGGGGTGCTAATACCTTCCTCTTGCATAATCGACTCCCGAATCCAGACATGGTTGCGATGACCTTGTCTTTACCTTTTTTGTTAGGTTTTCCGATAGTTTCCTTTCCCTCTCTTTGGGATAAATAACAAAAGTGGCGACTCTTCTATTTTTCTGCCGGTTGTTTTTCGCAATTGCGACACTAGGATCGGTCGGTTCGTCCAGTTCTTTTCCACTTCTTAATATGACAACGTTTGCATGACCTTTCGGATTAGGTTCGGGCTGACCAGGAAATGTACCAGCGGGTGCGGCTGCAGAAGCTTGTTGTTGAGCCACTTGTGATATCTGTGTTTCAAGCATTTTGCGATGGATGGCTAAAGCGTCTACTTTACTGGTTAGCTGTTTAATTTGCTCGCTAGTGTGTATATTTTGATTCATGAATTAATTATTCGTTTGAGCTTGAGTAGCTATGAACTTTTCCATCATCAATTCAAGATTTGATTTCCTAGGGGCAGTCGGGGTAGCTACGGCTGGTTTCTGATATCCTGGTGGAGCAACAGGTGCTCGCAATGTGTTATCGCTTTTGTAGGAAAAGTTTGGGTGGTTTCTCCAGCCTGGGTTGTAGGTATTCGCGTAAGGGTTACCTTGAGCGTAGTTTACTTGGTCTGGTGGAATTCTTGCCAATAATGGGCATTCGGGCGCATTATGAGTGGCGATTCCACATAACTCACAGTTTGGAGCTACAACAGCTACGGTTGCAGGTGGTGTTACAGTTAAACTGTCGATCTTCTGTGTTAAAGCATCTACCTTAGCATTGAATTTTTCAAGACTGCTGATCTCGTACATCCCACCTTTTGCTGTGGGTTTCTCTGATGGAGTTCTTTCACCTCCCCATTGGCAATGGTTCTGAGACATATTTTCGATAAGTTGATAGGCTTCATCGTATGGCTTATCCATAAGTGCACCGCCCGCAACGACGTCTACTGTTAATCTGGTGTTATACAAAATCCCATTGTAGAATGTATGAATTGTCACCCAGTTTTCTAAACCGTGGTGAGGACATGCTCTTATCATATCTTTGAATCTTTCCCATGCTTCGTAGAGAGATTCAGCATCTTTCTGTCGAAATCCGTTGATTTGAGCTCTTAGCATAGCAGTTTTGCTTGGCGGAAAGCATCTCGCTAAGAAAAGGTTCTTCAACTGTTCCCACGTTGTAACGGAGTTGGATGGTAAGGATTGTAACCAAGCCCAAGCTCTATCTCTAAGAGAGAAAGGAAAAAGACGAAGTCTTACTACATCTGGAGTTACTTCATTTGCCTTCACTGTGTCTGCGTATTGCACAAACTTCGTTAAATGTTCATTCGGATCCTCAGTTTCATTTCCTGAGAATTGATGTTGTTGTACAGCTGACAACAATGATGGTTTTACAAAATCATTCTGATTGATAGCGGGGGCAGCAATGCTACTATGAGGCTCTAGCTGAGATGGGGTAGCGTAATCCTTCAGAGGTTTGTTCTGAGGTCCTTCAGCCATCGTTGATTCTTCTTCAGATTTAGGAGTGTGAACGAGAAATTGGGGATTATTACGTCTTCTTTGATGTTCTACGAATCGTCTTCCTAAGTGTAGGAAGCGCTCAAGTTCGACGATTGTTGGTAGCAAATGTTCGCTTTGTGAGCGAGTAATTGGCATACAATCAATGAACGAGTAAAAGGGAAATAAAATAGTTAACCTAGTCTATCCTACGTAACGAAGGTTTACACTATTGACTAAACGGGTCC
This sequence comes from Lathyrus sativus, assembly GCA_963859935.3. Lineage (NCBI taxonomy): Eukaryota > Viridiplantae > Streptophyta > Magnoliopsida > Fabales > Fabaceae > Lathyrus > Lathyrus sativus. The sequence goes on from OZ012737.1 coordinate 89,953,425, forward strand.
CCAGCAACGGCGCCAAAGACTTGATCGCGACTTTCTGAGTCTAACCGAACTAACTGCAAGTGCACAGTCTATCGCGTAGTAATAAAGATATCGATCCCACAGGGACTCGTAATCAAAATAGTGTTCTTGGGCGTTACTTTGTTTAGCTAGGTTGGATATGGTTTAAGGGTAAAGATACAAAAGTAAAGACTAAATTAAAGAAAGGCTAAAAGGTTTCTTAGAATATTAATACGGGGAATCGGTATGCGATGACTTAGTTCTTCAAGGATTCGACAAGTTACCGGCATGGTTTAATAATTTCAAAATGGTTTTCAGAAGAAAATAACAGTTTAAAGACCTTTGTCTCACGTTGGTTGTTGACGCTAGTCGCAACTCTAAGGCGGAACGTATGATTTCGCTATCCTGTTCGGGGTTTAAATTGATTTTTGAAAACCATTAAGTTCTAATCTCTTTTAAAGTGCTTTCGCTGTATTTAAAATAAATGCCTGGTTTTTACTATCTGATCCTAGCCCCAATTTTCACATGTCGTTTCATACCTTAATGAATCTCCCACTGTCGTGGCGAGATTACTCTAAACAAATTCTCGCTGTCGCGACGAAGTTTGGTTTAACAAATTCAGATTAAAAACTATGGCCAGAAACAAGTTTGAAAAGGTGGAAATACGCCGGATGTTATTGAATCTCGTCCTACTAATTCATTACATATCGATCGGTACAGTTTAGCTAGACATGAATCTTAAAGCAAGCATAATTGAATTAAAATAACAGAACATGTAAACATACATTATAAAGCAAATGGAATTAATTAATAAAAATGGAACCTGTAAACAATTCTGCTTCGGCACTTGGATAATCCCCCACAATGTCGGCAGGATTACTTTGGTGATGATTAATGTACGGAAAGTTTAAAGAACAAAAAGTACAATTGAAATCTCAAAGAAAAATAAAGGAAAAAACAAAGCAGAAACAAAAGAAAAGGCTTTCTGTAGTAAATTGGGCAGCACTTCGTGGTCTTCAATGCGGCTCCCCTGTTTCAGTCCTCAAGCTCTCCTTTTATAGTGAATGCTTCTTACGTGAACTGCCTCTGGAAGTGCAATTGAGGGTGAGAGAATCCAGGGAGTCGTGCTTCTGATTTTGGGCTTCTGCTGCACGTTCTCAAAAGTGGATGTTAAGCTGTTTTTGCAAGTGTGACGGTCGTAAGGAGTGCATGACGTTCGTGGAGCTCATGACGTTTGTGACGTTCATGATGGTCGTCACACACATGACGGTCGTGAGGGACCTGTGACGACCGTCATATCAGCAAAATTCATTTCTGTTAATTTTTCGTTCTTTTTCTTCTATTTTGTGTCTTCTAGTACTTGTTTTCCTTGTCTTGCTTCATTTAAGTGTTAACTTCATAAACCTGCAGAATACTTAACAAACAGTGCAAAGAGGGTCCGAAATCGGGGTGAAATCGACCATTAGTAGCATAAAATCATGGCATTTAACATATACGTTTTCGCGTTATCAGCTTCCAATTTCTTCTTGTCTATAAGACTCAACTAATTCAACCTATCTTGCACCCATTCGGCTTCATGAAGCTTCATATTAGTCAAAACTCTCAAAGAAGGAATCTTAACTTCCAATGGTAGGACTGCTTCCGTACCATACACCAGTGAGAAAGGAGTTGCCCCGATTGATGTACGCACTGAAGTACGATAATTGTGTAGAACAAAGGGTAATATACCATGCCAATCCTTGTAGGTTACAACTATCTTCAGCACAATCTTCTTGATATTCTTATTTGCTACCTCAACAACGCCATTCATCTTTGGATGGTATGGAGAAGAATTGTGATGTTCAATCTTGAAACTCTAGCACAGTTCCTTCATCATCTTGTTGTTCAAATTTGAACCATTATCAGTAATGCTTCGCTATGGGATTCCATAACGACAAATGATGTCCTTCTTTATGAACCGGGCGACCACCTGCTTTGTGACATTTGCAAACGAGGCTGCTTCCACCCACTTCATAAAGTAATTAATGGAAACTAGAACGAAACGATGCATGTTAGAAGTATTCAGCTCAATCTTTCCAATCATATCAATGCTCCACATAGTAAAGGGCCAAGGAGATGTCAATACGTTCAGAGGTGTCAGTGGCACATGCACCTTATCAGCATAAATCAGACATTTATGGCATTTTCTGGCGTATTAGAAACAATCAGATTCTATAGTCATCCAATAATACTCAGCTTTCAACAATTTTTTGGCCATTGCATGCCCACCGGCATGAGTACCAAAATAACCCTCGTGGACTTCTTCCATCAATAGGCTTGCCTCATGTTCGCCAACACACTGCAACAAAACCATGTTAAAGTTTCTTCTATACAACACATCATCCTTGTTCAAGTAGAAATTATCGGCTAGCCTCCTCAGAGTCTTATTATCCTTGCAAAATACCCTGGGTGGGTACTCTTGAGTCTTGAGAAAATGCTTGATATCAAAATACCAAAGCTTTCCATCTGATTCCTTCTCAACTGCAAACACAAAGACAGGTCTGTCAAGACGCATGATGGTGATCGTTGGAGCTTCATTCCATTAATTCACTTTGTACATTGATGCCAATGTTGCCAAGGCGTCTTCCATTTGATTCTCAGCCCTAGGCACATGATGAAACTCAAATCTGTTGAAGAAGGGTAGCAGTCTTCTTGCCTAGTTCTTGTATGGCACCAAGTTGGCCTGGCGATTTTCTCATTCTCCTTTGATCTGATTAACAACTAGTGCTAAATCGCTATATACATCAAGATTCTTGATACTCAGATCAATGACCTCTTCTAAACCCATAATACACACTTCATACTCGGCTTCATTATTGGTGCAAGCAAATGTCAATTGGGAAGTGAATGGTATATGAGAACCGTGAGGAGTTGTAATGATTTCCTTGATTCCATTGCCATACGATTTAATAGCTTCTTTGAAAACCAACTTCCAATGAGCTCCAATCTCAAGACCCTCGTCAGGAAAAGGTTGTTCTTCATCTTCAGAAACATGATGTCTTCATCTAAAAATTCAAACTTCATCGGCTGATAATCTTTAATTGGTTGTTCGACAAGATATTCTGACATAAGACTTCCCTTAATGGCATTTTGGGAAACATACCAAATATCATACTCTGTTAAAACCATTTGCCATCAGGCAATCCTTCCAGAAAGTGCTTGCTTTTTAAACACGTGCTTGATCAGATCCATATTTGAAATCAACAGGGTTGTGTAGTTTAACATGTGCGATGAGATATGAACCTTGCAATGTAGTTCAACCTCCCCAGGAAGCCACAAACCTCTTTTTATGTTCTCGGCTCAGAAATTTCTTGAATAGCTTTTATTATGGCAGGATCTACCTCATTACCCCTTTCACTGACAATGAACCCAGTAGCTTTCCAAATCTCACCCCAAAGGTGCACTTGTTAGGATTCAGCCTCAGCTTGAATTTCCTCAGCGATTCAAACAGCTTCAGAAGATTGACCAGATGTCCTTCCTTCGTTTGTGACTTCTCAATCATGTCATCAACATAGACCTGATCTCTTGATGAATCATATCATGAAAGAGAGTCACCATCGCCCGCTGATAAGTTGCCCCAACATTTTTCAATCTAAATGACATAACCTTATAGAAAAGTCCCCCACGGTGTAACGAAAGTAGTTTTCTCCATGTCTTCTAAGGACATCTTGATTTGGTTATACCCAGAGAAGCCATCCATGAAGGAAAACACTGAATATTGAGCGCTGTTATTAACCAACACTCAATGTGGGGGAGCGAGAAATCATCCTTCGGGATCGCTCTGTTTAGATCTTTATGGTCAATGCACATTCTGACCTTTCCATCTTTCTTAGGTAGAGGAGCAATGTTAGCGACCCATGGAGGGTAATTGGTGACGGGAAAAAACTCAGCGTTCAACTTCTTATGAACTTCTTCTTTAATCTTAACTGCAATGTCAGGCCTCATCCTTCTCAACTTCTGCTTAATTGGTGGACATTTTTCTCGGAGAGGCAACCGGTGTACCACAATATCTGTATCCAGCCCAGGCATGTCTTGGTAAGACCAAGCGAAGATATCCTTATACTCATAGAGAATTTCAACCAATCTTCTTTTAACACTGTCTTCCAATGCAACCCCAATTCTAACCTCTTTCTTATCGTCTTCTGTACCAAGATTGATGACTTAAATATCCTCTTGATGAGGCATAATGACCCTTTCCTCTTGATTTAGAAGTATGGCTAACTCTTCGGGTAGTTCACAATCTTCATCAGTCTCTTCTTCAGCTTGATAAATGGGATTATCAAAGTCATACTGAGCCATAACTAAATCAGAATCGATGGTATCTAAGAGAAAGGGTCTGCATGATTGATGTTTGTGTTTATTATGAAATGCAACAAACACAATATCAAGTCTGGTTCTCCTCAATTTTTGATTCACAGGCGAGCATTCCTCTCGAAGAGGTAGACAGTGTACCACAATATCTGTATCCAGCCCAGGAATGTCTTGGTAAGACCAAACGAAGATATCTTTATACTCACAGAGCATTTCTACCAATCTTCTCTTGACATTGTCTTTCAATGCAGCCCCAACTCTGACTTCTTTCTTGTCGTCCTCGGTACCCAAATTGATAATTTCAACATCCTCCTGATGATGCAAAATGATCCTTTCCTCTTCTTTGAGTAGTCTGGCCAGTTCCTCAGGTAGGTCACAATTATCATCAGTCTCTTCTTCGGCTTGATAAATGGGATTATCAAAGTCATACGAAGTCATAGCCGAATCAGGATCGATGGTATCTGAGATGTACAACCTGCATGATTGATGTTTTATGTTGTTCATGATATGCGAACAAACACAAAACACATTGCCATTTTTATGTATATAAAAGTGCATAAAAAATAAAACAAGAAAAATAAAGATCACAAAATTTGAATGCAAAGGGACGTCTTTTTATTCATGATAAAGTTAAGTGTCAGGAAAAGAGCCCCACAACAAAGTCATTACGTCTTGGGCAGAGCGTAGGACCAAACATAATAAAAAAGGTGAAAATTTACGCTTCTGACGTGACTTGGATGACCTCCTCCACAGACCAGTTGCAAAGCCTTTGCCCAGGGACACATGGACGAATCCAAGCATCCATATCACAATCATTGTCTCCTTCGTTATCCTCAATAACATTGATCTTGTCGTAGATAACACCGCCACTAGTGAATTGTACTAGTCCTTTGTACCTTGGAGTACTTTGTGAAGAACTGGATGGCTCATAACCCAAACCAAACTTGTCTTGCTTGTTAGGAACATTGAGAACTTGGCCCCACTTCTGCGAAGAACCGGATTCTACAATAGCACGGGCCTCTTTAAACGAGGACATTGAAATCTCTGGACTTTTGTCTTCCACAGGAGGCGTCTCCTGAATCTGTATTGTTTTAAAAGCCTGACACAATGTCTTATGAATCTCTCCATCTACTTCCACATACTTAAATGATGACAGATGACTGATCATAATATCCTCCTCTCCATAGACTATAACAAATTTCCCTTCCACCATATACTTTAACTTCTGATGCAAAGTTGAGGTGACTGCCCCAACAGCATGTATCCAAGGTCGGCCAAGCAAACAACTATACGTCAGCTGGATGTCCATGATATAAAATACGACATCAAAAATATCTAGTCCCACCTGAATTAGTAACGTGATCTCACCAAATACCGACCTCTTGGTTCCACCAAACACCCTTACCACCAAATTACTTGGCGTGCAGATTAAGCCCTGAGTATCTAAATTCATTAGTGCTTTCTTCGGCAACACATTAAGTGAGGATCCCATATCAACTAGCACATGGGATAAAACAGCTCCCCTACATTCTATGGATATGTGCATAGCATGGTTATGGTTTCTCCTGGTAGGAGTCAAGTCCAAGTCAGTAAAGCCTAACCCATTACCAGCATTTACGTGGGCCACCACTCCTTCTAATTGATTAACAGAAATCTCCTGTGGTACAAATGTCGTATTCAAGATCTTCAACAGAGAATATCTGTATGCCTCTGAGCACAACAACAGTGATAGGATAGAAATTTTAGACGGTGTCTGATGCAAGTGATCCACTATCTTGTAGTCACTTTTACGAATAAGCCTCATAAATTCTTCAGTTTCTTTAGCCAAAGAGTCTTTCTCCCTTTGTTGTTGAACTTTTTCTACCGCAGCCTTCCTCTTTCCCTTACCAACAATATTCTGTGGCGAGGAGAAGATCTTGCCGCTTCTTGTAATGCCACCAGTACCCACTATGTTTTCCACCGAAGAACCCCTATAAGAAGAACTCACCAATTCTTTCTTCTGACCGTTACAAAATACTTCTGCCCCGTAATTCCACGGAATGGCCTTAGTGCTTTCATAAGATACCGGTCCAAGAGTAGTAATAATCACCGGCACTGGCCTTGCAGGCGCTGAAATATTGATCGTCCAGAATGGTATAGATATAGTAGCAACTTTTTCCTCTTCAGTATTCACTTCATTCTCCTCAATCACTTTGTCAAATTGTAAATAACCCTCGTCGATCACCTTCTGAATTCCTTCCTTCAACAAAGCACAACCCTCAGGTCTTTCCTCACACTCTGAACAATTATCATAACATCCTAGGAACACCCACCCTTTCAACAATTTGACCTTCACAAAGCTCAACGGAGTCTTCAACTCCTCTACGTCAATGATCAAATTTAGCTTTTCTCCTTCAATGATAGCATTAGTCCTTGCTACCCCGTGGTTCGGTATAGGGTTCTGATTTATATACGGGTCGTCATTGGTAAAATTAATGGCTTTGGAATCAAGCAAATCATGTACTTTGTGCTTAAAATCTTTGTAGTTATCAATACTGTGACCCGGAGCACCGGAGTGGAAATCACACTTGGCATTTGCATCATATCCCGGGGGTGGCACGCTAGTAAGAGGCACCAAAGTCATTTTTTGAACCAACTGCAATTGTAACAAATGTTATAGTAATTGAGAATATGGCATGGGTGGAGTTTCAAATTGTCTGTCAGTCATTCTCTGCCTTGCCATGTAAGGATACGGAGCATTAACCCACTATTGCGGTGCATCCGGAATAGCCACAGTAGCAACTTATTGACTATACTGTTCTTGTGATATGCCCTTATCTCTGTGTGAAACGGTGTTTGTATCCCCTTCTCTTCTCTTGGGATTGACAAAATATACTTTATTCGCTCCTCCTGCAGAAGACCCACCAGCATTTGAGATTTTCTCGGACTTAAATCTGCTCTCTACCCGTTCTCCAGCCATCATTAGATCAAAAAACCCAGCAGTTATGCATCCTATCAACTTCTCAAAGTACACACCTGGTAACGAAGCCATAAACATATCAATTAGTTCTCTCTCTACCATGGGAGGTTGAACTCTCACAGCCAGATCATGCCACCTCTGGACATATTCCTTGAAACTCTCATTGCTCCTTTGTGATAAACTCTGCAATTGCATCTTATTTGGCATCATGTCACTATTATATTGGTAATGGCGAACAAAAGCCTCTTCCAACTCCTTCCAACTACGAATGTGGTTCCTTTATAATCCCATATACCACTCTAGCGACACTCCGACCAAACTATCTTGGAAGAAATGCATCAAAATCTTCTCATCCTTATAATATGCATATATTTTTCTGTAATATGCTCGAATATGTACTTTAGGACAGGTTGTCCCTTTGTACTAATCGAAGTTAGGTACTTTGAATTTGAGGGGAACTTTAACCCCTGGAACCAAGACGAGTTCAGATATATCTAGACCCAAAGAGTTTTGCACTTCATAAGACTTAATCTTCTCTTCAATTAACTTAAACCTCTTGTCAGCTTCAGACGGTAGACTGCATTCTGTATCCTTCACTGAAAAGAAGTCATCTTGGTTATCTTCCCATTGAGGACCATTAGGTCCATGTACAGTACACACATTTCCTCCTACAACATTACCATTTTCATTTGCGACACCTCCGCCCGGAGGAATAACAATAGTAGGACCACTTAACATAACAGAGCCACCTGAATGTGGAGGTATAACACCAAACCTCCATGCACAACTCCTCCATCGACCCGTGCTATTAACGGCTGGACCATAGTTCTCAATTGTTCCTGCTCATTGGTAACATTCTGCATTAATTCCATGAACTGGCCATACAAGCCCTGACCTTCTGTAACTCAGCTTGCACTAAATCCATGATTCTCTTTTGATTCCCCCTTATTGAATACCTGTGGAAATTGGGTTCTTCAATATTGTAACTGTTGAAAATCGAGCAGAAATAAGAACAAGAACCACCAAGCACACCTGCTATGCAAATTAAAATGCAGGATGCAAGGATGCAAACATGCACATGTGTTTATAGGAAAATTTCCCCTTTGATACTAGTTTCTAAGAAAATAAGAAATAGCTAAGATGGACAAGAATACCACGAACAATTCTCATAAATCAAATAAAGTTGAGACAATACAGAGCAACAACGAGAAAGATCCAAATACAGAAACTATGATCTCAACCAACAAGTTTGGTGATAATCAAGATACAAGAAAGTAACGACAACATCATATCAATAAACCCTAACAATCATGCACCTTGCTCCAGGCCAAGGCCCCCATAAACATTGCTTTTGTATCTGAGTGGTATGGTCTGGCAACCAGTTCTATGATAAGGACACTCCTTCTGGATATCACCTCCCTGAGATAAAAGGCAAAGATCCTCCCAAGCATCTTCCAACCTGGGCCTCTTTACCTCTGCTTGAATCATCAGTTCCTCCAAGGCTGATAAGGTATCATGAATTTTTCGCACTACCCTGTATCTATGAGAAGACTCCACCCCTATCTCTCTCTCTCCTTGACTTTCAGTTGTGTCTTCAACCGGTCAATCTGAATACGAAGCTAACCTCTCTTCCTTTGTTAGAAGTCAAAGTAGCATTCCATTGCTGGTTAAATTTGGATATCTCCAGATAGGTTCTGTCTAAATCCTCCTTCTTATGCTTCAAGATGCTGTAGGTACTTTTTAGGTCTTGACCAATCTGTTCTGGCATTCTGACGTGCTCGGACAACTCTTTTTCCAGGTTTACTAAAGACTCTGATTTCTTCTTAGCCAAGTAAACAACTTCTCCTTTGTCACGCTTCAACTGGCTGATCTCCTGTTTCAACTCTTCATTCTCTTTGCACAATTCTTCCTTTTCTGCCCAAAGCTTATTATATCTCAGGACGTCAACTATCGTCGGATCCTTAATGACTAAAGGATATAGGGGTTCTCTAACAGGAAAAGGCAACAACACTTTTTCTACTCTCTTCTAGATCCAATGCAAATAAGGGTCATAAGCTCTGCAATGACCTTTACCTAGAGAAAGTTTCCCCCTTCTTTGAACCCTTCCCCAAGCTTCCTTTATCTTAGCCAGAGTATCAAAATCAGCTACACCTGTGAAGTACACAGATTCCTGCACTTCTTCTTCCTTCGGGGCCCCCCTTAAGGCATAACCAAATTATCTGTAAGCAAGAGAATGATTGTAGTTAATTCCACCTTTTCTTCCAATCAGAGGTACACTAGGGAAACTACCACTACTAAAGATAATCTCCACACCAAGTAGATCTCCATTAAACCGGATAATATCCTTTGATGTTAGGCCCATAAGCCTTTATGACTACTCATGTGTATCTTTTGTATCAAAAAAGCTCCAATACAAGGAAGATGATCCACAGACCATTTGTCGAACAGTGATGCACAACAAGAAACATTTTTCCCTCTCCTCCTTTCGTTTTTGTAATGCACTGAGTGATACAAATTTCCTAGCAGAGTAGGTATAGGGTTCTTAGAAGCAAAGGTGTGAAAAGCGTCCATATTAACAAAATCTGGAACATTGGGAAATAGAACAATACCATATATGCACAATTCCAGAATAACATTGAAGACTACCCAACAATCTTCCTTAAAAATATTTTGAGCCTTACCCACCAAGAAGGACAAGGGAAAACCATAAGCTCCACTCTTATAAACCACATTACCTACCAAATCAAACTTGCTCAAATAAAGAGCACTGACCAACTTCTCCAGATCAGGTTCCTCCTCGGAATGAAAGAAAGGAATTTCTTCTAAAACCAGAACTCCCATTAGAAAAACAATTTCCTCCAAAGTAGGAACTAGAACGTAATCAGGAAATGTAAAACAGCGCAGCTGAGAGTCATAAGACTGTAGTAAAGTATGAATAACTCCTTGTTCGTAACTTGTGACTTTATGGATAAAACTCAGAATCTTCCCATAATCTCTTTTGAAATCTGCCATGACACCAGAACTAGCCATGGAAATAAGACCAAATAAAGGTCTTAACTTTGGTAGCAGAAACTTATAGATGATAGTCTTCTTCAATTCATCCTCCATCTCAGCAACCAGCCTGATCACTAGAATCAAAGAGGAAAATAAGAACCTGAGAACACACATACATGTTAATGCAAAATGATTATGCAAATGCAAACAGGGGATCAGGATATCCAAAACTGCTGTGCTATTGACTGAGTTGAACCAGAGCTTCGCTCTGATAAGAAATCCAGAATACCAGAACACTCAAGATAAAAAGTCTGCTTTGACAGAAAACCGGTTTGGTTGAAAGTTAAGGTTTCATGCAAAACCTTTCCCACTCACAGGTAGGACCTAGTATCTGAAGAGGTACGACATTCTATGTAAGTCGTCAGTATCACAGACTCTCAGGTCGAGAAACGATGATACGTTCACCATTTATAGTTTGGCATCATGGTCAATCAAGGAGGTAACAACTGACTTATGAACGGTCTCCAGAGTCGTTAGTTTTTAGATCCAACACCCCCTCAACTGTCCAAGAGGCACAGGATAGGATGTCTTCCAAGAAAACCTCGTCTGGACGCGAATTTCATGAGGGCTCATGCATGCCAAACATGCAAGCCCGCACTAATCTCCACACTAATACTAGGTGTATACTCAAGCCTATGTATTGGGCTTATCTCTCAGTGGAACAACCCACCCAATGGCACAACAACAATAGCAATATAATATGCTAATAAAAATAAAGCGCTGAAAATAAATGCAATAATATACAACAGTAAAGTACATGCATATACATAAATATACACCCAAAAACACAAACAGACAAGCGCTAGGATTGACTTGCATAGGGAACTAGGTCCCCAACAAAGTCGCCAACTGTCGCAACTGCGAAAAAGAGCCGGCGGAAACAAACAGAAGATTCGCCACTGAACGTTATTTATCCCAAAGAGAGGGAAAGAAAACGACCGAAGAAAACCTAAAAGAAAGGGAAAAGAGAAGGTCATCACAACTAAATCTTGGGTTCGGGAGTCGTTGTACTCAACGGGATCCACGCTTGTTGTCTATCAAAAGGGGTGAGTTATCTAAAAGCTACTGCTAAACCATGGAAAAAGAAAAGAAGAGACTTGATAGGACCTCTCCGCCCTATGGCTACGTATTCCCTTGTGTAGTGGGAAAGTCAGAGTCAATGTATTTCGGGAAACTACAGGTGATGAGGGAAGGTTGCTCTCCAAGACATCGCCGTCTTGTGCCTACGTATCCTCATATGGTATGATAAATCAGAGCAAACATAGTCCGGAAAACTAGACCACTGGTTGGTTAAGTGTTCTTTTTAGGAGTAGTGCTAAGTTCCCATTCCAGCAGTTAGGATTGATGCCTGTTTGCGGTAGAACGGAAAAAATAGTGTACTTTTTTCTGAAAATGATTTGAAGAACAATCCCGAAGGATACAAAGGTTTAAATTTGGTTTGTTTGTTTTAGTGAAGTGGATTGAGTTAGTTTGAGACTCATGTTCCGCTAAAGACTATGACATAAGAGCGTATGCGTCGCATATCACCCAAAAGGCATACACTAAACACTCTAGACAAGTGAGGAGAAACCCCCACTCATTATTTCCCATGTATTTAAGGCACGTAGCGTACAACATTTGTCATTCTTTATTAAGTGTCTTAGGGAAGTTTGAGATGAAAAGAGAAGACACAAGAAAACACTAAAGGGAAACTGAAAAACCTAATGTTATCATACAAAATGGTCTTAAGGTTAGGATGAAAGGGAAGTCTACCTAATGTTATCATGCAAATGATGGACCTAAAGTTGAGATGAAAGGGACTATCCTAATTATTATCATACAAAGGATTGAAAGCCTAGTGTCTCTCCTACTCCCATCTTAAACAGAAGGACTAGGAATCCTAAGGAATCATATGAGCAAGCACAAGCAAACATTATCCAATTCAATCACAAATGAAAACAAGGATAAAAGAAGTCTCAAAGAAAGAGAAGAATAAAGATAAAGAAGAAAGATGCATAAGGAACATCAAAATGTATATGCAAACAGAAGAACAAACAAATCAAGACCAAAGCCTAAACCACAAAAGGTAAAACCCAAACAAAATAGACAAACACCTCAAGTCAACATATCATTGGTGCATCTCATATCCAAACCACATCCAAGATGTGAAGACAAACACAAAGGTAGGGCACATCAACCACTCATGAAGCAAGGTGGGGCAACAACATAACATGATCAAAAGGTTGACATCCAAGCATCTTCACCAAAAGCATCTTCCAACCTAGGTCTCTTTACCTCTGCTTGAATCTTCAGTTCCTCCAAGGTTGATAAGGTATCATGAAGCTTTTGCTCTGCCCTGTATCTATGGGAAGACTCCACCTATATCTCTCTCTCCTTGACTTTGAGTTGTGTCTTCAACCGGTCAATCTGAATATGAAGCTGATCTTCTCATCCTTTCTTAGCAGTCAAAGTAGCATTCCATTGCTGGTTGAATTTAGATATCTCCATATAAGCTCTGTCTAAATCCTGTTTCTTATGCTTCAAGATGTTGTAGGTACTTTTTAGGTCTTGACCAATCCGCTCTCGCATTCTAACGTGCTCAGATAACTCTTTCTCCAGGTTGACTAAAGACTCTGATTTCTTTTTAGCCAAGTAAACAACTTCTCCTTTGTCACGCTTCAACTAGCTGATCTCCTGTTTCAACTCTTCATTCTCTTTGCATAATTCTTCCTTTTCTTCCCAAAGCTTATTATATCTCAGGATGTTAACTGTCGTAGGCTCCTCAATGATTAAAGGATATAGGGGTTCTCTAACAAGAAAAGGAAACATGACTTTCTCTACTCTCTTCTGAATCCAATCCAAATAAGGGTCATAAGCTCCGCAATCACCTTTACCCGAAGAAAGTTTCCCTCTTCTATGAATCCTCCCCTAAGCTTCCTTTGTCCTAACCAAAGTATCAAAATCAACTACACTTATGAAATACAGAGATTCCTACACAGCAAGAAACATTTTTCCCTCTCATATTTTCATTTTTGTAATGCACTGAGTGATACAAATCTCCTAGGAGAGTAGGTACAGGGTTCTTAGAAGCAAAGATGTGAAAAGCGTCCACATCAACAAAATCTAGAATGTTGGGATACTGAACAATACCATATATGCACAATGCCAGAATAGCATTGAAGACTACTTAACAACCTTCCTTAGCAAAATTTTGAGCCTTACCCACCAAGAAGGACAAGGGAAAACCATAAGCTCCACTCCTATAAACCACATTACCTACGAAATCAGATTTGCTCAAATAAAGAGCGTTGGCCAACCTCTCCAGATCAGGTTCCTCCTCAGAATAGAAGAAATGCGTTTCTTCTAAAACCGGAACTCCCATTAGAAAAAGAAATTCCTCCAAAGTAGGAACTAGAACGTAATTAGGAAATGTAAAACAACGCAACTGAGAGTCATAATACTGTAGTAAAGTATGAATAGCTCCTTGTTCGTAACTTGTGACTTTGTGGACAAAACTCATAATTTTCCCATAATCTCTTTTGAAATTTGCCATGACATCAGAACTAGCCATGGAAATAAGACCAAATAAAGGTCTTAACTCTGGTAGCAGAAACTTGTAGATGATAGTATTCTTCAATTCAACCTCCATCTCAGTAACCAGCCAGATTATTAGAATCAAAGAGGAAAATAAGAACCTGATAACACACATACATGTTAATGCCAAATGATTATGCAAATGCAAACAGGGGATCAAGATATCCAAAACCGTTGTGTTGTTAACTGAGTTGAACTAGAGCTTCGCGCTGATAAGAAATCCTGAATACTAAAACACTCCAGATCGACAGTTTGCTTTGACAGAAAACTTGGTTGATTGAAAGTCAAGGTCTCAACTAACTTTCCAATGAACGGTCTCCAGAGTCGTTAGTTTTTAAATTCAACACCCCTCAACTGTCCAAGATGTACAAGATAGGATACCTTCAAAGAAAACTTTGTATGGACGCGAATTTCATGAGGGCTCGTGCAAGCCAAACATGTAAGCCCGCACTACTCTCCACACTAATACTAGGCGTATACTGAAACCTGGGTATTGGGCTTATCTCTCAGTGGAACAACACACCCAACAACACCACAACATCAGTATAATATGATAATAAAAATGAAATAATGCAATAATATATAGCAGTAAAGTACAAGTACAACATTCATATACACAACTATACACCCAAAAACACAAAACAGACAAGCGCTAGGATTGATTCACATAGGGAACCAGGATCAACAGCAGAGTCGCTACCTGTCGCAACTGCGAAAAAGGCCGGTGACAACAAACAAAAGAGTCGCCAATAAATTTTATTTATCCCAAAGAGAGAGAAAATAAATGATCTAAGAAAACCTAAATAAAGGGAAAAGACGAGGTCATCGCAACCAAATCTTGGGTTCGAGATTCGGTTACGCAAGGGGAAGGTATGAGCACCCTTTATGTTGGTTGTACTCAACGGGATCCACACTTGTTGTCTAATCAAGGGGTGAGTTATCTAAAAGCCATTGCTAAACCGGGGAAAAAGAATAGGAGATAGAGAGCCTGGATAGGACATCATCGCTCTATGCCTGCGTATTCCCTCGTTCAATGGGAAACTTGGAGTCAATGTAGTTCAAGAAACTACGGGTGATAGGGGGAAGGTTGCTCGCCAAGACATCTTCGTCTTGTGCCTACGTATCCTCATTTGATATGAGAAATCAGAGCAAACGTAGTTCGGGAAACTAGATCACTAGTTGGTTAAGTGTCTTTTATGAGTGACATTAAGTTCCCATTCCAGCAGTTAGGGTCGATGCCTATTTGCGGTAGAACGAAAAATTAGCGTACTCTTTTCTGAAAATGATTTGAAGAACAATCTCGAAGGATAAAAAAGTTTGAATTTGGTTTGTTGGTTTTATTGAAGTGGATTGAGTTAGTTTGAGACTCATGTTGCACTAAAAACTATGACATAAGAGCGAATGAGTCGCATATTGCTCAAAGGGCATACACTAAACACTCTAGACAAGTGAGGAGAAACCCCCCATTCATCATTTCTCGTGTACTTAAGGCTCGTAGCGTACAATGTTTGTCATTCTTTATTAAGTGTCTTAGGGAAGTTTGAGATGAGAAGAGAAGACACAAGAAAACACTAAACAGAAACTAAAAACCCTAATGTTATCATAGGAAATGATCATAAGGTTAGGATGAAAGGGAAGTGTTCCTAATTTTATCATACAAATGATGGACCTAGAGTTTAGATGAAAGGGATTATCCTAATTATTATCATGCAAAGGATTGAAAGCCTAGTGTCTCTCCTACTCCCATCTTAAACAGAGAGACTAGGAATCCTAAGGGATCATGTGAGCAAGCACAAGTAAACAATATCCAATTCAATCACAAATGAAAACAAAGATAGAAGAAGTCTCAAAGAGAGAGAAGAAGACAAATGACGAAGAAAAGTGCATAAGGAACAAAATAATGTATATGCAAACAAAAGAACAAACAAATCAAGACCAAAGCCTCAAACACCAAAAGGTCAAACCCAAATAAGATGGAAAAACATCTCAAGTCAACATATCATTGGTGCATCTCATATCCAACCCACATCCAAGATGTGCAGACAAACATCAAAGTAAGGCAAACCAAGCATGCTCAATCAAAAGAATTAAAAACCTCACAAGGAATCAAAACCCAACATGAAGTAAAGCAAAATGAAACCAGATGACCCAAGAAGCAGGGTAGGGCAGCAACATAACATGATTAATAAGTTGACATCTGTCGCTTTCGCGAAAATAAGGTGCCGGCACAACAGAAGAGTCGCCACCTTTCGTTATTTATCCCTCGGAGCGGGAAAGGAAACGATCGGAAAAACCTAACGGAAAAGGGTAAGACAAGGTCGTCGCAACCATTGTCTGGGTTCGGGAGTCGGTTACGTAAGGGGAAGGTATTAGCACCCCTTACATCCGTCGTACTCGACGGGATCCACGCTTGTTGTGTTTACTGGACGAGTTGGTTTATCTATCTACCTATCAAGGCTAGCTTAAACAGAAAAGAAAATGACTCGGCAAAGCGTCGCACTTTATGCCTACGTATTCTCATCAGAGAACGAGAAATCAGAGTCAACGTAGTTCGACCTACGGCGGGATACGGGGAAGGTGGATCGCAAATACATCAGTATTATGCCTACGCACTCTCAACAGGTATGAGAGATCAGAGCTTACGTAGTTCGGGACACTACGGATTATTTTCTGTCTTTTACGAAAGAAGTGTTTTTTATTGTGTTTGCAATTTCAATCGCACTAAAGACTATGACCTGAGAGTGAATGCGTCACATGTCACCCAAAGGGTGCCATACTAAACATCCAGACTGTGGAAAAGAAACTCTCCCACAATCCTTTCTCAGATAGCTTAAGGCTCGTAACGTACGAAAGAAATCATTCATGATTACTGTATCTTAAGCTGTTTTGAGATGAGAAGAGAACAGGCTCAACTAGGAGGGAGACTATCAAGTCCTACTGTTGTCATGCCAAGGATTCATCCTATGGTTGAGGTTTGAAACAGGGAATTCCTAGAAGTTATCATGCATAGGTTTCAACCTAAAGTTCTATCATTACTTCCTTATCAAAGAAAATGAGAGTCCTAAGGGATCATGTCAATGATACACAAAAACAGATAAAGCATCAACTTAAACAGTAAACAGTAATACGGTAAAATGCATGCAATGCAAGTGAGGGAGGAAATGTGTGTGGGGCATCAGCCTCCACAAGCTCATCTCAACCTTAAGCCAGAATGAATAACAGTAATCATACTGAAATAAATAAAACATGCTATCCAGCAAAAACAGTAAACTGCAATCATACAGAAGAAATAGAATGCTATCAAGAAAAACAAACCACATGGGCAAGGGAGCAGGGCTCTACCGAATACCCGCAAGCAAAGCCATACAGTAACAGTACAAGCAGAGGGAGCAACTCAACCTCTAGTGCAATCATGCTCCTAGATTAAAGCTAGTCTAGATATGGACTTATTCTAATGCATCAAGCAAGTCAAACAAACCACATCAATACATAAAAGAAACAAAGAAGAAAGCAAATCAACTCCTCTCTCAACTCCAAGCTTCAGCTCTTCTAACAGCAACTCAGTCTTCAGACCTCCATCACTCTTGACAAATATCAATTTGCTTCTCCAGGTTTCAACCCTTCAACATAAGTTTCAACTTATCCTCCGTCTCCCCAAGCTTCAGCTCTTCAGTCAGTTCCACCTTCAGGCTTCACTCTTAACCACAAGTATCAACTTGATTCCTTCAGGATCTCCAAGCTTCAGCTCTTCAGTTAATCTCAATTGCTTATAAGTGTCAACTTCATCCTTCAATCTTTCCCCAAGCCTCAGCTCTTCATTCAATTTTTACTGGATCTTCAAGTATCAACTTGATCTTCTGGCTCTTCAAGCTTCAACTGAAATGGCAATGCTCAAGGAATCATCCTCTTCCATACTCTTCAAAGAAATCTTCATCTTCACACTCAAGCCCAACATCTCTCAAGATACTCCAACCATAGGAAATCACTTAACTGGATAAGCTAGGATATTAAACTGCTTATTGACCACCAAAGGTGACCTATAAGGGTTCAACATCAAAAGAATGGTTCCCTCAAAGGTTCTACCTCCTAGGTACCATCACTTATCCCTCCAAAGGAGGGAGGTGGATACCATGGAAGGACCTTGAATCATGGGGAAGAATGGAGGTGAAAGATACCATCCATGTTTAAGAAAGGAATCAACTAAGTCTAAGCTCTTCCTAATCCCTAACCCTAAAACAACAACAAAACAAACAAGACTACAAGCTCTCAAGCTCTTTGATCAATCTTCAAGTCTTCCACTATGCTTCTTCATGCTCCTCAAAGCAAGACCAAGCCCACCAAGCCAAGCAAAAACCCACAAAGCAAGGCAAACAAAAATACAAGCCCACAAGGGCAACACAAACAACAATCAACTACAAAAATCAATTAAAAATAGTGTACTATCATATTAAAATCTAATATAATTTCTAGGGGATCCTATATACCTACCCTTAATACCCTATATGTCCCAATATATAACTTGACCTAGAAACCCAAAATTCTAGTGTTATTGTGGACCTATGTTAAGGATTGACCTAAATCTACACAACCTAAAGTCATCTAACCAAAACTAATCAAAAATTCATCACAAAATTATGGACTAAATCCAGAGGGGAGCTAAAGACCTAATCTAACTATCCTAAAAAGAATGGCCAAAAAATTCAAAGGGAACTAGCTAAACAAAATTCTACAAGTCTATGCATCAACGTAAAAAGAATTAAAATGCTATTAAAAGAGAAAATACATAAAAAATATTAAAAATGCATGAAATGCATATATTTTTATTTTATAATTTTCTAGACATTAACATTAAATGGGAGAAAAAATCCCCATGCAAAAATCATCATTTTTCTATTTGTTATGATTTTTCAAAGATCAAAGTAAAATGGAGAAAAAGAAATTAAAATGAGAAATGATTGGTGCAGATAGCAATTACATTCAGTTCAATATCCATATGGGCTTAAAAAGGGGGTGGCGTTATCAATGCGTGCCAGGCCCAATTTTCATCAGAAAATTTATTCAGAAATTATAAAGAAAAAGAAAAATGAATGGTGCATTAAGTAAAGAAAAATAGTTCAAAATCTCATTGGGCCATGAATGGGGGTGTGGTTATCAAACTCATCACTTAAGCCCAAAACGAATTTAAATGAAACGCCGTGTTTCATTGTATCTTCAGATTTCCCTCTTTAAATGAGATTAAATCACAACCTTTGGATCTCCACTCAGTCAACGAGTCTTGCCTCATCCAACGACCACGTCTTTATCTTCTTCCTCCAGCTAGGGTTCAAATGAGGAAGCCATGGAAACAGAGCTTCAAGCTCAAGCTTCACCACAATCGTATCTCCTCAAATCTCAACCAAAATTCATGGTTCAAAACCCTAATCCATTCTAAATTCCATGCTGATCACAACCATGGCCTTAAAATCAATTGAATCATCCTAAATCTCCAAACCCGATCCAAGATCAAAAATATGTTCAAACTTCAGTTCTAACAATTCTTGAAATTAATTACCTCAGAATGATCACCACCTCACACTGGTTAAATCTTGATGTCAAACTCATATTATATCTCATCTTACATCGTGCTCTTGGTCCAAACAAAAATGGTGTCACCAACCCAAACTTCACCAATTGATCTCAAACTTCCCAGAATCCATCTCCTACTTGTCTCTAACCATTCTAACCTAACAATTCTACCTAATCATGCATAAATTATGGTGTAGAAGAAAAGTTACTAACTTGTCAAATCTTTATTAACAGATAGGGTAAACCTTCACTTCAACCTCTCAAACTCTTCAGAAACCTTCCTTGATTGATGATAAAGCTTCTGTTTGCAAACGATTTGATCAAGAAAGCCTGAATCTCCAAACCCGATTGTGACTTGCAACCTTCAAAATCCAAAAGCTATCTCCTCAATTCTCCAAGATCTTGCCCTCAATTTGGTATGCACACATTCAGTGTGATCAATGGAATGTGTTTGGATTGAAAGAAGCAATGGAAATGGATCAGAATATGGAATTTGATTTCAACTTGTAATGGAAGCAATTGAAATGGCTATCTCACTCTCCTCTCTAATCTCTCACCAACCTTGCATTTGATCAAGTTCTAATCCATATATAGAATGCATTGGGCCTCTCTAGATCCTTCTGGAATCATCCAATGAGAATTTGGGATTCTCATGTCATGAGTTTATGATTTCATCTCATCTCATGCATCATCTCATGCCATGCCCCTTGCAGCAACTTATCCTGACCTGAAAATCTCCCTAGATGAGATATATGATGTGTTAAGACACTTTACTAGCTTATACACTGTCTTTCCTTATGTTTTGCATTTGTACCTTAGTATGCAAGCAACCATTTTCCAAAGCAAGTCCATGATCTAGGCCTCAATTCAAAAATGTGGATGAACCATTGTTTCTAAAATGCTTTTTAGAGTCAAAATGACCTATCATATGCCATGGTTTGGATGTGTAACTTGGAAAATTCAATTTCCAACTTGGACTTATTTAACTTATGCCTCCATTTTAGGTCATTTTTATCACGTTTTGCTACAAGCCTTTTAAACATCTCATGACCTCCCTAATAGCCTTAAAACATCATTTTAAGCAAGTTTGATGTTGAAGATTTTTCCATTTGAAGCTTGGAAATAGGAGTTATGGCCTTATGCTTGAAATGACCTATAATCTCCAAATGACCAAAATGCCCTTGACTTGTCAAAGCCATAACTTGAGTTCTACAAATCCTATCAAGGACTTCTAGTACTCTCTAGAAAGATACGAAGATAAGGAACAACATTCATGTTGACCAAAAGTTCATAGGAATCATCCTTCTTGGGCAAAAGTTGGATGCAAGTTGGGTGACTTTCAAGGCCCCATATTCACATACCTCAGATGACCTGTAACTTGTCAAAGTCATAACTTGAGCTCTACAAATCCTATCAAGGACTTCTAGTACTAAAATTAAAGCTAAGAACAAGCTCTACAACATTCATGTTGGGGGTAAGATGAGATGACAATCACATCTTGAGCTAAACTGTCTTGAAGATAAGGGTCAAACTAGGGGATTTCACACTATCAAGCCTTAGAAACCCTAGCTTGAAACTTCTCAAACTCTTCAATAATGATGAGTTGATCTTGGAATCATCCTTATAGCATCTCAATGCATCAATCCATGATCACATGGCTCTTGGATTAGGTCTCAACCCTCTCCAAATCATCAGTTGACCTAGGGTTGATCCAGTTAAACCCTAACTGCACCACTCATGGCTGAGTCTTCTTATTCTTGTACAATGGCCTCTCTAGGCTTCATGATGGCTTTCAAGACATCTCATAAGCTCTCTCAAAGATTCAAGTCCATCCTCATAGCTTCAGAATCATCTGAGGAGCTCCCACAACTCTCAAGTTAGGAGACACACAACCTTGGTTTCAACCAATCTCTCTGAGGATCTTCTCACTTCTCTGACAAGGATATCAACCCTTGAACACTTGAATAACCTTCTTGGCTAGCTTCAAACTCTTGATTGGTACTCTTGATTGGTACTCATACCTCTTGATGAACACAAGCTAGGTAAATAAATGTTGGTCGAATTTTGGGGTGCAACAGCTGCCCCTATTCAAACGGCTTGAACCTGACTGCGTGAGAAGCGAACGAATTTCAACCAATTAAGGTACGAGACGGTTGAATACCGACAAACCCGGAAATTTGCCAACATGCACAAGTACACGGTACTCTGATGGGAACAAATCTTGAAAACAGAAATATTAGCTGCACGATAATTGGCTGAAGACTTGGTCACACGGTAACCGATAATACATGGTCGATCATGCCGTCAGGCATCCGAGGAAAACTTTCGGGCATCAGCCGGACTTCATCAGTAAGTCGGGAATAGAATTCTCGGTCAATCATGAACCAATTGGGGATACCCAAGCTTCTGCCATCAGGCACTCAGCATCAGCTGAGAGAACTGCTTCGTTAAACACGGTCGGACTTCAATCATCAAGTCTTCAAGGGAAGTTTCAACTTCGCTATTCAGAAACCTGCTGGGGATGACGCACCTCCGCTGGGGATTCCGGAGAACTATCAAGTAACTCTGCTTCGGGGATCCAGAAATCATTCTGGATGAATCAACTCTGCTGAAGACTTCAAGAATCATCTTGGACACATAACTCCGTCGGGGACTTCAAGAATCATCCTGAACCGATAACTATGCTGGAGCTTTCAGGAGTCGTCCTAAGCAAACACTCTGCCGGGGACTCTAAGCATCAGCTTGAGCAACCAACTCTGGCGACTGCACCGGGGATTTTAAGAATCATCTTAAGCGAGCGACCTCGCTGGGGAATTCAAGAATCATCTTGAGCCGAAGACTTCGCTGGGGACTTCAAGAATCATCTTGAGCAAGCGACTTCGTTGGGGAGAATTTCAGGAATCATCCTGAGCAATCAATTCTGCGACGGAACACCTGCAAAACAAGAACGGTAACAACCTAGATCTTGTTTATTATGCATATGCTCCGGCAATGGCACAATGTTCCACACGGTGGAAATGCTATGCGTTTATGATAAATGCTATGCTGTCATGCACAATGATGCGATCCCGTCAGCAAAATAAATGCTGAAGGGAGAATCCTCCTGTCAAGGAGAAAGAACCACTCAGATAGGGGGAGGAATCATCCTGCCTAGGAGAACAAGGTCACACCAATCTCAATTGGACTCGGCAGGGGACACAACTTCAGTTGACTGCTGCGGGGGAACGAAGCTCTACGAGAACCTGGACCTGCTGAGGGAAAGCGATGTCAATCGCGGGAATAAACTGCACGGCCTTCACGGCTACTTCCCTGGAAATAACGACTCTGGTGGGGAAATGTGGCATCAGCTATTCAACACTCCACTGGGGAAAACCATTCATGGCCCGAGCGGCTTCCAAGGATTCGACTCTCTTGGGGGATCTGCAAACCTCGGCTGAGGAAGAAGAAATCATTCTACTTGCTGGGGAGAGTACGACTCTGTGGGGAATCTCAATTCCGCTGGAGACTTCAGTCTGGGACCATCGGTTACTGCACACTTCAGTGACTCGACTGAGGAGATGACGTTCCGTCAGGATGCATCTGATTGGGGAGAGAATCTTCTCTGCCTGGGGAGACATATCAATGCTCACGATCTCATTTTCAGACTCTACGGGGAGAGGCTGCTGAACTTTGCGGGAGAAGGAGGAATCATCCTGCTTCGGGATACGCACGGCGCACTGTCTGGAATATGCTACACCTGTAACAACACAAACAAACAGACAAGATACCCTTCTCAAAGGGACCTATCAAGGTTATTATCTCGTGACAATGTTTAAGCAATTCATTGTTTCAACAATCAGTGGCCCAGGCCAGTAAGTTTATGTATGCGCATTTTATCAAAAACATCGGCGTTCTTTTCCGCAAACAAAACAGATAAATGCTAAACAGGCAAACATAATTGCTGAATAGTATACATTTTATTGATAACGAACCCCTGAATGGGTAAAAATGTTTTACAACAGATGCAAGCTCCTGGAATGAGGAAGCCGCGCAAAAATAAAACATAAATATACATCAGTATATACAAATGTCGGCAACGAGGCGTAGACGAACCCCATGAGTTGATCCCTCTATGACCCACTCGACTTCGATACTTCTCCGACGCTTCAGCTTCCGAAGAGATTGATTCAGATAAACGGCCCTCAGGTCTTCCAAACCACTAAGCAAAGAAAGTCCACACGCGGAACGCAGTCATTTGCTTTTTCAAATCCCTAACTTTTGCGTGAACCGCCCTTTGCGGGTTTTCAGTTCACCGAGATACCCTTTTTTGCCAAAGTCGCCCATCCGGGTTTTCGAATTTGCAGGTGTACATTTTTTCAATTTATATCCCTAATTTTTGCCCGAACCTTTTTCCTTTTTTATGGTTCGCCGGGATGCCCCATTTTTGCCTGGACTCTCTTTTTACTGTCCAGCGGGTCGCTTTCAAGCAAAGTATTTTTTAACTGCGTCCGCGTTCACCGGGGATGCAAAATATTCACTATCCATCGTGGATAACAACAAAGCTCCTCCCGAGAAGACCTTGCTGACGACGTACGAACCTTCGTAATTGGGAGTCCACTTGCCCCGGTGATCGGAGTGTGGGGGAAGAATCTTCTTCAGGACGAGATCACCCGTCTGAAAGCTTCTAGGACGTACCTTCTTATCATACGCTTTCTTCATTCGGCTCTGGTATGAACGACCATGTGCAATCGATGCTAACCTCTTCTCATCCATCAGGCTGAGTTGGTTCAGTCGGTTCATAATCCATTCTGCCTCGTCGAGTTTCACATCAACCAAAACTCGCAAAGAAGGGATCTCCACTTCTAACGGTAGGACTACTTCCATACTGTACACCAAGGAGAAAGGAGTTGCCCCGGTTGACGTACGCACCGTTGTATGATAACCGTGCAGTACAAATGGTAGCATCTCGTGCCAATCTTCGTAGGTCACAACCATCTTCTGAACAATCTTCTTTATATTCTTATTGGCCGCTTCAACGGCGCCATTCATCTTTGGCCGGTAAGGAGATGAGTTGTGGTGTTCAATCTTGAAACTCTGGCACAGCTCCTTCATCATCTTATTATTCAGATTCGAACCATTATCAGTAATGATCCGCTCGGGGATTCCGTAACGACAGATGATGTCCCTCTTTATGAATTTAGCCACCACCTGCTTGGTCACATTAGCATATGAGGCTGCCTCCACCCACTTGGTGAAGTAGTCGATAGCTACTAGAATGAAGCGATGACCGTTAGATGTAGTGGGCTCGATCTTGCCTATCATGTCGATGCCCCACATGGAGAACGGCCACGGGGAGGACATGACGTTTAACGGGCACGGCGGCACGTGAACTTTATCAGCATAAATCTGGCATTTATGACATCTCTTCGCGAATTTAAAGCAATCCGATTCTATCGTCAGCCAGTAGTATCCTGCTCTCAGGATCTTTCTTGTCATGGCATGCCCGCCGACGTGCGTACCAAATGTGCCTTCATGGACTTCTTCCATGAGCATACTCGCCTCTTTCTCATCTACACATCTGAGTAGCACGAGATAATGGTTTCTTTTGTACAACACTCCATCAGGATTGAGATAAAAATTTCCAGACAGCCTCCTCAGAGTCTTCTTATCCTGGGTTGACGCACCCGCAGGATACTCCTTAGTCATAAGGAAAGTCTGGATGTCATGGAACCATGGCTTGCCGTCAGCGGCTTCCTCGATCGCAAAGACAAATGCAGGTCTATCAAGACGAGAAAGGACAATTCTTGGAGCTTCATTCCAAAAATTGACTTTATACATTGAAGCCAACGTGGCTAAGGCATCAGCCATCTAATTTTCGGCCCTGGGCACATGATGGAGTTCCACTCGATCAAAGAACGGAAGTAGCCTTCTGGCATAATTCATGTACGACACCAAATTCGATTGACGAGTCTCCCACTCCCCTTTAATCTGGTTGATCACAAGCGCCGAATCACCATATACGTCTAGGTTCTTGATTCTCAAATCAATTGCCTCTTCTAGACCCATGATGCATGCTTCATACTCCGCCTCATTATTGGTGACTGGAAACGTCAGTCTCGCAGTGAACGGGATGTGGGACCCGTGGGGAGTCGTGATGACCACCCCTATGCCACTTCCGTAGGAATTAACCGCCCCGTCAAATATCAACTTCCACTGGGATTTCCTATCTGGCCCCTCGTCGGGCAACGGTTCATCGCAATCTTTCGCTTTGAGAAACATGATATCCTCATTAGGGAACTCAAATTTCATCGGCTGGTAATCCTCGATCGGCTGTTCGGCAAGGTAATCAGACAATACGCTTCCCTTGATGGCTTTCTGGGACACGTACTGAATATCATATTTCGTCAAGACCATTTGCCATCTGGAAATCCTACCCGAAAGAGCCTGCTTCTCGAAGACGTACTTGATCGGATCCATCTTCGAAATTAGCATAGTGGTGTGGTTGAGCATGTACTGTCGTAAACGTTTGGCAGCCCAGGCTAGTGCACAACACGTCTTCTCCAGCATCGAGTAGCGAGATTCACAGTCAGTGAACTTTTTACTCAAGTAGTAAATGGCATGCTCTTTTCTGCCCGTCTCGTCATGCTGACCGAGAACACACCCCATACTATTCTCAATAGGGATGGCAAACAAACCCGGGCCCGCCCACACCCGCCCGGGCCCGCCCCGAAATTAACGGGGGAAATCCGATTTAATTGGGTGTGGGTGCGGGTGCGGGTGAAACCCGGTTCTTAATTACGGGTGCGGGTGCGGGTACGGGTAGACACTAAGACCCGCCCGCCCCCGCCCCCGCCCCGCCTCAAATAATATATTTTATTTTGATTTCCTTATTTTATTTATTTTAATATTTATTTATTAATTATACTTTTAATTAAGTTATTAATATTCTTATTGCAATTAAAATAATAAAATTAATCAAGTTAATATTTATTTATTAATTAAAATTTTAATTAAATAATTAATTAATTTATTAAAATAATCAATTTTTTAAATTAAATTACTAATTTTTATTATAATTAAAAAAATAATAATTTTTTGCGGGTGGGGGCGGGGCGGGTGCGGGTGCACCCGTTTTCTACTGGGGGCGGGTCTGGGTGGTAAATTTTCACCCCCGATTGAATTTGGGGGCGGGGGCGGGTCTGTTACATGGATGCGGGTGCGGGTGCGGGTATAGTTAAACCCGCCCCCGACCCGCCCCGTTGCCATCCCTAATTCTCAAGAACTATCAAGTACATGATTAATGGTCGTCCAGCCACTGGTGTTGCACCTTAAAATTTGACCAACCGGGTCTCGCATCTGGCTCGATGTTTCGACGCATTTCGCATTAGCATTTACATACTGCATATAGTGCATTTTCTCAATCATGGTGATTTTATCGGGATTACAGCCCTGCTGTCGCATTTCGGGTATTTCAGACCGGTTCGGGCAATCGGAGGTTATTTTGGGAAGTCGCGCGCTCCCTGGGTGTTTTCAGCTTACGCAGTGGTTTTGGAGGTTCTTGGGTGTCAGGGTTTACTGTTTGCTTCGATCTGGTCTTGCGCTCTCTTTTATGTTGGTTATTTGCCTTTGTTTGTTTTTTTTAAGGATTTAATAGCTTTTTGTAGATTTTAAATAGGTTTTATAGATTTTCTAGAATTTAAATAGATTTCTTTTAATATTTTTAATAGTTTTAAATCTTTTTTAGAATTTATAAATTGTTTTTTAAATAGATTTTAGAATAAACTTTTTTTAGATATTAAGTCATTTTTTAGATAATAGTTTAATATGATTTCCTTTTACTAGAGTTTTTAAATAGGATTAATAGAAATTATGAGAGTTTTTTTTTTTTATTATTAGTTTAGAGATTAGTGGAATTATTAGAGTTTTATTAGTTTAGAATTAATATAGTTTTAGGTTAATTCTCTTTATTAGAGTTAATTAGGACTTAATAGAGATTAATTAGGATTTTAATCTTTTGTTTAGATTTTAATTAGAGTTTAATTGAGAGTATTAATTAGATTAGTTTAATTTTCATTTAGATTTAATTGTAGTTTTAAGTTCTGTTTAGTTAATTCAGTATTAAGTAGGTTTAGTTAATTAGATAATTAGGTGATCTTTGGTTTTAATAGTGTTAATTAGTCCATTTCATGCAGTCAGAATCCAATTCGTGGGCCCAGAGTTTTCTTTTGGAGGCCCAATCTCTCAGTCCGTTTTTGTCCAGCCACATGTCAGCTATTTAAGCAAGCCACGCGTGCAACTTCAGAGGCAGCCACCTCACTTTTTCATGCACTCAGCATGCTTCACACCTCACACTCCACTTAGCGCTAACCTCACCACGTGGCACACATGCACCTTCTCCCTCTGCCACCAACACTGCCACTTGTCTTCACCGCAACCCTCACCGGTTGCATGGCCGGCGGCCATGCAACCACCGCCACCAACTTCTTCCGACCACCCTAACTCCCTCCGACCACCGCAAAAACCACCGGAATCCTACTTTTTTCCAGAAAATCTCCAGAATCACCGTTTCTTCATCTTCCCCGTTCACATCTTCATCAACCTCGCCTGAGAATCCCTCAACCCGCCAGAATCTTCATGCCTTGTTCATGATGTTCATGAGTCTTTTCTCACAGTTTCATCACGTTCATGTGGATGCTCATCCAATTTCCAGAAACCACTAGATCATCATCTTTTTCTCCGATCGACCTTCATCCACTATCATCAAACATCATCATCATCATTGTTCTTCAGAGCTCGTGTGGTTTTCCCAGAACATCACCGGTGATTCCTCAACAACAGCAAGAACGTCATCCAGATTAACTTTCCAGAGATCATCTTCATCGTTCCATACGGCATCATCAACAATCTTCATCAATCGGCGTTGATTAGAGGACGAGTTCTTTCCAAATTCGGTATCAAATCTTCATAGCCTCGCGAAGGATATCCAGAAACTTCCACAGATTGCAATTTTGTTCATCCTCGAGAAGGAATCTTCTGAGCAAGGACCTCCGTCAATGGTTTCCAATTGATGTTTGTATGAGTCTTCTCCAGATCTCCCTCGCTAATCAAGAACATGCGCTCAGATCTCCAGGTTTTTTTGTTATTTGACGTTTTATCCACGAGTGATTTCCTTGCATCTTCGTCTTCATCTAAGGCTCATCTTCAAGAACCTTCGAGTACCTTGAATGTAATCTCCAGAAAATTTCTTCAAGAATCTTCGTCAGAGTCATCGCAAGATCAACAACACTCGTAGCAAATTCTCCAGATTGCTCGAACAAACCACAAACTCCAAGATCTCTTCATCGTTTGTTCTTCATCAGAAATCATCCAACGAACCTCAAGAACTTCTTCGAAGGTCTTCAAGAGCGTCGATCCACTGAATTATTTGTTTCTAGAATCACGATGTGGTTTGCTTATTGTTTTTTCCTTTTGCTTTGAGGTTTGTAAAACGGATTGGAGTTTGAACGTGAAAGAAAAACATTGAGAGGGAAGATGAAACAGAAGGATGTTGAAACGAGAGAGAGGTTGGAGAAGAGAGGGGAAGCGGCGCATGAACAGTGAAGAGGAGATTGAGAATTAGGGTTTTCTGAAGGTTGGGCTACGTGGCTAGGGACTGGGCTCAAAGACCCAGTTGTTGTTTGTTGGCACCCCCCTGTTTTTTTCCTCACTCTCCCTCCTGTGTATATTTTTGTGGAGTATGGGCTGGGCCCAATACCTTTTGCTGATTACACCCTCCGTATACTTCCTACACCCTCTCCCCGTTTCAGTTCCATTTGGGCTGGGCCCAGTTTCTTTCATTTTTTTGCTGCCTCACCCCTGGGTCTGCAGTGTACCCCCTTGTGTTTTTCTTTATTTTTCTCTTATTTTCTTTTGTTTAGAGATTTTATATGAAAAAAGATTTGAGAAAAGAA
Organism: Lathyrus sativus; assembly: GCA_963859935.3. Classification (NCBI taxonomy): domain Eukaryota; kingdom Viridiplantae; phylum Streptophyta; class Magnoliopsida; order Fabales; family Fabaceae; genus Lathyrus; species Lathyrus sativus. Next base: position 89,982,852 of record OZ012737.1, read on the forward strand.
TATTGAAAAAAAGATTTGAGAAAAGAATATTGAAAAAAAGATTTGAGAAAAGAATATTGAAGAAAAGATTTGAGAAAAGAATATTGAAAAAAGATTTGAGAAAAGAATATTGAAAAAAGATTTGAGAAAAGAATATAGAAAAAAAATGAAAATAATAAAATAAAAAATAGTAAAAAAGGAATATAAAAATATTATTTTGTAGATTCAATATTTTCTTTAGAATAGATATTTTCTTCATAGGAGTTTATTTTTACCTTTTTAGAGATAGTTTTAGAAGTCCATTTGTTAAGGGACTATTTTCCACTTGATTTTCCATTATAGATGGATAGGGTAGTATTTTCTAGAAGTTTATTTTCCCGTATTCAATCATTGTAATTTCTTCAGAATATTAATAAAACGAGATTTGAGCTGTGGTCCCGAAAGTAGCCAAACTACAGCTGCTCTGATTTTTCGTACTGAGCGAGAATATGTAGGCATGGGATGCGATATCCTAGCGAGCACACTAACAACTAACCTCTTGTTCTCTCGCTGCTGTGCGATCGAGACTTTCCCGCTGATGACTGATCGTTTTCCTTTTCTCTTGCCCGAGTGCATTTGAGACCAGACCGTAGTTTTAGTTCCCATAGGTTCCCGTACCTTTAAAACCAGTTTAATCTCTCACTCCTGTGTGAGAACACCCTGCTTAGCCGTAGTTAGCCTGAACTACGAAAGCTCTGATCTTCCATGCTGTGTGGAAGTACGTAGGCACAAGACGCGAAGTCTTAGCGAGCCAATTCCCTGTAGTTTCCCAAACTACGTTGACTCTGACTTTCTCTCTTGAGAATACGTAGGCATAGAGTGCGACGCTCTATCGAGTCAATTTTCTTCTGTTTAGATTTAACAGCCTTAGATAGATTGTTTTGCATCCTTTAGACAAACCAATCAAGCGTGGATCCCGTCGAGTATGACGGACGTGAGGGGTGCTAATACCTTCCCCTTGCGTAACCGACTCCCGAATCCAGGATTTGGTTGCGATGACCATTCCTTTCCCTGTTTTGCGGTAGGTTTACTCTGAGCATTTCCTTTCCCTCCTTTGGGATAAATAACGCATGGTGGCGACTCTCCTGTTCAGCCGGCGCCGATTTTCGCAGTAGCGACAGCTGGCGACTCTGCTGGGGATCCAACGTCCCCTGGCTGTTAAGGACTGCGATAGTTCCTTATGCATGTGGGATCCAACATCCCCTAAGAGAGTCAATCCTAGCGCTTGTTTGCTTGTCTATTGGGTGTTTATTATTTCTGTATTGCTATTATCTGTTGTTGTTGTGCTGTTGGGGTGTGACGGGTGTTCTATGATTGAGAGATAAGCCGGACCTGGGCTTGAGTGCACCTTAGACTTAGAGTGGAAATTAGTGGGCGCGTACCGGCTTTGCTTGTACTAGTGTCCCGCGAAATCCACACTCAGATGAGGTTCTTCTGGTTGGCCTCTTGTCCCACCCTTTGGGTGGCTCGGGTTGCTGGTTAGTTGGATTGTTGACTCTGGGAACCGATCATTTGGAAGTTAGCTAAGTGAGGCCTCTTCAAGACTTGATGATGCCACTCCTTCTAGGAATCGTATCGTCAGTTTTGAAAGTCTGTGACGCTGACGACCGCATAGGATGCCGTACATTGACAGATCTAGGTCCATTACCCGTGAGTGGGAGGGTTTTTTTTTGCAGGAACCTTGACTTCCAACCTACCCGTTATTTTGGTCTTCTCTTCAGAGCGAACGTACTCCGTCAGCAGCGCAGCAATGTTCAGATTGTGTGGGGGCTGTGATCCCGTTGTTTGATGCATATTGTATTTGCATTTGCATAAATGTGTTGCATCATATTGCATATCATCCTCCAATTAGCCAGAGTTCTGATCCAGCCTTTGTTTCCTGAAGGTGATTACCCGGAGTTTGGATTAAGCAACTATTGATTGTCAGAAGACGACCCAGGGGTTGAGTAGATTTGAGCAGAATCGAGCATTGAAGTCAGCTGAAGATTATTGGTAGCTATGTCTGAAGGCAATTTCCAGTCTCCTAACACCTTGGCAGGGTTTACTATGACGTCCAACCCTCTGTATGATTCTATGGAAGACTTCCCGCAAGCGAACGACGTTACTGCAGACCAAGTTGTACAGCCTTCTGTTGAGAACCGAGATCGACATGAGCAGTTTGTTGCCCGAAATGAACGTCCTCCTCCTGTTAACAATCAAGGTGTTGTTTTCCCTGTGATGAATTACCGAAGAGATATTCCAATAGCCAGGGCCGTAGATCCAAGAGCTCTTGAGACGGATAGAAAACTCCGAGCGTTGGAAGAAGGAGTTAAAGCTTTGAAAATGAAAGATGCTGTTAACCTGAATGCTGCAGACATGTGTTTGGTTCCTGGCCTGGTGTTGCCTTATAAGTTCAAAGTACTAAAATTTGAGAAGTACACGGGAGATAGCTATCCGAAGCAACATTTGATGATGTTCTGTCGAAGAATGACTTTGTTTGTGCGAGATGACAAATTGATGATCCATTGCTTTCAAGATAGTCTGAATGGGGCATCTTTGAGGTGGTATACGCAGTTAGAGAGAGATCAGATCCAATCATGGGTGGATTTAGCCAGAGCTTTTCTGAAGCAGTACGATTATAATTTAGACATAGCTCCCCATCGCATGCAGTTGCAAGAATTGTCTCAAGAGAACAATGAACCTATCAGGAAGTATGCTCAGAGATGGAGAGAATTTGCTGCTAGAGTGCACCCACCGCTTTTGGACCGAGAGTTAACGAGCATGTTTGTAGACTCCCTACAGGATCCGTACTTCGAAAGATTGCTCGGACTTCCGTTAAGTTTCTCTGACTTGGTAACATTAGGAGAACGCCTTGAGTATGCCATAAGAATCGGGAAAATTCAGATTATTTCGAACGATCAAGCTGGTGAAATTGAATATCCTTGTGACTATCAGAACAAAGAAGGAGTTGTGATCAATGCAGCCATGCCAAATGTTGAATATCCTCGAGACGAATCAGTGAATTTTGTTGGTTCTTCATCTTATCAGAGATCAGTACCTCATGTGGCTTGTTATGCTGGACAAACAACTGTGCCTAGGGCACCATATCAGGAACCTTATGTCGCTTCTATTGCAAAGCAACGAACTCGTGGTCGAGGTTATCAGAATCAGCGTCAGAATCAGAACAGGCCTCGTAACAATTTGGAACGAAGGAAAGCTCCTTCTCACCCAGTGCCTATGCCGTATAGCCAGCTGCTACCATCTTTGATCCAGAGTTCTTTGGTGGAACCTAAAGCTCTTAAGCCAGTTCCAGAACCTTACCCTTCTGGGTACAATCCCCACGTTCAGTGTGGTTACCATGGTGGCTCCCTCGGACATTCGACGGAAGATTGTAAAGCATTTCAGGCGAAAGTACAACAGTTGATCGACCAAGATCGCATTTCCTTTCGAGAAGGATTTCTGTTTGTTCATACCAACCGCTCAGCTGTCTAAGCTCGTAGATTCAGAAGGTTGTTTTCAAAGGAGCCAGTGATTCAGACAGGCGGGCACCTCGACATTGGCAGTCCTCAGACTTTTATATCATTTGCATTTGTAGTTTTCTTTTCTGTTAGTTACTACTTGCTGTAAACATTGTATGTTTCGAATGGTGATATTAATAAGGTGACTATGCATTTTTCTGAATTAATCATGTCGCTGTCGCTCATTTATTGCATTGCACTGACACTTGCATTTTATTCACTTCACTTTGTCACATGATTAGCAAAGATTGGAGGGAGGATGACGAAATAAACTCATAACCGATGGTCGTATGCTTTCAGATAAAACCTTGCTGATGACGTACAAGGCATTGTTTCAAATCCCCTAAACACTGGAGATATAAGGAGTTAGTCCCTTGTTAACCACTTCGATCCAGGAAGTAGAAGTTTTTTCGGACTTTTTAACCCTCACGTCTTAACCCGGGGCAGGGTAGTTGTCAGTTAACTTGACCGAGCATTCAAATCCTACAGAGGAATGTTTCCATTCGAGGACCAATAACAGTTTATACCTCTCAAGAGGTCCTATCTCGTCAACCACAATGGTTAAAACTCACCAATCATGAGTGAAACAGTTATAAACCTTTCTGAGCAATCAAGACAACCAGTGTTACACGACTTTGTTCCAAAAGAAAGAAAAAAAATAATAAAGCCCGCTAAGTAAAAAAGAAATGAAAAAGTTGGAAAGCTAATACTTAGGCAAAAATCAGGGCATCCCGCTAGACTTCAAAAATCGAAAAAAATCGAAAAGAACTCAAAAGGAATCAGTCCAGGCAAAAATTAGGGAATAAAAAAGAATGAAAAAGAAGGGATAGAAAAAAATAGATCCCCAGTGAAGGACAAAGTCGTGTATACAGACACCGAAAACGAAAAGGAGTAACCGTCGCTCCGTAAACCTTGTGAGTTTCTGTAACTATGGTCCTTACCATTCAACATACCTCTCAAAGAGGCGAACGCTTGAGCCAAGTTAACTGAACTTTAGGATCGAAGATCATCACGTAGAAGGGATGGGTACAAATCAAAATTTGAGACAAATATCCCTTGTTTCACGAACCGTGAACCCGACCACGATACAACCCTTAAAAGACCTAATTGAGGCAGGGTTTATTCTGAAAGCGCATTACGATAAGGTTGAGTAACCTGACTCCTTCTTGATTTGCTAATCATATCCTTGTTGTATTTTTCACTGATCAAATCAGCACTACGTTTGAACTTAGGTTCATTCGTCACTCACAATCATGACATATAAATGAGTGACAGCATAAAAATATTCAAAATTTGCATAGACATTGCATTAAAATTACCATTCGTGAATAGACAATTTTACTTGCAGGATAGTAGTTGACACGAAGGAAATCCCAGCAGGGAATAATCAAACAGGACTGAATAATACAGTAGTCTGAACCAGAATGGTGTATGTTGTGAAACCCTGTGAATCTGGGGCATTGACTTCCAGTAAGTTCAGAATCAGTTAGTCTGAGGACAAGGCCCGAAGCATCAGTTGATTATGGGGCGGTTTGTTTGAGAGGCAGTTGACCAGAAGTGAGTCTTCTCGAGACCCAATCGGGGGCAATCATCTAGAATGTTGTGATGTGAAAGCAGAACCTTCCAGTGGGTGATCAGATCAGGTTAAGTCGCTTATACGCTCATTCAGGGGCAAAGTCACTTCAGAAATGTTGAAACCAACTGGGTTGATAGTTGTTTAATTGAAGTTGAATCCTTTTGTGGTACAGATACTGGGGCAAATAACCTCGAGGTTGTCTCGTAGAAAGCTGTTCGAAGCAATGTTCCCAAAAGTTGGATTGGGGCAAGTTGAATTGTACTGGGGCAAGTTACTCAAGCAAGTTTGTTTATCCCCAGCAAGAGTTGAGTATCGGGGAATCGTGTCAATACCCTTATCAAAAACCTGAACCTTCTAAATAAAAAGAGCCGTGTTGTCGGTGGATTGTTATCCTACAGTTTAAATCTGTTACCTGTCAGAACTTCGTAACCAAGTCGTTTCCAAAGCCCAGGTCTCGCCTGGCAAACCGGTAACCAGTTCTCGTCTGGCCCATGCTTCTGTAAACATCAGTTCTCATCTGGTGTGGTTTATTGTGGCATCAGTTCTCGTCTGGTGCATGTTACCTTTTAACCAGTCCCTGTCTGGTCATCAATTCTCTAACCTGTTTGTTACATCAGTTCTCGTCTGGTGTATGTTATTGGTACCAGTTCCCGTCTGGTCACCGCTTCTTTAACCTATTGTTGTATCAGTTCTCGTCTGGTACATGTCAGCTTTCATCCAGTTCTCGCCTGGTTGTCTTTTTCTTAGCCTATTATCCAGTCAGCCCCGTTTGACGTTCAAAACATAAAAAACCAATTGTCGTTCAATTTTCCTAATCTATTTTGCTATCAGTTCTCGCCTGGTAGTCTACCTCTGAATGCTAGTTCTCGTCTAGTATTTTCCATCTTGTTAATAACCCGTTGTTATCCTAAAAAAAACAAAAATGTGTAAATACCCGATTCAGTAATATTGTCACGTTCCCCGATACGAAGCTTAATGGATGCCAGTTCCCCGATTAATGTTGAATACCGTATGGACGTGGTTAAATCAGAATTACTCCTCTTCAGCAATTGAAAGTTGTGTATTGTTCCCGGAAGAATTGAGATTGTATTTTACCCCGCATCAGAGTAGGATCAGGAGTCTCCCCAGCCGATTAAGATTGATATCCTTGACAGAAGGGACAGTCTCCAGCAGTGAGTCGTTCACAATCAACCCCTATTGGGTTAATCCCCACAGAATACAGTTTGACAGTGGTTAGAAAGAATATCGTCGAGATGATTATGTGATAACCGATTACCTTCAGTGGAATTGACTTTTCCTCCGGCATTTATTTTGCCAAACGGTTTGTAGACCTGGTGTTCTCTGGCAGCTCGAGCTTACATTAGCATTTGCATATATCGTCAGATTTGCATAGCATATTCATGCCGTACGGGGCATTGCTTTTACAAGTACATAGCATATCCATGCCGTATAGGGCATTGCATTTACAAATACACAGCATTTACATGTCATATAGGGCATTGCATCATTTCAGACATCCGCATGTCGAAACATAGACCAAGGTGGTTACCTATTGGATTTCGAATTTGTTCCCCGACAGAGTTGTTTGGTTAAGCTTCTCTACTCACCCACAGCGGAGTGATTTCTTCATATTTGGTTGTTACGTCAGCACTGAAAAAAAAAAGAAAGGTTGACATATATCAAACTTCTGAAGCTGCCGCCTTCGTCGAAATAGGTGCCAGGCAGTTCAATTCAGAATTCCCCAGGAGAGTTTCCTCAGGTTCGCTGGAACCATGAGTCGACAGAAAATATCCCATAATAAATGGGAAGGTGTTTGCTTTTTTGAAGCACTATTCTGAAGAATCAATGCCTGTGGCGTCACACAGGTGATTGATGTTGAAAAAAAAACAGAGAAAAATTTATCAGATAATTGACAGTTGTTGCCGTGACAACCAGACTTCAGTTTATTGGACGCTATTTCTCAAGCAGTTTTGCAGTTTATTTTGCGGTTGGCAAATTCCAGGGTTTCATTTGTATTCAACCATCTTCTACCTTTGAATGATTAAAGGCTGGGCGCTCTTCAACCATTCAGGTCCAAGCCGCTTGAATAGGGGCAGCTGTTGCACCCTAAAATTTGACCAACCGGGTCTCGCATCTGGCTCGATGTTTCGACGCATTTCGCATTAGCATTTACATACTGCATATAGTGCATTTTCTCAATCATGGTGATTTTATCGGGATTACAGCCCTGCTGTCGCATTTCGGGTATTTCGGACCGGTTCGGGCAATCGGAGGTTATTTTGGGAAGTCGCGCGCTCCCTGGGTGTTTTCAGCTTACGCAGTGGTTTTGGAGGTTCTTGGGTGTCAGGGTTTACTGTTTGCTTCGATCTGGTCTTGCGCTCTCTTTTATGTTGGTTATTTGCCTTTGTTTTTTTTTTTAGGATTTAATAGCTTTTTGTAGATTTTAAATAGGTTTTATAGATTTTCTAGAATTTAAATAGATTTCTTTTAATATTTTTAATAGTTTTAAATCTTTTTTAGAATTTATAAATTGTTTTTTAAATAGATTTTAGAATAAACTTTTTTTAGATAATAGTTTAATATGATTTCCTTTTACTAGAGTTTTTAAATAGGATTAATAGAAATTATGAGAGTTTTTTTTTATTATTAGTTTAGAGATTAGTGGAATTATTAGAGTTTTATTAGTTTAGAATTAATATAGTTTTAGGTTAATTCTCTTTATTAGAGTTAATTAGGACTTAATAGAGATTAATTAGGATTTTAATTTTTTGTTTAGATTTTAATTAGAGTTTAATTGAGAGTATTAATTAGATTAGTTTAATTTTCATTTAGATTTAATTGTAGTTTTAAGTTCTGTTTAGTTAATTCAGTATTAAGTAGGTTTAGTTAATTAGATAATTAGGTGATCTTTGGTTTTAATAGTGTTAATTAGTCCATTTCATGCAGTCAGAATCCAATTCGTGGGCCCAGAGTTTTTTTTTTGGAGGCCCAATCTCTCCGTCCGTTTTTGTCCAGCCACATGTCAGCTATTTAAGCAAGCCACGCGTGCAACTTCAGAGGCAGCCACCTCACTTTTTCATGCACTCAGCATGCTTCACACCTCACACTCCACTCAGCGCTAACCTCACCACGTGGCACACATGCACCTTCTCCCTATGCCACCAACACTGCCACTTGTCTTCACCGCAACCCTCACCGGTTGCATGGCCGGCGGCCATGCAGCCACCGCCACCAACTTCTTCCGACCACCCTAACTCCCTCCGACAACCGCAACAACCACCGGAATCCTACTTTTTTTCCAGAAAATCTCCAGAATCATCGTTTCTTCATCTTCCCCGTTCACATCTTCATCAACCTCGCCGGAGAATTCCTCAACCCGCCGGAATCTTCATGCCTTGTTCATGAGTCTTTTCTCACAGTTTCATCACGTTCATGTGGATGCTCATCCAATTTCCAGAAACCACTAGATCATCATCTTTTTCTCCGATCGACCTTCATCCACTATCATCAAACATCATCATCATCATTGTTCTTCAGAGCTCGTGTGGTTTTCCCAGAACATCACTGGTGATTCCTCAACAACAGCAAGAACGTCATCCAGATTAACTTTCCAGAGATCATCTTCATCGTTCCATACGGCATCATCAACAATCTTCATCAATCGGCGTTGATTAGAGGACGAGTTCTTTCCAAATTCGGTATCAAATCTTCATAGCCTCGCGAAGGATATCCAGAAACTTCCACAGATTGCAATTTTGTTCATCCTCGAGAAGGAATCTTCTGAGCAAGGACCTCCGTCAATGGTTTCCAATTGATGTTTGTATGAGTCTTCTCCAGATCTCCCTCGCTAATCAAGAACATGCGCTCAGATCTCCAGGTGTTTTTGTTATTTGACGTTTTATCCACGAGTGATTTCCTTGCATCTTCGTCTTCATCTAAGGCTCATCTTCAAGAACCTTCGAGTACCTTGAATGTAATCTCCAGAAAATTTCTTCAAGAATCTTCGTCAGAGTCATCGCAAGATCAACAACACTCGTAGCAAATTCTCCAGATTGCTCGAACAAACCACAAACTCCAAGATCTCTTCATCGTTTGTTCTTCATCAGAAATCATCCAACGAACCTCAAGAACTTCTTCGAAGGTCTTCAAGAGCGTCGATCCACTGAATTATTTGTTTCCAGAATCACGATGTGGTTTGCTTATTGTTTTTTCCTTTTGCTTTGAGGTTTGTAAAACGGATTGGAGTTTGAACGTGAAAGAAAAACGTTGAGAGGGAAGATGAAACAGAAGGATGTTGAAACGAGAGAGAGGTTGGAGAAGAGAGGGGAAGCGGCGCATGAACAGTGAAGAGGAGATTGAGAATTAGGGTTTTCTGAAGGTTGGGCTACGTGGCTAGGGACTGGGCTCAAAGACCCAGTTGTTGTTTGTTGGCACCCCCCCATTTTTTTCCTCACTCTCCCTCCTGTGTATATTTTTGTGGAGTATGGGCTGGGCCCAATACCTTTTGCTGATTACACCCTCCGTATACTTCCTACACCCCCTCCCCGTTTCAGTTCCATTTGGGCTGGGCCCAGTTTCTTTCATTTTTTTGCTGCCTCACCCCTGGGTCTGCAGTGTACCCCCTTGTGTTTTTCTTTATTTTTCTCTTATTTTCTTTTGTTTAGAGATTTTATATGAAAAAAGATTTGAGAAAAGAATATTGAAAAAAAGATTTGAGAAAAGAATATTGAAAAAAAGATTTGAGAAAAGAATATTGAAAAAAAGATTTGAGAAAAGAATATTGAAGAAAAGATTTGAGAAAAGAATATTGAAAAAAGATTTGAGAAAAGAATATTGAAAAAAGATTTGAGAAAAGAATATAGAAAAAAAAATGAAAATAATAAAAGAAAAAATAGTAAAAAAGGAATATAAAAATATTATTTTGTAGATTCAATATTTTCTTTAGAATAGATATTTTCTTCATAGGAGTTTATTTTTACCTTTTTAGAGATAGTTTTAGAAGTCCATTTGTTAAGGGACTATTTTCCACTTGATTTTCCATTATAGATGGATAGGGTAGTATTTTCTAGAAGTTTATTTTCCCGTATTCAATCATTGTAATTTCTTCAGAATATTAATAAAACGAGATTTGAGTTGTGGTCCCGAAAGTAGCCGAACTACAGCTGCTCTGATTTCTCGTACTGAGCGAGAATATGTAGGCATGGGATGCGATATCCTAGCGAGCACACTAACAACTAACCTCTTGTTCTCTCACTGCTGTGTGATCGAGACTTTCCCGCTGACGACTGATCGTTTTCCTTTTCTCTTGCCCGAGTGCATTTGAGACCAGACCGTAGTTTTAGTTCCCATAGGTTCCCGTACCTTTAAAACCAGTTTAATCTCTCACTCCTGTGTGAGAACACCCTGCTTAGCCGTAGTTAGCCTGAACTACAAAAGCTCTGATCTTCCATGCTGTGTGGAAGTACGTAGGCACAAGACGCGAAGTCTTGGCGAGCCAATTCCCTGTAGTTTCCCGAACTATGTTGACTCTGACTTTCTCTCTTGAGAATACATAGGCATAGAGTGCGACGCTCTATCGAGTCAATTTTCTTCCGTTTAGATTTAGCAGCCTTAGATAGATTGTTTTGCATCCTTTAGACAAACCAATCAAGCGTGGATCCCGTCGAGTACGACGGACGTGAGGGGTGCTAATACCTTCCCCTTGCGTAACCGACTCCCGAATCCAGGATTTGGTTGCGATGACCATTCCTTTCCCCGTTTTGCGGTAGGTTTACTCTGAGCGTTTCCTTTCCCTCCTTTGGGATAAATAACGCACGGTGGCGACTCTCCTGTTCAGCCGGCGCCGATTTTCGCAGTAGCGACAACTGGGGGTATCAAGATTGGAGGTTCCTGAAGATACTGCTTTATCTTGTCGAATGCCTTCTGGCAATCCTCATTCCAGGTAATCGCCTGATCTTTCTTTAAAAGCTTGAACATCGGTTCACACGTGGCCGTGAGCTGAGAGATAAACCTTGCAATATAGTTTATTCTTCCTAAGAAACCACGAACTTCTTTTTCTGTTTTTGGCACTGGCATTTCTTGTATGGCTTTTATTTTCGCAGGATCAACCTCGATGCCTCGTTCGCTCACGATAAACCCCAGTAACTTTCCGGACCGTACTCCAAAAGTACATTTGTTAGGATTCAGCCTCAACCTGAACTTCCTAAGCCTCTCAAAAAGCTTCAGCAAATTGACCAGATGTCCCTCCTCCATTTGGGACTTCGCGATCATGTCATCAACTTAGACTTCAATCTCATGATGAATCATGTCGTGAAACAAAGTTACCATAGCTCGTTGGTAAGTGGCCCCTGCGTTCTTCAGACCGAAAGGCATTACCTTGTAGCAAAATGTTCCCCAGGGAGTGATAAACGTAGTTTTCTCCATGTCCTCCGGCGCCATCTTGATCTGATTGTAACCGGAGAAGCCATCCATGAACGAAAACACGGAGAACTGGGCTGTGTTGTCGACCCACACATCAATATGAGGCAACGGGAAATCATCTTTAGGGCTCGCCCTATTCAAATCCCGATAGTCGACGCACATGCGTACCTTACCGTCCTTCTTCGGTACAGGCACTATATTGGCGATCCACGGAGGGTAAGTGGTGACCGCTAAGAAGCCAGCATCAAGCTGTTTCTGCACTTCTTCTTTGATCTTAACGGCCATATCTGGTCTCGTCCTCCTAAGCTTCTGCTTAATGGGAGGACAATCTTCTCGCAGCGGCAAGTGGTGGACCACGATGTCCGTGTCAAGTCCGGGCATATCTTCGTATGACCAAGCAAAGACGTCACTATACTCTCTCAGCATCTCGACCAGTCTTCGCTTGACATCACTCTGCAGTGCAGCCCTTATCCTGACATTTCTGACGAGTTCTTTAGAACCCAGATTCACGATCTCAATCTCCTCTTCATGAGGCAGAACAACTTTCTCTTCTTGTTTCAAAAAGCGGGCCAACTCTTCAGGAAGGTCTTCGTCTTCATCAATCTCTTCTTCGGCTTGATATATCGGGCAATCGAAGTCGAAGTGAGCCATAGAAGGTCCAGAGTCGATGTCGTCTGTTATGTGGATCCTGCAATAACAAGGGTTAAGCTTAAAACAAGGATATGCAGGTTAGCACAAACCCCATTGCCATTTTATTGTTTTTCAAAACAAATATAAAACAGGAATAACAGAGATCACAATATTTGAATACGAAGAAAAACGCCTTTGATTTATTAACAAAATGCATGTACATAATCCAAAAGGCCCTGACAATAAAACCTCTATGCCCCGGGTAGGACATGGGGTTGTACAATGATTGGAAAAAGTAAATCGTTACTCTTCGCGTGTCATCTGGATGATATCCTTGACGGACCAGTTGGTAAGGCCTTCACCTGGCTTGCTTGGCTGAATCCAAGAGTCGAGGTCACAATCGCTATCTCCGCTGTCTTCAGACACCGCGTTGACGCTTTCAAATATCACCCCGCTGCTGGTGAACTGGATCGGCCCTTTTACCTCGCGACGCACTGCTAGAAGAGGAAGAAGCTTCAGCTCTAGGAGAATATCCCAACCCAAACTTATCTTGCTTGTTAGGTATCTCCAGAACTCGCCCCTAGCCTGGGGTAGATCCGGCTTGGACAACGGCCCGAGCTTCCTTGAAGGAGGAGAGAGTCATCTCTGGCTTTTCGGTGACTACAGGAGCTACTTCTTTTACCTTGACAGCTTCGAACGCTTGGCAAAGAGTTTCATGGATTTCGCCATCCATTTCCACATACTTGAAGGATGACAAATGGCTCACCATTATGTCTTCCTCGCCACACACGGTTACGATGCTACCCCCGACAGCATACTTGAGCTTCTGGTGCAACGCGGAGGTCACGGCACCAGCAGCATGGATCCACGGCCGGCCCAAGAGACAACTATAGGCAGGCATGATGTCCATAATATAAAAGACCGCGTCGAACGTTTCCAGCCCGACTTGGATCGGCAGGGTCACCTCCTCGAAAACGTGTCGTTTAGTTCCATCGAACGCCTTCACAACCAGATCACTGGGTGTGCAGATCACTCCACGAGTATCTAACTTCATTAATGCCTTCTTCGGAAGAACATTAAGTGACGAACCCGTGTCCACCAACACGTGCGACATAATCGTGCCCCTACACTCTATCGAGATGTGCAGGGCGCTGTTGTGATTTCTCCCCTTCGGCGTCAGCTCCAGGTCCGTGAAGCCTAGCCCATTTCCAGCATTCACATGGGCTACGACCTCTTCTAGCTGATTTACCGATATTTCTTGCGGTACATAGGCGGTGTTCAACACCTTCAGCAGCGCATTGCGGTGTGCTTCAGAACACAGCAACAAGTTCAGAATGGAAATCTTTGAGGGCGTCTGATGGAGATGATCCACAATCTTGCAGTCACTCTTTTTAATCAACCGCATAAACTCCTCGGCATCTTTAACAAGCAAGTCTTTTTCTACCCCACACGGGGCCTCTTCAACGACTTTACTTTTACCCTTATCGGCCGCATCAGCTCTGACCGCTTTATCCGCCACGACCTCTGGTGGTGCAAACACTCTTCCGCTGCGAGTGATACCACTGCCTCCCGCAAGGTTCTCCACAGTCGTCCCAAATGGTTCTAGCTCCAACCTATGTCCGTTGCAGTAGACTTCAGCCCCATAATGCCACGTGATGGCGTTAGTGCTTTCGAACGGTATTGGCCCAGCTTTGGTGATAGTAATTGTGGGCGGTCTGGGCGCAGAAATAGTTATCGGCCGGCGAGGGATGGTGATGGTGGCGACTTCATCGGCCTGCTTCAGCACTACCTCTCTTGACCCACTTTCAGCCCTCCGGCTAAATTGCAGAATCCTTTCAGTCATCAGACTTTGAATTCCTTCTACCAACTGCTCACATCCATCAGAACATGTGGCGCAGTCCATACATAGCTCTCCGCAACCTGGGAAGAACCCTCTTTTCAGCAACTTAGCTTTAACAAAGCTAAGAGTCGTCTTCAGATCTCTGACATCAGTCAACAAATCCAAATTCTCTTCTTCGATAATGGCGTTCACTCTGCCTCCCCTATGATTCGGCATAGGATTCTTCTTGACATTTGGCACATTATCGGAGAAGTTGATGATCTTGGCATCCACCATGTCCTGCACCTTATGCTTGAAGGCTTTGCAGTTCTCTATTGTGTGGCCTGGTGCCCCTGAATGAAACTCACAAGTAGCATTCGCGTCGTACCCTGGCGGAGGTGCCCCTGTCAAGGGAGCCAGCGTCCTCTACTGGATCAACTGTAGCTGAAGCAAAGTCTGCAAGAGTTGCGCGTACGACATGGGCGGTGTCTCGAAGTGACGGTTCGCCAAAGGTGCCCGATTCTGATACTTCCTGTATCCCTGTTGATTCGGTTGCTGCTGCTGCTGCTGCGGAGCTGCCGGGATATTTATACTGGCCACCTGCTGATGAGGACCTTTGCCCTTTCTTCGAGCGTTGGTCACAGCGCTCGCTTCTCCTTCTCGCCTTTTGCCAGCATAAGGTTTCTTTCCGCCTCCTCCAGCTGAGGACGAATCACCTTGAATTTTCCCGATCTTGATCCCATTTTCGACGTGCTCACCCGTGATAATGAGATCTGAGAACGTCCCAGACATACCGCTGACTAACTTCTCATAGTAAACCCCTAGGAGGGTGGCTACAAACATCTGCACGAGCTCGCGTTCAACCATCGGCGGCTGAACCCTAGCTGCCAACTCACGCCACCGCTGGGCGTACTCCTTAAACCCTTCATTGTTCCTCTGCGACAGATTCTGCAACTGGACTCGGTTCGGGGCTAAGTCGCTATTGTATTGGTAGTGGTGCACAAATGCTTCAGCAAGATCCTTCCATGTGCGTACACTAGTGGGTTCCAGACCCATGTACCACTCGAGGGATGGCCCGGAAAGGCTGTCTTGGAAGAAGTGCATCAGCAACTTCTCATCCTCAGAATGAGCCGACATTTTCCTGTAGTACGATCTCAGGTGGACACGAGGGCAAGTGGTGCCCTTATATTTTTCAAAATCAGGTACCTTGAACTTAGGAGGCACCTTGAAATCAGCAATTAATCCCAACTTGGACATATCAACGCCCAAAGTATTCTGATTCTCGATATCTCTCATCTTGTCTTCAAGTGCCTTGAATCTAAGCCGTGCTTCAGCATTCAGCTCCCCTTCAACACCTCTCTAAGAGAACACATCGTCCTGACGATCCTCTAGCCATGGCTGGGGCACAAACAGATTCTCGACACCCGCATTGCCGTTGCCCATCCCAACATTGACATTAGCTCCTAGACTCCCTTTACCGACGCCCGTCGTATTGAGTCCGATGTTGGTCATTACATTGCCGTTAGCACTTCCGTTTCCCCCGGTCACGGGGACACCATTCTGCGGAGTTTCAACTGGTGGAGGAGTAGGCACAGTCCCCCCGTGGAGTACGTCGTTGCTATCAACCCTCGAAATCAAAGGCTGAACCAAAGTTCTGAGCTGCTCCTGGCCATTAGCGACCGCTTGCATGAGCTCCATGAAGCGATCCATCCTTTCGCGGAGTTCCTGAACATCAGTTTGCACTTGCTCCATGATCCTGGTTTGATTAGCTCTAGTCGGATAGCGGTGAATAGGTCTCTGATCAATCCTGGAACCACCTGAAACAACCTGTCACAACCTGAAAAAACCTGGGAAACACAAAAGGGTTAGGAAAAACAACAAAATGCTCGTTATGCAAATGCTTCATGCAAATGCAAACGTGTGTCTGTGCTTTAGGGAGATTTCCCCCGATCCTAGTGCCTGAGTGCCAGTGCTGATAATAAGAAGAAGTCCGAGTCCAATCATGGAAATAACAATCTCATATATAAAGCAAGCCTATCAAGGCAGTACACAACATCAGCGAGTACAAGATGAATCAACAGCGTGACCTCAGCCAACAAGCCTGGTGATGGTCAACATACAACAATGATCAAAACAAAGGGAATACAAAAAGTCAAGTACGGCCACGGGCGTGATACTCCTCTAACAACTCCTTCGTTTCTGGATGATCCGGCAGAGTGAGTAACCCTTCGACGAGTAATTCTCTCTGCACAATGGTGTACTGAAGTCCTTCGACCGAACCTTCCCATGCTCCTTCGTCGAAAAAATCTTCTAACTTCCGTTTCTTGGACTCAAACGTCAGTTTGCGCTCCTTCAAGTTAGCGAGAGCCCTGTTGAGTTGGCCTTCGGCGGCGTATCTGCGAGCGGTTTCTTCATCAAACCTCTTCTCACTATCCTTCACCTGGGCTTCCAGCTTGGAGATCTGTAGCATCAGCTTATCCTCCCTCTCTTTCCTGGTGGCCAGGGAAGCCTTCCAGTGCTGGTTGAACTTGAATATCCTCCGATATGCTTCATCCAAGTGCTGCTTCTTCGTAGCCAGTACGTCGTTGACAGCATTGAAGTCTTGGCCCATGCGCTCACGCTCGGCTATCTGCTTAGTCAGGTCTGTACCTAGCTGGTTCACCAGCTCTGTCTGCCTCTTGAAAGCATGAACGACCTCGTTCCTCTCGCTTCAGAGCTGAGCCAATTCCTTCTCCAGTTCCTCATTCGCCCACTTCAACTCATCTCGCTCAGCTAACACCTGATTATGCTGCTGAATGGGCATAGTAGTAGGCTCTGCAATCATTGGGGGGCTTTTTGGCTTGGCATGAGGAAACGGCATCCCTATAGCATCTGCTCTGGCTCTGATCCAAGTCACGTACGGAGGGTAGGCTTGATTGTTGCTTCTCCCCAGCAATGGCTTTCCCCTCTTACTGATACCATTCCAGGAGTGCTGAAGCTTGGATAACAGATCCCTATCTAGAAGACCAGTGAGGTACAAAGATTCCTGTACCTCTTCATCCTTCGGCGGAGCTCTCAAAGCATACGTGAACTGTCGGACCAACAACGACGGATTGTAGTTTATACAGCCTTTCTTGCCTATCAAAGGCACGTTCGGAAACCCGCTGCAGCTGAAGATCACCTCAGTACCCAGCCTATCTCTGTCAAACCAGTCAATATCCTCTGCAGATAAACTCATCAGACGCTCGGACCACTCAGCTGTGGCTGCAGACGAGACAAAAGGACCCCTCTTCGGCAGATGGCTATCAAGCCATTTGTAAAGCAAGGGTACACAGCATGAGACATTCTTGCCCCTCCTGTTCTCGTTTTTGTAGTGGATAGAATGGTAGACATCTCCTATCAAGGTAGGGACTGGATTCCCTGAAGCAAAGATATGAAATGCGTCAAAGTCTACAAAATCGGGCATATTGGGGAACAGAATGATGCCATATATGCACAAAGCGAGGATGGCATTGAACACCACCCAACATCCGTCTTTGGCGCACTGCTGAGCCTTTCCCACTAAAAACTGCAAGGAGAACCCAAGAACCTTGTTCCAACTAGTCAATACCAACTCGGAGGCATCTAGATGAAGCGAAGGAGCTAGACTGGCCAGATCAGGCTCAGCATCCATATGAACAAAAGGCATCTGCCTCTTGATAGGCACACCTAACAAATCAGCATATTCCTCCAGCGTAGGTGCGAGAACAAAATCCTGAAAAGTGAAACATCTCAACGGAGGGTCGTAGAACTGCAGTAGAGCGTGCAACCCATTCAACTCGAACACAGAAGGTTTACGAACCAAACTAAGCAATTTGCCGTAAGATTTTCTGAACTCATCTCTCACAGAATCATCTGCTAAAGCTATCAAACCAGTCAACTTAACCACATCAGGGGCAGGGAACTTGTAAGCCACGGTCTTCCTCAGAGAGCCCATAACAATACAATAGGAGGCAAGAAATCCTGGATCGGGGAAAATGGTACCTGCAACACAGACACACGTTAATGAAATGCAAATGAGTATGCGAACTAATGCAAAATGCAATCATGCAACAGGAGATCAAGGCAACTGTGCTGTGGAGATTCTGTTTTAACAAATCCATAACGCTGCTCTATCAAGAACAACCACTGATAAGAAGAAAACCCTGGTGTAGAACCACAAATCTGCTCTGTCAAGAACAACCATCTGATAGGGCCATATACATAGGACCATAATTCTGCTTTGTCAAGAACAAAGGTCTGATAATAAGGACCTCTGATATAGGACCAAGAAACTGCTCTATCAAGAACAAACATACATCTGCTGATGAGGTCTTCAGACCCCAATCATAAATCTGCTCTGTCAAGAACAAACAACTGATGACCAAAACTCTGCTCTATCAAGAACAAACATCTGGTAATAAAACTCTGCTCTATCAAGAACAAACATCTGATAATAAAACTCTGCTCTATCAAGAACAAACATCTGGTAATAAGACTCCGCTCTATCAAGAACAAAAAATCTGATAATGGGATCTTCAGACCCCAGTCATAAACCTGCTCTGTCAAGAACAAATACACATCCGCTGATGAGATCCTCTGATCAAAACTTGCTCTATCAAGAACAAATATACATCTGATGGTAAGATCCTCTGATCAAAACCTGCTCTATCAAGAATAATCATATCTGCAGATGAGATCCTCAGATCCCAACAAAACTGATCCACTGTCAAGAAAACTAGGTGGTCTGAAGGTCAAAGTTTCCTGCAATAAACCCAACCCTGCTCACAGGTATGGACCTAACTGACTCAAGTTCGGCATCCTATGCGTTCATCAGTGTCACAGACATTCAAGAGGGGTGATACGATACCCAGAAGGTGTGGCATCACCAGCTCATGAAGCGGCCTCACTCGGCTGAATCACAAATGATCGGTCCCCAGAGTCGACAATCCTCCAAACCAGCAACCGTCTCAACCCAAAGGGTTGAAAGAGAAGCCAACCGGGAGAACCTCGTCTGAGCGTGGATTTCATGAGACACTAGTGCCTGCAAAGCAAGCACGCGCCCACTCATTTCCACAACTAATGCTATGTTCACTCTAGCCTGGGTCTAGCTTCTCACTCATCAGAATGCCCCTCCCACAACAGCACAGATAATCATATCATACTGAAAATAAAATGCAGGAAATAAAATGCGAGAGATAAAATACGGTAAATAAACACAACCCAACAAGTAATCATACAAGCGCTAGGATTGACTCTCATAGGGAACCGGAGAACCAGAGATTCTGGGTTCGATCCCCAGCAGAGTCGCCAGCTGTCGCTTTCGCGAAAATAAGGTGCTGGCACAACAGAAGAGTCGCCACCTTTCGTTATTTATCCCTCGGAGCGGGAAAGGAAACAATCAGAAAAACCTAACGGAAAAGGGTAAGACAAGGTCGTCGCAACCATTGTCTGGGTTCGGGAGTCGGTTACGCAAGAGGAAGGTATTAGCATCCCTCACGTCCGTTATACTCGACGAGATCCACGCTTGTTGTGTTTATTGGACGAGTAGGTTTATCTATCTACCTATCAAGGCTGGCTTAAACAGAAAAGAAAATGACTTGGCAAAGCGTCGCACTTTATGCCTACGTATTCTCATCAGAGAACGAGAAATCAGAGTCAACGTAGTTCGACCTACGGCGGGATACGGGGAAGGTGGCTCGCCAATACATCAGTATTGTGCCTACGTACTCTCAACAGGTATGAGAGATCAGAGCTTACGTAGTTCGGGACACTACGGATTATTTTCTGTCTTTTACGGAAGAAGTGTTTTTTATTGTGTTTGCAATTTCAATCGCACTAAAGACTATGACCTGAGAGTGAATGCGTCGCATGTCACCCAAAGGGTGCCATACTAAACATCCAGACTATGGAAAAGAAACACTCCCACAATCCTTTCTCAGATAGCTTAAGGCTCGTAACGTACGAAAGAAATCATTCATGATTACTGTATCTTAAGATGTTTTGAGATGCGAAGAGAACAGGCTCAACTAGGAGGGAGACTATCAAGTCCTACTGTTGTCATGCCAAGGATTCATCCTATGGTTGAGGTTTGAAACAGGGAATTCCTAGAAGTTATCATGCATAGGTTTCAACCTAAAGTTCTATCATCACTTCCTTATCAAAGAAAATGATAGTCCTAAGGGATCATGTCAATGATACACAGAAACAGATAAAGCATCAACTTAAATAGTAAACAGTAATACGGTAAAATGCATGCAATGCAAGTGAGGGAGGAAATGTGTGTGGGGCATCAACCTCCACAAGCTCATCTCAACCTCAAGCCAGAATGAATAACAGTAATCATAATGAAATAAATAAAACATGCTATCCAGCAAAAACAGTAAACTGCAATCATACAGAAGAAATAGAATGCTATCAAGCAAAACAAACCACATGGGCAAGGGAGCAGGGCTCTACCGAATACTCGCAAGCAAAGCCATACAGTAACAGTACAAGCAGAGGGAGCAACTCAACCTCTAGTGCAATCATGCTCCTAGATTAAAGCTAGTCTAGATATGGACTTATTCTAATGCATCAAGCAAGTCAAACAAATCACATCAATACAGAAATGAAACAAAGAAGAAAGCAGATCAACTCCTCTCTCAACTCCAAGCTTCAGCTCTTCTAACAGCAACTCAGTCTTCAGACCTCCATCACTCTTGACAAATATCAATTTGCTTCTCCAGGTTTCAACCCTTCAACATAAGTTTCAACTTATCCTCCTTCTCCCCAAGCTTCAGCTCTTCAGTCAGTTCCACCTTCAGGCTTCACTCTTAACCACAAGTATCAACTTGATTCCTTCAGGATCTCCAAGCTTCAGCTCTTCAGTTAATCTCAATTGCTTAGAAGTTTCAACTTCATCCTTCAATCTTTCCCCAAGCCTCGACTCTTCATTCAATTTTTACTGGATCTTCAAGTATCAACTTGATCTTCTGGCTCTTCAAGCTTCAACTGAAATGACAATGCTCAAGGAATCATCCTCTTCCATACTCTTCAATGAACTCTTCATCTTCACACTCAAGCCCAACATCTCTCAAGATACTCCAACCAGAGGAAATCACTTAACTGGATAGGCTAGGATATTAAACTGCTTATTGACCACCAAAGGTGACCTATAAGGGTTCAACATCAAAAGAATGGTTCCCTCAAAGGTTCTACCTCCTAGGTACCATCACTTATCCATCCAAAGGAGGGAGTTGGATACCATGGAAGGACCTTGAATCATGGGGAAGAATGGAGGTGAAAGATACCATCCATGTTTAAGAAAGGAATCAACTAAGTCTAAGCTCTTCCTAATCCCTAACCCTAAAACAACAACAAAACAAACAAGACTACAAGCTCTCAAGCTCTTTGATCAATCTTCAAGTCTTCCACTATGCTTCTTCATGCTCCTCAAAGCAAGACCAAGCCCACCAAGCCAAGCAAAAACCCACAAAGCAAGGCAAACAAAAATACAAGCCCACAAGGGCAACACAAACAACAATCAACTACAAAAATCAATTAAAAATAGTGTACTATCATATTAAAATCTAATATAATTTCTAGGGGATCCTATATACCTACCCTTAATACCCTATATGTCCCAATATCTAACTTGACCTAGAAACCCAAAATTCTAGTGTTATTGTGGACCTATGTTAAGGATTGACCTAAATCTACACAACCTAAAGTCATCTAACCAAAACTAATCAAAAATTCATCACAAAATTATGGACTAAATCCATAGGGGATCTAAAGTCCTAATCTAACTATCCTAAAAAGAATGGCCTAAAAATTCAAAGGGAACTAGCTAAACAAAATTCTACAAGTCTATGCATCAACATAAAAAGAATTAAAATGCTATTAAAAGAGAAAATACATAAAAAATACTAAAAATGCATGAAATGCAAATATTTTTATTTTATAATTTTCTAGACATTAACATGAAATGGGAGAAAAAATCCCCATGCAAAAATCATCATTTTTCTATTTATTATGATTTTTCAAAGATCAAAGTAAAATGGAGAAAAAGAAATTAAAATGAGAAATGATTGGTGCAGATAGCAATTACATCCAGTTCAATATCCATATGGGCTTAAAAAGGGGGTGGCGTTATCAATGCGTGCCAGGCCCAATTTTCATCATAAAATCAATTCAGAAATTATAAAGAAACAGAAAAATGAACGGTGCATTAAGTAAAGAAAAATAGTTCAAAATCTCACTAGGCCATGAATGGGGGTGTGGTTATCAAACTCATCACTTAAGCCCAAAACGAATTTAAATGAAACGTCGCGTTTCATTGTATCTTCAGATTTCCCTCTTCAAATGAGATTAAATCACAGCCTTTGGATCTCCACTCAGTCAACGAGTCTTGCCTCATCCAACGGCCACGTCTTTATCTTCTTCCTCCAGCTAGGGTTCAAATGAGGAAGCCATGGAAACAGAGCTTCAAGCTCAAGCTTCACCACAATCGTATCTCCTCAAATCTCAACCAAAATTCATGGTTCAAAACCCTAATCCATTCTAAATTCCATGCTGATCACAACCATGGCCTTAAAATCAATTGAATCATCCTAAATCTCCAAACCCGATCCAAGATCAAAAATATGTTCAAACTTCAGTTCTAACAATTCTGGAAATTAATTACCTCAGAATGATCACCACCTCACACTGGTTAAATCTTGATGTCAAACTCATATTATATCTCCTCTTACATCATGCTCTTGGTCCAAACAAAATTGGTGTCACCAACCCAAACTTCACCAATTGATCTCAAACTTCCCAGAATCCATCTCCTACTTGTCTCTAACCATTCTAACCTAACAATTCTACCTAATCATGCATAAATTATGGTGTAGAAGACAAGTTACTAACCTGTCAAATCTTGATTAACAGATAGGGTAAACCTTCAGTTCAACCTCTCAAACTCTTCAGAAACCTTCCTTGATTGATGATAAAGCTTCTGTTTGCAAAAGATTTGATCAAGAAAGCCTGAATCTCCAAACCCGATTGTGACTTGCAACCTTCAAAATCCAAAAGGTATCTCCTCAATTCTCCAAGATCTTGCCCTCAATTTGGTATGCACACATTCAGTGTGATCAATGGAATGTGTTTGGATTGAAAGAAGCAATGGAAATGGACCAGAATGTGGAATTTGATTTCAACTTGCAATGGAAGCAATTGAAATGGCTATCTCACTCTCCTCTCTAATCTCTCACCAACCTTGCATTTGAGCAAGTTCTAATCCATATATAGAATGCATTGGGCCTCTCTAGATCCTTCTGGAATCATCCAATGAGAATTTGGGATTCTCATGTCATGAGTTTATGATTTCATCTCATCTCATGCATCATCTCATGCCATGCCCCTTGCAGCAACTTATCCTGACCTGAAAATCTCCCTAGATGAGATATATGATGTGTTAAGACACTTTACTAGCTTATACATTGCCTTTCCATATGTTTTGCATTTGTACCTTAGTATGCAAGCAACCATTTTCCAAAGCAAGTCCATGATCTAGGCCTCAATTCAAAAATGTGGCTGAACCATTGTTTCTAAAATTCTTTTTAGAGTCAAAATGACCTATTATATGCCATGGTTTGGATGTGTAACTTGGAAAATTCAATTTCCAACTTGGACTTATTTAACTTATGCCTCCATTTTAGGTCATTTTTATCACTTTTTGCTACAAGCCTTTTCAACATCTCATGACCTCCCTACTAGTCTTAAAACATCATTTTAAGCAAGTTTGATGTTGAAGATTTTTCCATTTGAAGCTTGGAAATAGGAGTTATGGCCTTATGCTTGAAATGACCTATAATCTCCAAATGACCAAAATGCCCTTGACTTGTCAAAGCCATAACTTGAGTTCTACAAATCCTATCAAGGACTTATAGTACTCTCTAGAAATCAAAGAAGATAAGGAACAACATTCATGTTGACCAAAAGTTCATAGGAATCATCTTTCTTGGGCAAAAGTTGGATGCAAGTTGGGTGACTTTCAAGGCCCCAGATTCACATACCTTAGATGACCTGTAACTTGTCAAAGTCATAACTTGAGCTCTACAAATCCTATCAAGGACTTCTAGTACTCAAATTAAATCTAAGAACAAGAGCTACAACATTCATGTTGGGGGTAAGATGAGATGACAATCACATCTTGAGATAAACTGTCTTGAAGATAGGGGTCAAACTAGGGCATTTCACACTATCAAGCCTTAGAAACCCTAGCTTGAAACTTCTCAAACTCTTCAATCATGATGAGTTGATCTTGGAATCATCCTTATAGCATCTCAATGCATCAATCCATGATCACATGGCTCTTGGATTAGGTCTCAACCCTCTCCAAATCATCAGTTGACCTAGGGTTGATCCAGTCAAACCCTAACTGCACCACTCATGGCTGAGTCTTCTTATTCTTGTACAATGGCCTCTCTAGGCTTCATGATGGCTTTCAAGACATCTCATAAGCTCTATCAAAGCTTCAAGTCCATCCTCATAGCTTCAGAATCATCAGAGGAGCTCCCACAACTCTCAAGTTAGGAGACACACAACCTTGGTTTCAACCAATCTCTCTGAGGATCTTGTCACTTCTCTGACAAGGATATCAACCCTTGAACACTTGAATAACCTTCTTGGCTAGCTTCAAACTCTTGATTGGTACTCTTGATTGGTACTCATACCTCTTGATGAACACAATCTAGGTAAATAAATGTTGGTCAAATTTTGGGGTGCAACAACATCCAATCATGAAGAGGTGAGAGGGATCACATAAGTTTGAAATTCAAAGTCAAACTTCAAAGTGGATCAACCAGCATCAACATCCACAAATAAGTGATCACACTCAAGCAAACATCAAAGATCCAAATGACTTGATTAAGAATTAGAATATCATCCCACAGTGGACCAAAATTATTTGTTCACCCATTGGCAACTTAAATCAAAATAAATAAACAAATAAAAAAGAATAAAGAACCCTAAA
The DNA here is from genome assembly GCA_963859935.3 of Lathyrus sativus. NCBI lineage: Eukaryota > Viridiplantae > Streptophyta > Magnoliopsida > Fabales > Fabaceae > Lathyrus > Lathyrus sativus. Next base: position 90,007,811 of record OZ012737.1, read on the forward strand.
AAAGAGAAAGAGGAAACCATTAAATGACGTGGTTGATCCAAGGATCAGAGAGCGCGCATCCACGATGGACACTAGTCAGCTCATCCACATAGATCCAAACAAAGTCAAAAGTACCAAATTAAAACAAGTAGCATTATGGACGATGAGATCATCATCTTCAACCTCGAGCCACTTTAAATAACCAAAGACTTGCAGAAAATCATGCATCACTCAAACCATAACCAATGGAGTTGATAGTGGTTTCATCTGATGCATCTTTTCAAGACGATCTCAACCATATCATCGCGTCAAATTTCTTCAAACCACAACTTACTCGATTTGAAAAAAAACTAGAACAAGATTCAAACACGAATTTGAAAATTCAACAACAAAACTCAACTGCAACTAAAAACTAACTATACAAACAACATAAGTATGTCAAAGGCTACATCTTAGCAACAAATTTGAATCAAAATGGTTAAGAATTATACCTATTGAAACTCAACCTTGAAGCTCTGAAAATGGAGTTTCCTAGCTTGATTTAGGCCATGGTTCTTCATGTTCTTGATCTGGTTAGCTTCACTGAATGTTGGTGAGGCTAACTGAGTGGAGAATTGGAGTGATTAAGGTGTGGAAATGGAAATTCGAAGTTCAAGCTTAAGAGTTCAAATGGGATCTTAGCAGAGTGGTTTTGGCTATCAAAGGCTTGTGGAAATGGGTGGAAATCACTCCCTATTTATAGGAGACGCTTTCTGAATCAAAGGGGAGGGTGAATGAGGCAATTTGGATGGAATTCGTGCACACCTGCAAGATGAGCAAAGTGTGACTTGCAAGCTGTCAAAACTCACTCAAATCCTGTGTTTCAAGGTGCTAATCACTTCAGGAAAGTTGGTTAAACATGTTTAGAGGTAATTTGCGCCCTAATTTGGTGATTAGAAGCCATTCTAATCAAATTCAAATATGTGTTGAAGTGAAAATCCATCTTTGAAATCCAATTTTTGCAGCCATGGTTCTCACAATGTAGTAAGCTTTATGAGATGATTTTTCTTCAATTGGATAGAGGGAGATGCAATCTTTGCAATGTGAAAAGAAAGTATTGATTTGGAAACTTGAATTGAGAGATATGATCCTTCAAAGTGGCTTGCACAAAAGAGGTGAAAATCATAAAACACTTAGAAAAATTTCAAGTCTTTTTAAGGACCAAAAATGACCTATAATGTTTTGATGAAAACCAAGACCTTCCATGGGGTTTTAGCTCTTCCAAGTTGAAAAAAAGTTGTAGAGGACATCTTCAAGTTTATTCTAGAAAAATAATGGGCTTAAAATGATAAAAATTGACCAAGTAATGCTCTCTTGAAGTTGACTAAGAAAATCTTCCAAAACTCAAAAAGACCTATAATGTCTTCCAACCTTTGATGACTTTCCAAGCATAATTAGATATTCCTTTTCAAAGAGAAGTTGTATAGGATGAGAAGAAGAGTCCAATAGAAAAAGAACCACCTAAATATGTTAAAAATTGAAGGAGTTATGCTCATTTGATCATAGCATCCACTATTTTCCTAAATGAGGTCAAGTATCTTGAAACAACTTTGAATCTCTTGATGACTTCTTGCACGTTAGGCCATGATGAACCATATATGATTTTGGAATGATGTTGCCTTGAACCACTTTTTATAATGAGGAAATTCTAGGGTTGAGAATACCACAAAGTCACAGAGAACACCTTGCTTGAACCTTCTTGATTGAGAAACAAATCATGATACCTTAATCCCCTACCAAAAACAAATGCTATGCAAATATGAATATGAAAATGCAAAGAAACATAAGCCAAAAACACAAGAAAAGATGAGAAAATTTTGGGGTGCTACAAACAATACTTGTTACCGAACAACCGGAAAGTGGCCAATCCACGACCGAAGCAATATCCACGAGTAGGCTCATAATAAAGAGAGCTAAGAAATTCCAAACTCAGATTATGGTAAGTGCTGAATTTCCCAGTAATAGCAAAATCATTCTAGCCAATTTGGTTAAAAAGAGAGACAACACTGTCCCGAATGCTAAGGGTAGTTATGGTAGGATCGTCAGGATAAATTGATATAGCAAAGTCTCTTTGAGAGAGAGCCTCAAAAGAGGCGTCTTTGGATGTCATTCTGAAAGACAACGGTGTGATTCTTAAAAGTTTGCATGGTCCTAGTAGCTGAACTATCATAAGGACAGTAAACCTAAAAATAAAAAATAGTCTACTATTAGGGAAAATATATATTATATCACAAACATATGTTAGTAATAACAATAACAATAATAACTATAACAATAATAATTATAAAATAAAACATAGTAATAGTAATAATAATCATGCTAACTTAAGTAACTATACAATAACAACCTTACTGTATTATATCGAAATGCAAAATCTAAATTAATAACACAATACTAAAGGTTAAGGGTCGTGGTTGCTTCCACGGAGCTCTACGTTTAACTTGGGAAGCTCAACATTAAAATGGAACGAGACATCATTCATCGGGAGGAGCAGGAAGCTCTTCTAACTTGTAGCTAGTGTAGAACACTTTGTTCTCTACTGAGCGATAATGCTTGAGGCATTGTCCATTTACAATGAACGTATCACTTGACTTTCCTCTAATCTCAATGGCTACACTTTGCAGAACTCTAACAACTTCGAAGGGGCCATACCATCTGGAACGTAACTTCCTTGAAAAAAGCTTAAGTTGAGAGTTGAAGAGAAGAACTATATTTCCTTCATTGAACTCTCTTTCTTTATAAATGCGAGCATTTTTGTAAGCATCAAGTCTTAGTTCCTCTAGTTCATGGATATCTATAATTCTTTTCTCGCCTGCTGCAACGTAGTTAGTATTTAGGATCTTTATGGCCCAATAAGCTTTATGCTCAAGTTTTATGGGCAGGTGGCATGATTTATCATAAACTGGTTTAAACGAAGTGGTTCCTATAGGGGTTTTGTAAGCGTTTCTATACGCTCACAAAGCTTCATGGAATTTAGTTGACCAATCTTTCCTAGATGTTAAAACGGTTTTCTTAAGTATTTTCTTGGTTTCTCTATTTGAGATTTCAACCTGTCCGCTGGTTTGAGGGTGGTAAGGTGTCGCTATCAGTGTCAGACCCCATATTTGAGTAGTAACTTCCTATATATTTGAAATAAAGTGGGATCCTCCATCGCTTATGATGATTCTTGGTACTCCGAGTCTAGGAAAGATAACATTCTTGAAAAGTTTGATAACTACTCGTGCATCGTTGGTAGGAAAAGCTATCACCTTAATCCATTTCGACACGTAATCGATTGCGACGAGTATATACTTATTTCCAAAAGAAGAAGGAAACGGGCCCATGAAATATATACCCCACACTGTCGCAACTGCAAAAAACACCCGACGGAAAAATAGAAGATTCGCCACCGAACATTATTTATCCCAAAGAGAGGGAAAGGAAACGATCGAAGAAAACCTGAAGAACGGGAAAAGACAAGGTCATCGCAACCAAATCTTGGGTTCGAGAATCGATTATACAAGGGGAAGGTATTAGCACCCCTCATATCCGTTGTACTCAACGAGATCCACGCTTGTTGTCTAATCAAAAGGTGTGTTATCTAAAATCTACTACTAAATGGAAACGAGAACAAAAGAAAGAGAAAGAGAATCGATAGAACATCGTCACCCTATGCCTACGTATTCCCTCGTGCAATAGGAAAGTCAGAGTCAACGTAGTTCGAAAAACTACGGGTGATGGGGGAAGGTTGCTCGCCAAGACATCGTCGTCTTGTGCCTACATATCCTGATCTGGTATGAGAAATCAGAGCAAACATGGTTCAGGAAATGAAACCACAGGTTGGTTAAGTGTTTTTTACTAGTGATGTTATGTTCCCCTTCCAGCAGTTAGGGGCGATGCCTGTTTGAGGTAGAACGGAAAAGTAACATACTCTTTTCTGAAAATGAAGTTTGAAATAACGATCCCGAAGAATAAAATGTTTGAGTTTTGTTTATGAGTTTTAGTGAAGTGAATTATCTTGTTTTGTGATTCACGTTGCATTAAAGACTATGACATAGGAGCGAATGCATCGCATATCTCCTAAAGGGCATACACTAAACACTCTAGACAAGTGAGGAGAAACCCCTCACTCATCATTTCCCAAGTACTTAAGGCTCGTAGCGTACAATGTTCATCGTAATTATTAGATGAGTTAGAATATTTTTGAGATAAGAAGAGAGACGCACGGAAGGTCTAAGGGAAACTCGGCCCTAACATTGTCATGCAAAGTGGTTTTAAAGTTGGGATGTGAAGGGAGATTCTATCTAATGTTAGCATGCAAAAGATGGACCTAAGGTTGAGGTTAAAAGGGACTAGCCTACTTGTTATCATGTTTGGATTAAACTCCTAATGTCTATTTTACTCCAAATTTAATCGGAAATTAAATTAGAATAAGAGTCCTAAGGAAACTGTTAGAACACAGATTGATGTTCAATATTTCTCATTATTTTGATGATAACATTAATGAAATTTTGTATAGAGAATTTATATACACTAATTCTGTTCAAGTGTTTATTTGTTTCATATATCAAAATTAATATTATTCAGGAAGCAAGAACGCCTCTGAACATCACATAACAAAAAAGCTCTGAGCGTCAGAAGCAACACATCAGAAGACTCTGATCTGCTACAATGACTCTGAGCAAAGAACATACGTACAGCTTCAGAAGACTCTGAAAGTACTCAACGCTGCATGTATAGAAGTTCTGATAAGCAAGTATGCTCTGATAAGGATTTCACGCTTAAAGCACTTTGCTGCAAACTCTAATTGAATTAACTCTAACCTAAACAACTAAGAACATCATCAGAAGCTTTGATGCAAGACGTTCTAAAAGTTGGTGAAGAAGATGCTGTTCAAATAAAGATACGTTAGTATATTCCTTGTCTTATCCTAAACGGCTCTTTCCCCATTCGTGTTTGACACAGGATTTCAGACAAAAAGGATGTGTCAGAACATTCCTCTTTTGAGAAAGGAAAAGTCATTAGAAGACAAAGAAAACAGAATGCACAGATTGTACAGTCTTTTAGAAAGGATTTCAAAGGACTATAAAGGCAAGTCTCAACATCACTTCAAAGGTTGACGAATACAAACGAACTACAAAAGAACTTGAATCAAATTCTTGGCATAATATTCAACCAGCTCTCACAAATATTCTTCAAGCTAGAATAGTTTTTATTTTCGTTTTATAACTTGTGTAAAAATCACTGTTGTGATATTGCTTTTTAGAAGCACTTCTTAAACACAATTTGTTAGTTTATCTTTGTAAAAGATTTCCTTTAGAAGGGCAAGTTGTGGTCATAATTTCTTGAGAAGACTAAGACAATTATCTTAGTGGTTTACATTGTAATCAAGTTTGACATAGTGGATTAAGTCCTTGTTGAGAAAGGCAAATCACCTTGGTAGGGTGGACTGGATTAGTTTGAGTTCAAACGAACCAGGATAAAAATACTGTGTTATTTTTCTTTCATCCAAATTGTTTTAAAAACCCTTATTCAACCCCCCCCCCCCCCCTTCTAAGTGTTTTTCTCACCTTCAGTTGGCATGAGAGCTCCGGTTTTGTAAGTGCTCTCACTTAACCGTGATAGAAAAAGATCCTGTTTGGAAAAGCTCTTATTCTCTTGTTCTTTATTCATCATTGCTGTTGAAGCTTCAAATTCAACTTCATATAATAATAAATACGATGATAGAGACAGAACCAGCACCAAACTTCCCATGTTTGGTAGTGAGAAGTTTGATTACTAGAAAGATAGAATAGAAAGTTTCTTTCTAGGCTATGAAGCTGACTTGTGGGATTTGGTAACTGATGGTTATATTCATCCTACTAATGATGAAGGGAAAAAGGTTGACAGAAAATCTATGTCTGATCAACAGAAGAAGGAGTTTAGAAACCATCACAAAGCAAGAACCATCCTATTAAATGCAATATCTCATACTGAGTATGAGAAAATAACAAATAGAGATACTGCATTTGATATGTTTGAATCTCTAAAAATGACAGATGAAGGAAACTCCCAAGTAAAGGAGACAAAAGCCTTGACGCTCATTCGGAAGTACGAGGCCTTCAAGATGGAGGAATCTAAATCTGTAGAAGCTATGTTCTCAAGGTTTCATATTCTAACTGCTGGTCTGAAGGTTTTAGACAAAGGTTACTCTGCTGCTGATCACGTCAAGAAGATTATCAGAAGCTTCCCAACAAGGTGGAGACCAATGGTGACAGCTCTGAAGCTTGCAAAGGATCTAAATAAGATAACTCTGGAGGAATTGATCAGTTCCTTAAGGAGTCACGAGATTGAGCTAGAAGAAGACGAGCCTCTGAAGAAAGGTAAGTCTGTTGCCTTAAAATCTAACAAATCTGCTAAAGCTTTGCAGGTTATTGAAGAAAGCTCTGAAGAATCTTCAGAAGAAGAAGATGAACTGTCTTTGTTGTCCAAGAGGATAAACCAACACCGGAAGCACAAAAAAAAGAAGTTCAGAAACTTCAAGAGATCTGATCAGCGTGGCGAATCTTCTGGACATAAGAAATCTGGAAAGAAAGATGTAGTGTGCTATGAGTGCAAGGAGCCTGGACACTATAAAAATGAATGTCCCAAACTTCTGAAGGAGAAACCCAGGAGGAAGTTTGAAAAGAAGAAGAAGGTTCTAATGGCCACATGGGATGATTCAGATGCTTCTAAATCTTCATCAGAATCAGAAGATGAATGTGCTAATGTAGCACTGATGGCTGACGTGGAGGACCACGAAGAAATTGCTGAATCTGGATCAGAATCAGATTCTGAGGAGGTATTTTCTGAACTTTCTAGAGCTGAACTTGCTGAGAGTTTATCTGAAATTCTTGAAAGCTACAGAAAAATCAAACTCAAATACAAGAAGCTTCAAAGGTGTCTTTCATCTGAGAATGATCAGCTGAGATCAGAAGTTGCTGAGCTTAAAGCAAACAATCTTAAAATGAAAAATGATTTAGAAAAAGCTCAGAAATCTAACTCAGATCCTATATCATGCTCTAAAAACATTTTAGAAGAGTATGATTATAGCTTTCAGAAGTTTCTGGCCAGAGGCCTAGATAGAAGCAAGATGGTTTTAATGATCTATGGCGTAAGCAGAAACAACAGAAAGGGAATTGGATATGAATCACCTTCTGGGAAGGATTTAAATCCAAAACCTATTGATAAACTGATCATTAAGTATTCACCTCTATATACTCATTTCAAATTTGGTCATTTAAATGATATTAAGCACACAAGTTCTGATCAGAACAAACCTGTGTTTAATAAACTAAAATTCCATCAACACAAGGATGCTTTTAAAGGAAAGAAATTCAGAAAGAATTTCAAACCTACTAACCCCAGAGGACCCAAGAAATTATGGGTACCTAAGGACAAAATGATTTTTGTTGCAGACATCCTTAGCAGCAAAGCTGAATCACCAATCATGGTACCTGGACTCTGGCTGCTCGTGTCACATGACGGGAAGAAGGTCTATGTTCCAAAGTTTGGAAGGAACCAGAAAGGCAAAATAATAGGCTCTGGAACTATTGGTAATGGTAACCTTCCTTCCATTTCTAATGTCTTACTTGTTGAAGGATTAACACATAATCTATTGTCCATAAGTCAATTAAGTGACAATGGTTATGATATAATCTTCAAACAAAAACGTTGTAAAGCTGTCAGTCAAAAAGATGGCTCAATCCTCTTTAATGGAAAAAGGAAGAACAATATTTACAAAATCAATCTTTCAGAACTTAAATTTCAAAATGTAAAATGCCTTCTGTCTGCTAATGATGTGCAATGGGTCTAGCACAGAAGATTAGGTCATATTAGTATAAGACGTATATCTCAGATTAATAAGCTCAATCTGGTCAGAGGACTTCCTCAGTTGAAGTTCAACTCAGATGCTTTTTGTGAAGCATGTCAGAAAGGAAAATTTTCAAAATCTTCTTTCAAAACAAAAAATGTTGTTTCTACCTCTAGACCATTAGAGCTGCTTCATTTTGATCTGTTTGAACCAGTGAAAACTGCATCCATCAGAGGCAAGAAGTATGGATTACTCATTGTTGATGACTACAGCAGATGGACATGGGTAAAATTCCTGAAACACAAGGATGAGTCTCATTCTGAATTCATTGACTTCTGCAAACAAATCCAAAACGAAAAAGAACTTAAAATTGTTAAAGTCAGAAGTGATCATGGTGGAGAATTTGAAAACAAATACTTTGAAATTTTTTGTAAAGAAAATGACATTGCACATGATTTTTCTTGTCCTATAACTCCTCAACATAATGGAGTTGTAGAAAGAAAAAATAGAACATTGCAAGAAATAGCCAGAACCATGATCAACGAGACTAACATGGTAAAACATTTTTGGGCAGAAGCAGTGAATACAACTTGTTATATTCAGAACAGAGTGTCAGTAAGACATCTTCTGGAGAAGACTCCTTATGAACTGTGGAGGAATAGAAAGCCCAACATTTCTTATTTCCATCCTTTTGGATGTGTATGTTTTATGTTGAACAATAAGGAAAATCTGAACAAGTTTGATTCTAAAGCTCAGAAGTGTTTCATGCTTGGATATTCTGAACGCTCAATCGGCTACAGAGTATACAATACTGAGACACAGATTGTAGAGGAATCAATTCATGATAGATTTGATGATAAGCTTGGCAATCAAAAGCCAAAGCAGCTTGAAATTTCTGCAGATAGAGAAGTCCTTCTCATAGACTCTGAAGAATCAGAGGCAGACAAAGCTCAAGCAAAAGCACCAAAAGCAACGTCAGATGCTACTCCCTTGACTGCTCAGATGGATAACTTAACAATTTCTGAAGAACCAAATGTTAAAGGATCATCCAGAATCAAAGCCTCTCATCCAGAGGAAATAATAATTGGAAAGAAGGATGACCTTATCAGAACAAGGTCATTTATCAGGTCTTCTGGAACGTCACGGTTTGGTTTGGTGTCCATCATTGAACCTACTTCTGTGGATGAGGCTCTGAACGATAATGATTGGATACTTGTTATGCAAGAAGAGCTTGACCAATTCACCAGAAATGACGTCTAGGATATGGTTCCAAGACCAAAGGGTTTCAACATCATTGGAACTAAATGGGTCTTCAGAAACAAGCTGAAAAAGCAAGGAGAAGTTATCAGAAACAAGGCAATGCTGGTGGCTCAAGGATACAGTCAGCAAGAAGGTATAGATTACACAGAGACTTATGCTCCTAAGGCAAGGTTAGAATCTATTCGCTTGCTTATTTCCTTTGCTGCACAGAACAACATCACTCTAAATCAGATGGATGTTAAAAGTGCCTTCTTAAATGGTTTCATATAAGAGGAAGTGTATGTTCATCAACCTCCAGGTTTTGAAAATGAAAAATTTCCAGAACACGTTTTTAAACTTAAGAAATCACTCTATGGCTTAAAACAAGCTCCTAGAGCTTGGTATGAGAGGCTGAGTAATTTCCTTCTGGAAAACAACTTTGTCAGAGGAAAAGTTGACACTACTCTCTTCCATAAATCAATTAAGAGAGACATTTTAGTCTTTCAGATTTATGTTGATGATATTATATTTGGAACTACCAATATTACACTTGGAAAGGAGTTTGCTCAATCTATCCAGGAAAAATTCAAGATGAGCATGATGGGAGAATTCAGATTCTTTTTGGGAATTCAAGTGAATCAGACTCCAGAAGGAACCTACATACATCAGACAAAGTATGTAAAGGAACTTCTGAAGAAATTAAACATGTCAGAAAGCAAGGTAGCAAAGACTTCAATGCATCTTACATTAGGTAAAGAAGATGTAAGTAAAAAGGTAGACCAGAAGCTCTACAGAGGTATGATTGGTTCTCTTCTATACTTGACTGCTTCTAGGCCTGATATTCTCTTCAGTGTCTGTCTTTGTGCTAGATTCAATCAGATCCTAGAGAATCCCACTTAACAGTTGTTAAGAGGATTCTGAGGTATTTGAAAGGTACTATTGACGTGGGTTTGTGTTACAGAAGATCTGATGAATACATATTAGTTGGATTATGTGATGCTGACTATGCTGGAGACAGAATAGAGCGTAAAAGTACTTCTGGAAGCTGTCAGTTTCTAGGAAGTCATATGATCTCTTGGTTCAGCAAGAAACAACCCACAATAGCGTTATCAACAATAGAAGCAGAATACATCGTTGCTGCTGGTTGTAGCACACAAATGCTCTGGATGAAGAGTCAACTAGAAGACTATCAAATTCATGAGAGTAACATTTCTATTTTCTGTGATAATACTTCTGCTATTTTCCTTTCTAAGAATCCAATTTTTCATTCTAAGGCAAAACACATAGAAATTAAGCATCATTTTATCAGAGACTATGTTCAGAAGGGAATTATTAGTTTGAACTTTGTTGATACAGACCATCAATGGGCTGATATCTTCACAAAACCCCTTGGTGAAGATAGGTTTAAGTTTGTTCTAAAGAATATTAGTATGGATTTTTGTCCAGAATAAAACTATTATTCAGAAGAAAATTTATTCTGATGAAATATGAATAATGTCTATGTTCTGAAGTAATTCTTCTGTTTATTTCTTTTAGTACATTATTTCCTTTGTGAAATTTTGAACTAACAAGTCTCAGAAGATCTGAGCGTTGTTTAACGTTTCTTATTCCAAAGAAATTAAGAGGCATATCTACATCAAACACGTTTCACACGAAATTTGAAAAGGTGGAGCGTAATACAATGAGACGCCGTTTTGAGGTACTGTTTGAATTCTCAATTGTTATTCTCCCCACGCTTGTCAGAATCAGTAAATGCTTTTAATTATTATTCTTTTGATGTGACCTTTTGATTTAATTAAATGCATTAATTGCTGACTGTGTTCCCTAATTGTCTCCAATATAAATGCCACAACACAACACCATTTCACACTTTACACACAGTCTCTCTCTCTCTCTCTCTCTCTCTCTCTCTCTCTCTCTCTCTCTCTCTCTCTCTCTCTCTCTCACGTTTATGCATTTTTTCTTGCTCCATTGTTTCCTCTTCTCTTCCAAACCCAAACCCCTAAGAAGCTCACGTTATCTCAAGTCTTCAACAATGGCAACTTCTTCATCAACCTCTCAACAACTTGAATCAACTATGGCTGATGTTTCTTCTTCTTTAATGGGTCCTACTCCATTCAAAGAACCAGTTAGAACGCTCCTCATATCCGTTGAACAATTGGAAGTTTTAAGTGAATTCTTGGTGGATTTTGAAAGCATCGCTGAGAATGGTTTTGATTTACGTCCAACTGTGTCAGCACAAGGATGGACAAAGTACTTTGACAGACTGGTTGGACTAGTTTACCCTCGTTTGGTTAAAGAATTTTGGATTCATGCAAGTGTTTTCCCCAAGTTCATCATGTCTTCAGTTCTGGGCAAAGAAATCATTGTCACTGAAGATCTAATTCGCAAACTGATTGGGTATCAAGAATCTGACGGTGTTACTCATCTGCCAGTAAATCGTCTGGATATGGATGAAGTGTACAATGAAGTGTTTACTTCTGGGGAAGTTTCCAGCAAGTTAAAGGATCTGAAATTTAAATACAAGATCTGGGCTAAGATCTTTCTGGCTTGCATTCATCATAGAAAGTCTACAAACTCTCCTGATTATATCAACTCTGATCAGATGTACTTCATGTATTGTCTGGGCAAAGACATCAAAGTGGATCTGCCTTACTTGCTATTCAATCATCTGTGGACTCATGTGAAACAATCTAGAGAAGAAGTCAGAACCAAGCATCAAAAGATGAGAAATTGGATACCTATGGGGACAAACATAGGAAGAAAAGGAAAGTTTTAGAAGAAGAATCTTCTAAGCCAAAGAGAAAAGCTTCTGGCGAGGCAGCTTCTGCAAAGCTAAAGAGGGTCAAGAAACAAAAAGGTAACCCTCCTTCTGCTAGTTTAGATTCTATTTTAGAAACTGTCAAAGAAGTAATAACATCTGAACCCCCTCCTTATGAACCTATTCCCTCACCTTCTCCTCCTCATGACTCTAAACCCATTCCTTCTAAACTAAAAATATCTCAACCTATTCCTTCTACACCTAAACCAAAACAAACTTCTAAACCTCAACCACAACCTTCTGAACCACAATCTTCTGTACCATCCACACCCTCTTTTAACATACATCAGAAAACCACTCCTGATAAAACCCCTACTTCTACTTCACATACATCTGAACCACAACCTTCTGAAAACCAAACTTCTGAAATTCCCTCACCTGAATCACAACCTTCTCCACAACAAACAAAAACCATCCCCTCTGATCCTGAACCAATGGTTCTTGATCTTCAACCTCTTAAGACTGTCTATCCAGTTCCCTCTGGATCTTCTAAATCTTCTGAATCTTCTGATTCTTCAGATTCATCTGATTCCACAGACACTGACAGCTCAGATTTCATTTCTTCTATTATTGAACCTCTTGTTTCCATCCCTTATGAACCTGATCATGAAACTTTACCATCTGAACCTCAGGTTGCAAAACCTTCATCTGTCCATACTCCTCCTGCATACCCATCTGTTATTTATATTCCTTCTTTTTCCATACCCTCCACTTCTGAAACCACCAAAACACCCTTTCTAGAAAACTATCTGAAACCTAAACCTAGGTTGGATGTTAGTACTTTCTTTGCTGGGTTTGAAAAAGAACTAAACATGTGGTTATCAACTGTTAAGAAGAAGTGCATGTCAAGTTTGCATCCTGATGATTCTGAGCCTATCTGGCAAAGATTCAGATCCAGATTTGATTCTGTAGCTTCCAATCTTCAAGAGATATGCACTGACGATGCCAAAGTCAGATTTGCTGAGGCTGTGAGACAAACTCTTCTGAGAGTCCACAGAAACCCAAAATTGCTTCTGGAAAACACAACTGCAAAGGACGTGTGTATTCCTGAAGTTTCTGCTTCTGCTTCTGAGAATCTTGACTCTGCTCAACCTGCTGACATGGTTGTTCATAATGATTCTGCATCCTTGGTCGTTCATGATGCTTCTGCTTCTGCATCTGCTCCAGAATCATCTGAAGTGAAGAAGGAAGACGAAGATCTGCATGCTTAGATTGCTGAACTCAAAGCTAGCAACACAGAGATGAAATCTTGGATGGTGAAACAAGAGAAGACAGATGATGAAATCAAGACATGGATGGCAAGACAGGAAGAATCCACATCTGAGATAACGAATCTTCTAAGGATGTTGGCTTCTCGTCCTATTTAGTTTTTCTGTGTTTGTTTGTGCACTTGTTTTATCTATTTGTTTGTTTGATTGTCTTGGATAATGTTTATCAATGAATGAATGTTATGTTCTTCTGATTGAATTTATCTGTTGCTTTATTGTTTCACTTCTGTTATTTTTTTTTGTCTTAAAGTTTTTCTTAAAAGATTTTCTTTTTGATATGACAAAAAGGGGGAGAAAATGGTAATTTTGGTAATTCACATGTTGAGAGGTTCCATATTGCAGAGCCGAAGGGCAGCACTTCTGTACGTGATCATAGTATGTCATCTCGTCCCCGCTGCATTGAAAAGTACATATGCACTATTTCCGGTTCACTGATAAGGAAGATAGAGTTGGGGTGGGGGTCTACGATGTGATACTCAAGTATGACCCGGGGAGATACATGCTAATTATGGGTAGAAAGCATGAACCCTTATGTAAAAAATTTCGGGGGGTTACAGATCAGATCTCTTATACTACCATCGATCGACAGAGCGGAATGACCAGAAAAAAAAGTTAAGTTAGAAAGTCGTTTACCAAAGGCAACTCATACATGGTAATGTTTATCTAATCATACTTCTTGAGTATTTTCAGAGCTAATAATTCTCATCTGATAAATTCTAAGAATTAACTCTGAACTAAAAGTCTGAGAATCTGCAAGTTTCCTCTGAAGCTGAAAAGAATACAGAAGCTGAAAGGGAAGTATTTTATCTTTTCAGAAGTATTCATTTCAGGGGGAGATTAATATTCTCAAGGGGAGTAATATTTCTTTTCTATTTAAATAAAATTTCCCATAGTTTTTGTCATCATTAAAAAGGGGGAGAATGTTAAAACACAGATTGATGTTCAATAAATCTCATTGTTTTGATGATAACATTAATGAAATTTTGTATAGAGAATTTATATACACTAATTTTATTCAAGTGTTTATTTGTTTCAGATATCAAAATTAATATTATTCTGGAAGCAAGAACGCCTCTAAACATCACAGAGCGAAAAAGCTCTGAGCGTCAGAAGCAACACATCAGAAGACTCTGATCTGCTACAATGACTCTGAGCGAAGCTAAGAAGAATCTGAGCGAAGAACATACGTAAAGCTTCAGAAGACTCTGAAAGTACTCAACGCTGCAAGTACAAAAGTTCTAATAAGCAAGTATGCTCTGATAAGGATTTCACGCTTAAAGCACTTTGCTGCAAACTCTGATTGAGTTAACTCTGACCTGAACAACTAAGAACATCATCAGAAGCTTTGATGCAAGACGTTCTAAAAGTTGGTGAAGAAGATGTTGTTCAAATAATGATACGTTAGTATATTTCTTGTCTTATCCTAAATGGCTCTTTCCCCTTTCGTGCTTGACACAGGATTTCAGACAAAAAGGATGTGTCAGAACATTCCTCTTCTGAGAAAGGAAAAGTCATTAGAAAACAAAGAGAACAGAATGCACAAATTGCACAGTCTTTGAGAAAGGATTTCAAAGGACTATAAAAACAAGTCTCATCATCACTTCAAAGGTTGACGAATACAAACGAACTACAAACGAACTTGAATCAAATTCTTGGCATAATATTCAACCAGCTCTCACAAATATTCTTCAAGCTAGAATAGCTTTTATTTTCGTTCTATAACTTGTGTAAAAATCACTGTTGTGATATTGCTTTTTAGAAGCACTTCTTAAACACTATTTGTTAGTTTATCTTTGTAAAAGATTTCCTTAAGAAGACCAAGTTGTGGTAAGAATTTCTTGAGAAGACTAAGACAGTTGTCTTAGTGGTTTACACTGTAATCAAGTTTGATATAGTGGATTAAGTCCTTGTTGAGAAAGGCAAATCACCTTGGTAAGGTGGACTGGATTAGTTTGAGTTCAAACGAACCAGGATAAAAATACTGTGTTATTTTTCTTTCATCTAAATTGTTTTAGAAACCCTTATTCAACAACCCCCCCCTTCTAAGTGTTTTTCTCACCTTCAGAAACATGCAAAGACAAAGCGAAAGCAAGGCAAAAATAGCAGCTACGACAGCGCCTCCTGAACTAAACAACAACAATATCCAGAATACAAGTAAGATAGCATATAACAACACATGATTCAACACAAAAACAAGTGTGAAAGGCCAGGCAGCAAGCAAGCAAGGCAAAGACGTCATGCAATTTCAAGATAAGAATAACTATGAAAAATAGGGCAGCAAGCATGTTTGTATGCAATTAATAAAATGTAAACAGTAATCATGGATTGGCATCATACGAGTATGAACATGTTTCAACACATATGCATATGTGATCAACAATATTGCATCAACAAGAATCATCAAGATCAACGTGCTCTTTCAAAAATGGACGATCAAACGAACACGCATCAAAGTGGAATTGGAAATAAATGCAATCATGCATCACAATATTCAGCAATAAGCATTCAATGATAATCAATTAATCATGCCACAAGCAAGCAAAACAAATAATCACTCATCAATCAAGCAACATCAACATGTTATGCATTCAAAACGGAAACCAAAAGTTACGCGTCGAAGAATCAAGATCAAACATTCAGGAATGATGAAACATGTCAAAAACAATCCACATAAATGCACCATATCAATCCATGAAGTTTACATGTAGAAAGAATACCAAACAAGCAAGAAAATGCAAGAAAAACACATTCTGGCTCAGTGGTAACCGGTTACTCAAAATAGGGTAACCGGTTACTCTATTGAAAAAATAGCTGAAAACGTGAAATTTGCACTGAGTAACCGGTTGCTCTATATAGGGTAACATGTTACCACTGCACCAGAAGCAGAAAAACAGTTTTTAAAATCAGTTTTCAACATCCAACAACTTCTCAAATCATTCATATGAACATGGTATCAATCAAGCACGAAATTAACATCAAGAAACAGTGATCAAGCATCATGTAAACACAACCAAACATTGAAAATCATAGATCACCAAGATCCAAATCATGAAAATGGATCAAAAACAACAAAAAACATGGATCTACATTGTGATTATTCAAATAAGCTCAAAACAGAATTAGATCTATAATTGCCAACCTTAAAAACGGAGATTTGCTTTGGTGAGTGTTGATTCACTTGAAATTAGCAGATATAAGCAAGAAACCCAGAGATTCTTCAAGATCCAAGAGCTTCCTTGTTGTAGAAATGAAGATCAAGCAAGATCAAGCAAGATCAAGCAAAATAATTCACAAAAAGCACTTCCAATCTAGCTTCCAAATTCAGATCCAAAACCAAACGAAAATTGAATGGTGAATTGAAAATAATGAAGATGAATGATGGAGGTTTAGATCTAGAATTATATGATTCCAATGAAGAATCAAAGAACTCAAGTAGAAATAACTTTAGTGGAGGTTTTGGGAGTGAAAAAGTGGAGAGGAAATTGAGAGCAAATTCTCAAGAATGAGAGTGAAATCTGAAAATAAGGGTAAATGTGTGAGGTTTGGAGAAAATTCACTTAAATAAGCTCTAGGTTTGGAATCAAAATGTGGTTTGGGATGAGGATTAACATTTGGAATGGAAATTAGGAGTGGAATTAGGAATGGAGTGTTTGAAATTTGGAGGGAAATGGTGAAAGTTGAAACAATTCTAGATCCTTCTAAATATGATCAAGTGAAATCAATGGTTGAAAATGATTGAGAAAATTGCACATGCTGAAAATTCAAATATTTTGGCAAACTACGCTTGAAGTAACCGGTTACTATATATAGGGTAATCGATTATCCTATTCAAAATTTGCCACTTTTGGCGCCAAATGGAGGGAATCCTGCACAATTTCTCGTTGCCACTTATTCTAAGCTCTGCTAAGCCTCTGAAACTTGCTCTTGGATATGGTAACTGTGAGAACCCCTGAGATAGCCTGTACACCGTCTCCCAGGCTAAAAATAACCTACTAAATAAAATAAAATCGACCGTTCAATTGCTGGGCAAACTAAATGCTAGAGCCTCTGACGCTTGCTGTTTAGGCTCTCGCAATAAAAGGGAACCCTGAGCCACAGAAATACCTTGATCCCAGGTCTCGAGAACCAATGCTATGATATGCGGAAATGCAAAATGCAAAGAAACACAAGCAAGTTACGATTAAAACGAAAGGGCAAATTTTGGGGTGCTACAACTGGCCCTATTCAAACAACTTGGACTTGAAGGGATGAAAAGCATCGGCTTTCAAACATTCAAGGTAGAAGGTGATTGAATACAACAAAAACCCAGAAATTTGCAACCTGTGAGGATGCAAAACAGTGAATACCAACCAAAAGTTGGAATGAAAAGGGATACCAACCAAGAGTTGGGATAACAATCAAAGGATAAAACAAATGGTACCAACCAAAAGTTGGGATAAAAACCAACAGATACCAACCAGGAGATGGGATAATAACCGAAGTGTACCAACCAAGAGTTGGGATAACGATCAAAGGATACCAACCAAAAGTTGGGATAAACCACCAGAGGATACCAACCAAAAGTTGGGATAAAAAAACAAGGATACCAACCAAAAGTTAGGATGAAACGAGAATACCGACCAAAGGTAACCTCCTGGGGACCAACTTAAATTAAGAACCTGCTGTTGCAGTGAGAATCGTGATACCAAGCTATTGATTAACTTGAATCTTAATTCATTAAATTCACAATCGAACTTTAATTTATCCAAAGGAATGGTTTAAAGAAAGAAAAACCTTTTTGCGATATAACAACAAAGCTAAGAGATCTAAGGTTCGGGAGTTGGTTATGCCTAGGGTAGGTATTTCACATCCTAAACATCTGTAGTACTCTACATGAACCTCTTTTTAGTATTTGTGTTATGCTAAAGTTTGCTTGATAAAAGAAAAATGCTAAGGTAAAGATCTAAAGTATATACAACGTATATACAAAGTTTGCTCGCCAAGACATCGCATCTTGTGCCTACGTATCATGACGAGAATGGAATCAAAGCAACCGTAGTTCCCCTAACTAGGGGTGAGGAACTCTTGACTGTGGTCAAGGTTCCAAAGGGAAAATAGTAGATGTCTGCGGTGAGACATCTACATAGAGTGCGGCGACTCTAAACTAAGTTAAGTTAGAAAGGAAGGGAATGTCCACGTCAGGACGACTAAATAGAGCACAACAACTACAATCCTAAGTTGCAAATGTAAACAAAGGGAATGTCCACGACGGGACAACTTCCTGGAGCATGGCGACTCCAATCCTAAGTTGTAAATGTTTACATGAAGTTAGTTGTTAGTGAGCTCGCCAAGGCATTGTATCTTATGCCTACGTATTCTCAAGTGGGACTTGAGAAATCAGAGCTTCTATAGTTTGTGGCACTATGAGTTGTCAGGTTCTAAGAACCAAGAACAACTAAGAAAGGTAAAGAACAGACGAGGGACACGCACAATGACGATAAGTCAATACACAGTCCCTTCCCTCGGATTAGGACACATGGATCAAAAGAAAAGAAACAGACACACGGAAAAGCATCATGTATGGTGAGACATATAAGATAACACATAATACGCATGGAAAAACATCACGGTAATCAGACAATAAAAAGTCAACAGAAATACACAGAAAAATATCATGTAACTCAAACAGTACATGCCCAGAACATGGAAATAAATCAGTCAACGCACATTAGTACTTTCCCATCTTTCTTCGGCACGGGAACAATATTTGCTACCCATTATGGGTAACTGGATACTGCTAAGAAACCATCGTCTAGTTGCTTTTGGACTTCCTTTATGATCTTAAAGGACATCTCTGGTTTAGTTCTCCTTAATTTCTACTTTACCGGCGGGAAGTCTTCCTTTAGGGGAAATTTATGCACTACAACGTCTTCATCCATACCGGGCATGTCCTTGTAGGACCAAGCAAACACGTCATCATACTCTCACAACAACATGACCAGCTTTTTCTTCACCTCTGCTTCTAAGGTGGCACCTATCTTGATCTTTTTGGCGTCGTATTTAGTTCTGTTGTTGATGACTTCAATATCTTCTTAATACGGTTGAATGACCTTCGACTCTTGTTTTAGCATTCTAGCCAACTCCTTAGGGAGCTCACAATCTTTCTTGCAGTCTTCATCAGCATGGTAAATTGGGTTATCAAAGTCATATCGAACCATATTAGAATATTTATCAACAGGAACAGAAGAAGATCTACAAGATGGGTAATTTCATGCTTTTATTTTAAGGAAAATAAAAAAAAGAAAATGCTAAAAAAACATTGCCCGTTTTATTTATTTATTTTAGCTGTAAAAATAAAAATGAAATAAAGAGAGGGCAATTGAATGCAAAAGTTATTTATTGATGATAAGTTCATGCTTTTAAAGCTAAAGGTCCTTTACACATGATCCATATGCCTTGGGAAGAGCATAGGATTTCAGGAAAATGGAAAAAAATAGGGAATTACTCTTCCAAAATGGTCACTTCAGGGATTTCTGTAATGCTCTAGTTGTT
The DNA here is from genome assembly GCA_963859935.3 of Lathyrus sativus. Classification (NCBI taxonomy): domain Eukaryota; kingdom Viridiplantae; phylum Streptophyta; class Magnoliopsida; order Fabales; family Fabaceae; genus Lathyrus; species Lathyrus sativus. Next base: position 90,027,498 of record OZ012737.1, read on the forward strand.
TAGCATTTGATTGGGTGTTCTTGGGTACACCATACACAGCTCTTCAAGCACGTCGTCTTCAGTTTCTAGAAATGTAACTTGACCATCATCGAGATGGCCTCCACTAGTAAATGTGGCCTCCACTATACCGATACCATTTTCGTTTACTGGCAGTTCCAACACTTTGCCCCATCCCCGACAGTGTCCTTCTTCAATAACCGACATGTCATGATCGAAGATGCAGGTTTTTCATGAATCATCTCAATATTAATCACCTCAAAAGCTTCGAACGGAGTCTTGTGCACTTTTCCTCCCACCTCAACATACTGGAAAGAAGCTAAATGGCTTACGAGAACATCTTCTTCCTCCTTAATGACAACCATTTGGTTGTTGATCGTGAATTTAAGCCTTTGATGAAGGGTTGATGTCATGGCACCGACTGCATGGATCCATGGTCGGCCGAGAAGGCAAATGTAAGCAGGATATATGTCCATCACATAGAATATGATAATAAACGTGTGTGGTCCAATCATAATTGGGAGGTCAACCTCACCAATGACAGTCTGCCTGGCTCCATTGAAAGCCTTCACAATCGTCTGACTAGGTTTCATCGTAAGTCCTTCTATTGATAACTCGCATAGCGATTTCTTAGGTAACACATTCAGTGATGACCCGGTATCAACTAAAACTCGGGAGAAAGCAACATCCATACACTCCACAAAGATGTGTAAGGCCTTATTATAATTCTTACCCTCAGGCGATAATTCTTCGTTCTTGAAACTTAAAATGTTGCTTGAAGCTATGTTTCCTAGTACATCTTCAAATTGCACCACAGATATTCCTTGAGGCACATGAGCGGCCTTCAAGAATTTCAACAACGCCTTTTGGTGAGCTTTTGAACACATCAGCGGTGATAACATGGAGATCTTTTAGGGAGTTTGGTTGAGCTGGTCAACCACTTTATAATCACTTTTCTGTATAATCCTCAAGAACTCCTCCGCTTCTTCATTAGAAACAACCTTCTTCTTAGAAGATTTCCCCTGTTCAGCGGTAACTTGTTTTCCAACATCTTTGCTAGTAGTACCATGGTTGTTAATGGGCAGTGGTATTGGCACAAAAAGTCTACCACTCTTGGTGACGCCATCAGTCCCAACAATGTTTTCTACTTCCATATTCTCTTTTAGGATATCCTCTTCCCCAACCTTCTGTCCATTAAGAAAGACAGCTTGGTCGTATACCCAAGGAACAACTTTTGTGCTCTCGTAGGGAAACGAAGCAGGAGTTGAAATAACAAGTTGGTTCATTGAAGGTGGAGACATGGGTATTTCAATCGGATTGTAAGGTATATCAAGAGGCATTCTGCCTTAACCATAGGGAAGCACGAATGATTCATCACAAGGAATTATCAATGGAGCACAAGTCGGGCTATTAAAGAGATCCCATGGTTCATCTTCGTCATCGTATGGTATATCCAGTGCATCAAAAGGAATATCGAGGGTGGAAACTTCTTCAGCTTTTGAGATTTGTACTACCATGAACACACCTTGATCAATCATACTTTGGATACCATTCTTCAGCTCAATACAGTCTTGAGGATTAATCAAACAAATGTGACAGTCTGCCGAACAACCAGGATAAATGTTCTTTAACAAGAGTTGCTCTTTAACAATAGAAAAAGATGTCTTCATTTTGTCAATGTTTGAAACCAATTGAATCCCTTTAGAGTCCTCAATCATATTCTTGGCATGATGAGGAGGCATGGAATTTGTCTTAATGTTGGGGGTATTTCTAGTAAAATTAATTGCTTTCGAGTCAATAAGGTCTTGAACAACATACTTTAGAGTTTTGCAATTTTTGATGTTATGGCCTGGAGCGCCAAGATGGAACTCGCACTGTGTATTGGTGTTGTACCCCAAATTTTGACCAATCTTTCCCTTTGACTGACTTATGTTTCATTTCATTTCACATTTGCATCTGCATATCATTTAGGTCACATACTATGCATGTTTTCAGTCGGATTGGATTTATCGGGATTATAATCGCTTTGCTCGCGTTTCAGGCGATTTAAACCAATTCAAATGATGAGTTCCATGTTGAAATCGAGCGGAGTTTGTTCTCATTCTGGTGGTTCAGTCAATGCTAATAATTTCGGTTGCGTTTCGGTGGTCTCCCTTTTTTCTGTTTATTTCACTGCATTCTTGTGATTTTTATGCCTACTTACTGCTTTATTTTCTTTTCATTGTTTTTATAGAATTCTTAAAAGATAGTTTTCTAGAATAGATCTTTATTAAATTTTTAGCATAGAATTTTAATTAGAATATAGCATTTTAAAATAGTTTAGAATTTTAAATAGCTTTTCTAGGATATAGAAATAGATTTTTGATTATTTAGAATTCTAGAATTTAAGTTTTATTTTAGAAAATAGATTTTAATTAATTAATAGAGTTTATAGTTAGAATTACTAAATTTAGTTCTAGAATTTTATTTGTTTTTAATTAGATTATTCAATATATTTTTATTATTTTTTTAAAATAGAAATTAGAATAGAGTTTTTTTTTGGAATATAGAGTTTTATTTTATTTGTTTTTAATAGAAATAGAACTTTTTAGTTTAGATTATTATTAAAATTAATTTAGAACTAGAGTTTTATATTTTAATTAATTAATTAGTCTAAGTTATATTATGATTAGTTAGAATATTATTATATTAGAATTTTAGTACAGGTTTATTAAGTCAACTTTATTTTAATTAAACCAGCATTTTGTTAAGTTAATCAATCATCAATTCATTAATCATCGGTACATGCCATGGGCACGTGTCAAGTTAGTAGTATATATACTACTGTTCACCATCTTTCTCAGGGCTGGCACGAAACCCTAGGCGATCCCCAGACCTAAAGGTCGTCGCCCATCTTCTTTTTTGCCGGAAAAGCTCCACCATCATCTTCTTCTTCACAACAAAACCACCCCTGTTCATCTTTCACCTTCATCCTCCATGAAACTCAATAGAAAACTCAATCACACAAACTTCAACCCAGAAAACCCCCATGATTTAATCCTCACGCCCCCCATTAAACCTCTGTTCAAACTCCATGAAAACTCATTAAAACAACCCATTTTCCTTCGACCCATCTACAAACTCCGAAATACCCAAAACCCGGATTCACACCTCACCCTTTCTTCCTCCGCCATTTTCGAAACCTCTATGAACTCCACACCAAACTTCTTCAAGCCATCATCACTCAAATCTCAACTACATCTTATTCTCAAACAGATACCCAGAAATTGCAACCCATTTCTTCTCGCAACATCACCCCTAACCTCAAGCCAAACTCACCAAATAATCAAATTCCATCTTCTGCAAAATCCCAAACGTAACCCATTTCAAACACAAACCCAGATTTCTCACACAATCACTCAAACTTCCATTAACAACCTCTGAAACCCATCTTCTTCTCAAACAGAAACCTATTTTATAACCTCCATTAAAACCCATCCTCAAAACCTCCGCGCAAGCTTCATCTAACCCAAACACCCTTCTCATTTTCGAATCACCACCCTCCGACAAACTGCCCCCGCCGCACATAAAAATTACTCCGACCACCGTGAATTCTTCTTTTCCAGTCGCGTAAACTCTTTGAATTTGAACAGAGGTGAAAGAGAGTGATTGAGGAAGGGATTGTTGGAGAACTGAAGCAAAATCGGACAAGAAGAAAGGGATCTTATTTTTTTTCATTTGGTGTTGTTTGGTTTGGGCTAGGCCCGATCATTTGGATCCATACCGTCCCATGTTGTCTTTGTCCCCCTGTTCTTCTTTAAAGTTTTTTTAAGAAAATTGTAATTTATTTTTTATAATATTTTTTATAAGTTTTGTTAATTTTTTATTTAAAACGAACTGTTTGTATATATATATATATATATATATATATATATATATATATATATATATATATATATATATATATATATATATATATATATATATATATATATATATATATATATATATATATATATATATATATATATATATATATATATATATATATATATATATATATATATATATATATATATATATATATATATATATATATATATATATATATATATATATATATATATATATATATATATATATATATATATATATATATATATATATATATATATATATATATATATGTACTTTTTAATATACTTTTTAATGGTTGTTAATATATTATATATTAATGAAACTAATTTTGTAAATAAGTTATATATTTATATATTAAATTAGTTTCTTTTAGATTTTTAAATCTTTAGAGCTTTTCTTATTTATATATATATATATATATATATATATATATATATATATATATATATATATATATATATATATATATATATATATATATATATATATATATATATATATATATATATATATATATATATATATATATATATATATATATATATATATATATATATATATATATATATATATATATATATATATATATATATATATATATATATATATATATATATATATATATATATATATATATATATATATTTCTAGTTTTATTTTCTTTTAGAAGTTTTAGAATTTACATATTTTAGAAACTTATTTTTAATATTTCCTTTTAGAGATTAAATCTTATTTCTCATTTCTTATTGAGCATTTTACTCCACTTTTGCTCTTTTGGTCAATGACGACACTTCCGTAATCCATTACCAGTCAAATTATTGATGAATAATGTTGGATCCGAGACCACCTCCTTTCTCTCCTCATTTCTTCTTCTTTTCGATTTTATTTTTGACTTTCTTGGATCGATGAAGTCTTGTATCCCTAAGCGTCATATTTTCGAAGTCGATAACCTTTTCGATTTCAAATCTATGGAAGATCACCATTTGCGTCATTTTCTTTACTTTGGGATAGCGATAGGCTACCTTCGATTAATCAACATTATGTTTACATTTAAGACGAGATCCCACTGTTTTGGTCCGTGTGACACGATTCAATTGGAGAATGATCCTCAATATCATTTCTCTATCTTGTCCATAGCACGAATATCAATTACGCGACCTCCTATAGCTTGTCTTCCATTCATAAGTCGAGCTACGATGGTTTAGCGTCACATTGGACCCGATTCAATTCACTTTGACCCTTTCGAGCCGTATTTCGAAACATCATCATCAAGGATCAAAGAGGAGATTAAAAGCATTGGATCAAAGCTTGCATGCAATTTCAAGGGTAAATGAAACCACTTCGTTCAGTAAATACGTAGGAAATGATGAGTGGGGAGCTTCTTCTCACTTCGTCTAGAGTTTTTAGCGTATACCCTTTGGGTAATATGCGACGTGCTCGCTCCTACGTCTTAGGATTTAGCGTGTGCGTCCCAATCTGATTCCTTTCTCTCGCCCCCGCGATCGAGACTCCCTTTCTCTCGCCTCCTTGCGACTGAGAACCTCTTCTCTCGCCCCCGTGCAATCGATATCTTTTCCTGTAGTTAGCTGAACTACAACTGCTATGATTTCTCATTCCAGATGAGAATATGTAGGCACAAGACGTGGTGTCTTGGAGAGCACACTAACAACTAATTTCTCTTTTCTCTCGCCTCCGTGTGATCGAGACTTTCCCGCTAACAACTAACTTCCCTTTTCCCTCGCCTCCGTGCGATGAGACCCTTTTCCGTAGTTAGCCGAACTATGGCTGCTCTGATTTCTCATACCCGTTGAGAATACGTAGGCATAGGATTGCGATAATCCTAGCGAGCAATTTTCTTTCTTTCTCAACCTTTAGGTTCCCCATACCTTTTTACCCAAAGACATGCTACATCCATTCTACCGCAAATAGGTAATGCCTAAGTTTCCAATGGTCAAGCAGCAATACACCTAACTGCTAGAATGCGTACGCTAGTATCGTCTACCCGGACTTTTTCTCTCGCTCCCGTGCGATCGAGATCTTTTCCGTAGTTACCTGAACTACGTTTTGCTCTGATTTCTCATACCAGATGAGAATACGTAGGCACAAAACGGCGATGTCTTGGAGAGCAACCTTCCCCCCTTCACCCGTAGTTTTCCAAACTACGTTGACTCTGACTTTCCCATTCCACGAGGGAATATGTAGGCATAGGGCAGCGATGTCCTATCGAGTCAGTTCTTTCTGTTCAGCAGCAGCCTTTAGATAGTTTAGTTTTTCACCCATAGATTTAGACAACAAGCATGGATCTCATTAAGTACAACGAACGTGAGGGGTGCTCATACCTTCCCCTTACGTAACCGACTCCCGAACCCAAGATTTGGTTACGATGACCTGTCTTTTCCCTTTTTCGTAGGTTTTCTCTTATCGTATCCTTTCCCTCTCTTTGGGATGAATAACGAACGGGGCGACTCTTCTGTCTTTGTCGGCCCCTCCTCACAGCGATGCAACAATTGGCATTGTATCCAGGGGAAAGGACAGCTGGAGGGTCCCTCATCTCCCTTAATTGCGCTAACACACCTTTCAAAAGGTATGGAAGTAACCTAACATACGTTGACGAAATTGGTTCAAATCTTTTTTCTGGCCTTCGTTGTCTCTATTGGCATTAGTATTGATTCTGACATCGTTGATATGGTTATTGTTGTCAAACTTATTGTTGAGCCACATGTTATCTAGTAGGGATAGCAAGTGATTGTTGATAAGGAGTAACAGTAGCGACATGGTGGTAACCTTGCTGAGCTTTTCCTTTTCCTATGGAAGCGGCATTGGCTTCTCCTTCTTTCTTCTTTGTGAATCTTTGATACGGTTTTTTGGGTCCACTCGAGGATGCTTCCCAGCCTTCATCAGGCTCTCCAATCTTTCACCGGCCATAACAAGTTCTAAAAATACTATAGAGGTGGTAGATGCTAAGTGTTCAAGGATCAGACCTTACAAAGTTCCCATGAAGATATCACTTAATTCATTTTTCAGTAATGGTGTTTTCACCCTTGTAGCTAACCCTTTCCATCTTTGTGCGAAGTCTTTGAAGGATTCATTAGGCTTCTGAGTCAGATTTTGCAGTTTTATGCGGTTTGGAGCCATATCAGTATTATACTAATAGTGCTTTACAAAAGCGGCTGCCAACTCTTTCCAATTCTTAACGTGAGAGTGTTCAAGTTGCATATACCACTCTAAGCAAGCTTCAGTCAAACTATCTTAGAAGAAATGGATTAGAAGCTTCTCATCATCTGAGTAAGCAGCCATTTTCCTAAAATAAGACTTGATGTGGGTCTTAAAACATCTATTACCCTTATACTTCTCAAAAGATGGAATGGTGAGCATCTAACCCTAGTACATTAGATCCTTGCATGGCTTTAACAGTTTCTTGCAAAGCGTTGAACCTCTTCTCCAAGTCAGTATTTGATGGTCCAAACGCATCCACGTCTGAATCATCACGGGGACTATAGAAGTCTTCATGGTCATCATAATGAATTGGGGCTGGAAGCGTACCACCAGGAGAAGGAGCTGCAGCACCGGGTGGAGGAACTATGCTAGCAGGAATGGGGATTGCAACACCTAGGGTCAGAACTACACCAATAGGAACAGGGATTGCACCACCTGGGGTTGGGATTGTGCCAACAGGAATATAAGGATTAGTAGCATTTCTCTCCGTAGCTTACCTCACCTCCATCAGCTGGGTGATCTGGGTCCTCACATTCTGCATCTCTTCCCTTATGGCACCTTGATTATGCTCCAACAGGTCCATGATCCTTCATTGATTGTTTCTTGTGTTATAGTTTTGGGAAGTCAGCTTATCCTACTGCAGAAGGGAAAGCGCTTGCGAGATTGGGTTTCATGGAATGCAGAATGATGTGTATGCAATGCTTTGAATGATGATTAAAAGACTCTCTAGACCTTGTAATTATCATAGGTATTATAGAACGTGAACAAACAGTAAAATGCACAGTTTTGAAACCAAAAGCAGCCTCTCATTAATTCAAGGAAAGATCAAATACAAATGACTAATCATTGTTCAATAAGCTGAATACAAGAGTTTTTGAAACAAAAGAAAGGACTAATAAATAATTAGAAGGTCTTCTTTCGGAGGCGTTCCTCAAGTTTCTTCGAATCAAACACGAATCTACCAACCATCTAATCACAGAGCTGAATGAAGTGGTAGACTGAAGGGGGGATATTGCTTTCATCCAAATCTTGAAATGCGCTTTCCAACCTGTCATACCCTAAATTTGTCCTACCCATTTTCAATTATTTTCACTTTTGACTTTATTTTCCATTTTATGTTGTCTGATTGTTTCTTGTTATTTAGACACATGTCTGCTCGCAATTGGTCGATTTTTAGAAATTTTTCTTTATGACCCATTAAGGCGTGACACGTGGCATAACAACCTTCTTGTGAATATTTGTTTCTTAATTACTTAAACTTTTTCTTTTTAAAAATGTTACTAATAATTTTGTTAATAACCTTTTTATTTTATTTATAAATTTTAGTTTATCTATTTAACTAATGATATTTTGATATTAATTAGTTATTAATAATAATTTAGATTTAATTATCACTTTTTGTTAATATTCATTATTTATGTTTGTTAACATTTTTAAGTAATTGTTAATAAGTTAAATGAAGAGGAAGCTTTTTTTAAAAAAATACTAGGAGGATCAAAATTTGTGGGAGTGAGCCCACGGTTGGAGGCCCATTGGGAAAGGGCTGAAGATCCCCACACGGTATAAGAGAAGAAGGATGTTCAGATGGAAAGGTCACTGTTCATCACTCTTAACAAAACCCTAAGCGGCGCCCCCTCAACCCTAATCTTCACGGAAAAATGCCAGCCATCGAACCCTAATCACCGCCTCCAACCTTCCATCCCTCTTACCTCAAACCTTGACCTCTTCTTTTCCAAAACGACTGCCATCCCCAACGAATCTCCTCGCGTTTTCGAACTCACCCCTCATACTTTTGAATCTCCATAAAACTTTCACAACAACCCCCAAATGAATCTCTGATTCGCAGACCTCAAGGTGTTAGACAAACACGACGGTTTCTGTTGTTGTTCACCACTCATTGTTTAATTTCCGAAAGGGGGAAATGGTATGGCTTGAGAATAGATAATGAAAAATACGTTGCCGATGTCGATTTGAGTCGATAGCTTTTGAAGTTTCCACGGTTGAGCTTGCCGCGTTTCCGCCGCTACATCAAACATCCAGACTGAGTCGTATTCAACAGGAAAGAACACCATCTCAGCTAGCACATATCAAACTTGGGCACGGAAACCGAAAGTTTGACGTAAGGGTGGGTTGCTGTTCTTTCTTTTATCTCGATTCTGATATTTGGTAGTCATGGTTGTGGTTGTTTGTTATCCATGGCATGTTGTTTCATGTTTTTTTTAATCGATTATTTAAAACCAGATTGTCATGTTGATTATTTAATCTTCATTTTTGTTTGCTCTAATGGTTATCAAATGCTGATTGTTTGATTCACTTGGAGGGTGAATGCGCATGTCAGGAGGATGAAGAACCGCTTGTTACTTTAATGGTTGTTCATTCCCTAAACTCGGCTGTGATATTTATTTTTACGAAAAGTTAACCGAACGGGTGTTTTGAGATTGTTGCAGGATCTGTAGTTGCAGTTTAATGAATCAGGCTTATCACAATGGATGGAGGTTTTTTTTGAGAAGCAAATGTGTTTCTTTAGATGTTTTCTGTATCAACGGTGTTTCTGAGCATCCGATTTTATATGTTTTTAACACTGATACTGACAGAAGCACAAGGTTATCAACCTCCGTTTTGGCGATTCCGAATTTGTAAAATTGGTGTTCTGTGTTTGCTTGGTTTGTTGTCTGTTATGTGCAGGTTTCTAAAGTTTAAACTCAGGGTTTGGAACCAATACAGTCGCTGCAAACGAGTCTTCAACCTCGCTCTTCAAACGTGCGTCAGCAGTTTGAATCCAAGACGTTGGTTTTAAGTCGACGGTTGATGTCCAACCCAACTCGATAGCATCAAATTTCACAGGCTTGATGATCTCGCACCGACAATATTCAACAACAACAACAACAGAGCTCGCATATGATTCTGTTTTGCCTGTTTCAATTTGTTTCAGGTGCAACAAGAGTTCACAATGGTAGCAATTCCATTTATCAGCTTTTGCAAAGCTTTGACTTAGCAGTTGGAACCAGCCACATTCGAACTTCTGCAATGGAAATTCAAGTAGCAGCAGCAAGACGGTGTTATCACTCGTGCACATCACGGCTCATGGATGATATCACCGGGCTTGTCATTTTGCCCAGACCTTAGCAACCTCGCAGCAAGCTCCGAGCAACGGCGATGTAGCGGCAATGTCGAAGCAACTTCAATAGTATAATCAGCATCATCTTTGCAACAATTCAATAAGCAGTTTGGCACGGCTATGTCATAGCCCTTATTTTCAGAATTGACAATGAATTTCGACGCTGCGGGGTGTTGGCATGATTGTGTTCCTGTCATGGGAAGCACACTGGTTACATCACTTGGAAGAAATAATACTTAGATCCCGCGGTAGAAAATCGAGTAGCCGCGACATGGCCTCGCAGAGCAACACCATTGACAACAAGAGGAAGGTGCAATGAGGGTGACAAGTGCAAGTTCTCTCATGATACTGTTCCTGAAACAAAGTCCAAGCCATGCGTTCACATTGCTCGTCGTTCTTGTACCAATCAATCAATGTATACCTACGCCTACAAATGCCGACAAACCAGAGTCACATTTTCCTCTTCCGTCCGGAATACAAATTTCAGTACGCCACTGAGCAATTATGGCACTAGTTCTGTCCAGCAAAACCACTTCACCAATTCTAAGGGAACAAAAACTTCACAGACAAAACCTATCTCAGCACCCAAAGGAATTAGATTCATAAATGTTGCTAACTTATCATCTAGTACGCCAAAACAAGACACGATAACACCAAGCAAGGGAAGTCTTGTCCGCAGTGGGAAGTGTGTAGATAAAGGTCAAAATACTGCAGAAATTCCTAAGAAATTTTCAGCCAGGACGTCCAAGGGAATCAACTTTCTTTCTTTTGGCAAAGGTTCCGTTTGCAGCTTCAGAAGTTCTATTCAATCCACTGCACAAAATTTACCTCAAACTGCGTTATTCTCACGTCAATTAATATTGTTGTCTCATGTTTTATTACGAGTCATTTTTTTATGTATTTTAGATTTCAATTTTTTTATGTCCAATTAAAACTACCTTTTATTTAATTAATTACTAATTAATTAGTTTGTAAGATAATTCAGATTGTTTTTTTTAGGAAAAATCTTGGATTATTTTCAAGTATATTTTCTAAAAATAAACATGATTAGTTAAAGTATTTTCTTAATTAAAATCATAAAAGAAATGAATTCCTGAGGTTTGGCACCTCGAACTCGTGAGTGATTACTATGGGGGCGTACGCCTCGGGTAGTGACATTCGTTTTTTTTCTTCTTTTCATTTTAAAATACACTCTCTTTTGTTTTGGACAAAAAAAGTGTCATAGGAGTCTAGCACTCCGTGTGATATTTTCATTGTTCATTCAAACAAATTTCTATAACTCGAATGAAAAAGGTGTCGTCGAGATCTAGCATTTCGATGATACCCTAATTAATTGGTTGTGAGGCTTACGTCTCATTTATCAAATAATTGTCATTTCTCTTTTTTCAAATCCAATCTCGTATTCTCGCCTCTCGTACCGCAAACTCTTTTCACACCCTCGATTCAATTCGAATCTTTCGACTTTCTTTTCAAAACATCTACTCGATCAAGCTCCAAAGAGGGAGACTCTTGGAATCTAGCATTCCTTGGATCTTCGAGTGAATAATTCTCGAGGCACGCTCTTGAGTTATTATTCATTCAATCTTTTGATTTGCTCAAACATATTCTCAATGTCTTTTAGATCAAAACCCCGAAAGAAAGAGGCACTTGGAGTCTAGCATTCCTTGTGTCTTCGAGTGAATAATTCTCGAAGCACGCCCTTTGAGCTGTTATTCACTCAACCTTTCGAATTCAATCATTTTTAAACATTCTCCTGAGTCGAATGCTCGTCCGCATTCGCAACCCATTTCATTCACAATTCCTCGTGGTCTCGATATTAGGAGCACCCTCAGGGACTAATATCGTTTCTCACAATCCTAACCCTTGACACGTCGTCAAGTCGGTTCCATCTTCGATTGAATCCTCGACACGTCGTCGAGCTATTCCAAACCAACTTCCTTTGGCCACGCACGCCATTCTTCGATTCGATCCTTTCAAAAACATTTTTTAAAACTTACGAAAGAGGGATATTCTCAGAATCAAGCATTCTTTGAATATTTGAATGAGTAACTCTCGAGGCGCGCCCTTGAGTTGTTATTAGTTTGTTCTTTCGATTTCAAAACATCCAACTCTTTATCTTCAATTTATTCAGTCAATTCCCGAAAGAATTGAGTTCTTGGAATCTCGCATTCCTTGAATTCTTGAGTGACAAGCTCTTGAGGCGCGCTCTTGGGTTGCTTGTCAGTCACCCTTTCGTCTTTTTCTCAAACTTCCAATCTATTCAACATCACCTTTTCGTGGTCGTCTCCACGTACTACGGACGCTCTGATTCTTTATTCATTCTTGAATATAAGATACGTAGGCACAAGATTGCGATGATCTTGGCGAGCACAATCCCATCCATCTTCCGTATCCCCCTATCCTTTCCCGTAGTCGAACTACGACGCTCTGATTTCTCATTCTCGTCCGAATGAGCATACCTAGGCACAAGGGCCCCAATCTTTGGCGAGCACCCTTTTCTCTAACCACCCATCTCTCCTTCGCGTCTTTAACCTTTTAACCTACCAATTCTACCTTTAACGAACGAGAAGAAAACAAGTAAACCTAAAACAACACTCCCCACATTTACCTTAAGAGGTTCCCGTCGAGTACGACGGACGTGAGGGGTGCTAATACCTTCCCTTCATGTAACCGACTCCCAAACCCGGAACATGGTTGCGACAGCCCTGTTCCTATCCCTTTCGCTTTTAGGAGGTTTTCTCGATATTTTCCTCTCCCGTTTGTTTGGGAAAAATAAAGTTTGGTGGCGACTCTGTCGAACCGCATTTTCGCGCCTTTCGCGCGAGGGTCGTATGTTCGAATGATTTTTCGAGGTGCGACAGGTGGCGACTCTGCTGGGGACATTTTGCTCCATGCAAAGAGAGATTCGAGCCTATCTTTTGGTTTGTGAGGAGTGTTTGTTTTATTTGTTTCCTTTTCGTTTATGTTTTTGTTCTCTTGCGGGTTTTATTTATGCTTGTTATCTTGTTTGCCTGTTGGTTCTTGGGATGACATCATAAGTAAGGCTCTACGCCCTAGCTTTGGTAAAAGCAGAGAGAACACACAGTTTAGAATTGGTAGTCGAGTAGTGTTAGTCTCCGAGGACTTGCTCCTTGTGGGCCTAGCATGAAATCTCCTCCAGAGGAGACCTATTCGTAGATCTCGTTGTAACACAGCCAGCCTGTTGCACGACTTGATTAATGAAAGGTCCGTGATTCTGGGAACCTTTTGTTAGCACCAGTTCCGATATTGGTGGTCGTGTAGTGTTAGTCTCCAAGGACTCGCTCCTTGTGCGCCTAACATGAGGACCCCGCTCAGGAGAGACCTTATCGTCATTATCGTCGTAATACAGCCAGCCTGTTGCGTGACGCTAATACGACTAGTGTCCGTGATCCTGGGAAGCAAACGTAGAAACCATCCCGTGAGTGGGTTTATGGGTAGAATGTTTAGATCTTCCCACATAGGTCGTATCAGTCAGTTTCTTGGATCGAAAATTGTGGTTACTCCTCTATTACAGTTACCAGCTTCAGGAGCTGTTCGAACTATGATCTTGGGATCCTGGATCTTGTATCTTGCATTGCATCTTGCATATCATTCACATTGCATTTCATATGTTGTGCATTTTTCATTTCCAGTCCTTCAACAGAATCTTATGTCTTTGTTCCTTCCTCTCCAGTAAATCAAGTTGATTCCTCGACACCAGTACGCAACTAGAGCCAATACCAGACGAATGATGGAGCAGATTCAACAGGAGCAAGTTGCCTTCAGGGAAGAATTGGATTCTATGAAAGGAAAGATCGACCAGATCCTCGAAGCTATCCTCGCAGCCAGGAGAGAGGAAGAACAGCGTGAAGCCGCCGCTGTCGTCAACAACAATGGACAGGGGTCTACTGCTATCCCTTTGGTTCCAATTCTAAATTCTCATGGGATGTCGTTGAACTTCAACAACGCAGTCGAGGGAAACACTTCTCAGCCAATCCCAGCGCTTGGAGTTACCATTGGAGCCATCCCGCAAGCTCAGCCTACTGCTGTGCAAATCCCAGTTCCTCATATCGAAGATACTCTGATGGATCAGTATGACGACGTTCAGAACTATCATGCTACTATTCCCATCGCCAGTCCTGTTGCCGCTCAGGATTCAGAAGCCATGAAGATGTGCCGAGATCTAGCCGAGAAACTCCGAGCCATGGAGGGGCACAATTCAAATTCTTTCAGTGCTTTGGAATTATGCTTGGTGCCTGATGTTGTCATTCCTCCCAAGTTTAAGGTGCCCGAATTTTCGAAGTACAAAGGTCTCAGTTGCCCAAACCTTCATCTGAAGATGTACTGTCGCAAGATGGCTGTCTATGCCAGAGATGAAAAGCTCATGATCCATTTCTTCTAGGACAGCTTGTCTGGGGCATCACTCGAATGGTATATGCAGTTGGAGCGTAACAGCGTACGCACTTGGGCTGAGCTAGCCGATGCATTCGTCAAGCAGTACAAATACAACACCAATCTTGCTCCTAACCGTACTCAGCTTCAGAGTATGACCCAAAAGGACAGTGAATCTTTCAAGGAGTACGCACAACGATGGAGAGAGCTAGCCTCAAGGGTGCATCCACCTCTTGTTGACCGTGAATTGATTGACATCTTCATGGGCACTTTGCAAGGCCAATACTATGAGAAGCTGATCGGTAGTGTCTCCGCTGGATTCTCTGACTTGGTAATCGTCGGTGAGAGGATTGAGGAAGGGCTGAAGAGTGGGAAGATCCCTGGAGGTTCTAGCAGTCAGGCTAATGCCAAGAAGCCTTTCAACAAATACAAGAAGAAAGAGGGCGAAACAAATGCCATCTTTTTGCAGAAAGGACAAGCTTCTCAACAAGCTCATGCTCCTATGCCTTATCAAGTTCCCTACTATCAGTATCCATATGTTGCTGCTGCGCAATATGCTCCAATGCCTTATCAGCCAACTGTTCAAGCAGCGCAAGCTCAGATGCCACGGCAACAGGCTCCTCAGCAACAAGCCTACAACCAGCAAGGATATCATTATCCTCCTCAGCAACAGCAGATGCAAGCTGCTCAGCAACGACAAGGTGCTCGCCCATAGCGTCCGCAGAGAACATGGAGACCAGATAGAGTCTTTGATCGTCTACCAATGTCATATGCCAAAATCTTTGCTCAGTTGATGGAGAAGAAAGCTGTTGTTCCGAGAGATTTATCTCCTCCAACCATCCTTCCTGCCGATTACGATGCAAATGCTCATTGTGAGTTTAATAAGGGCGCTCCAAGTCACACCATTGAGGACTGCAGGGCTTTCAAGCACATAATTCAAGACATGATCGATAGGGATGCTATCAACTTCAATGGGAAGTCTCCAAATATCATCAACAATCCGATGCCACCAGTCAACTAGTGCCAACATCAGATCGATTCCAGTCAAGTTCATTCCCCGAAGAAGGCAGTCATGTTGCCATTTCATTATTCGCAGTTCTTATATTTTGTCTTTGTTTATTTAAGTATTGTATGCTTTGAACAAATTGCCATTCGTATTTGGTTTTCATTAAGGTATCGTTTCTGCATGTTTTGAATTAGTTATGTCGTATTCACTCATTTTCATTTATCACCGACACATTTATTCACTCCACTCTATTCACTGTTGTTTAGCTTGATTTGAGGGAGGATGATGAAAACGAGATACCCATAATTGCAAACCGTATGCTTTCAGACAGAATCTCGTCAATGATGTACAGGCATTGTTTTTAACTCCCCCATACACCGGAGATATAAGGAGTTAATCCCTAGTAAACCACTTCGAGCCTAGAAGTAGTAGTTTCCTTCAGATATTCAAACCTTTTACACTCAACCTGGGGCAGGGTAGTGTTCAGTTAATCCAATTTCAAATCAATAAAGCAAAATCCAAAAGACGGTTGTTCATCAATGACCCACGACATGGCAGTCACAAACTTCCCAAAATTCAAAAAAAATCAAAAGCCTGCTAAGTCAGACACCTTAGAGGGGACTTAGGCAAAAAAAAATCAAGGGAATCCCGATGGATCTGACAAGCAAAATCAATCCATGCAAAAGTTAGGGATCAACAAAAAACAAAAGCAAAAGAGGACCCCAGAACCCTCAACAAAAACAAAATAAGATTCAGTGGCCACCCAAATCAAAGGGGCACTGACGTCCATCAAAATAAGGTGACTGCTACGTCGAGCAAACCTTGAACCATCAAGTTTATACCGTCAAGACAAGTGTAGGATTAACTGAGCGTAGGACTGGAGATTATCAGGAAGAAGGGGTGGGTACAAATCATACTTTGAGCCTAATATCCTTTGTTTCATAACCGTGAACCAGGCCACGTTATAGCCCTCGAAAGACCTAATTGAGGCGGGGTTTATTCTGAAAGCATACTATCGCAAGGTTGTGTAACCTGACTCCTCACATGATTTCTAATCACCAACATTGGTGTCATTTCTCTTGATATATTTTTCGCA
Source organism: Lathyrus sativus (assembly GCA_963859935.3). NCBI lineage: Eukaryota > Viridiplantae > Streptophyta > Magnoliopsida > Fabales > Fabaceae > Lathyrus > Lathyrus sativus. Next base: position 90,044,220 of record OZ012737.1, read on the forward strand.
CCAATCAAAAGTAGCACAATGTTTGGGCTAATGGTCCATTCATCTCACTATCACCGCACTTCAATAAACGATACCTTTTCAAAACTTACATTGAACTTTGCATTAATATTACCATTTATGAATGTACAAATTTGATTGCAAATCAGTGCTATGTATACAAAGACACTCCAACAAGGGGCAATCGAGGAGGAGCTTGGTTTTCAGTGGTGTACACGGAGCAAGACTACCTCAAAACCCACAGGCTGGGGCAAATCATTCAACAGCTCGAGCAGGGGCATACCGTTAACAAGTTCAGATCGGGGCAAGACCAGGTCGTCCTGACCAACAAGCGGAATTGCAACCTTCTCTAAAGGAAATTCGCAATGAATCACCAAGTACCCAGACTTGGGACATCCAGAGCATCTTCTACTTTAATCATGGCGTCTTCAACAAACTACGTGTCGAGGAAGTCAATCCCTCCCACCACCCGAAGTCCAATTCGCATTGGCAACTACCATAGTCCACCATGCTGGCGTCTCCACCTACATTCCAATCACCTGTCTACAATCATGTGCATCACGCGCATTACATTTGCTATCATAAGCATCTTGCATCATATGCATACATAACCATATCATGCTTCCCCAATTCTTGCATCTCCGCGCGTCAGCATTTGCATTTGCACTTCCACTCATATATAATATCATTTATCATCCAGCATTCGTATATGCAAGTCAAGGTCCAGGATCAATCTTAAAGGTTTCCAAGACCATCATCAGCCCAATCAGGGGCATTTTTTGCAAGACTGTGGGTTTGTCCCACGATTTTCAAGAGCTTCAAAGCAATCATCAGCCTAGTCAGGGGCATCGTTTCAAGACCATGGGTGTTTCCCATGACGTATTTCAACCTCGTGGTTGATCAAATCTTCAAATCAACATTCAGCCCAGTCGGGGCATACCATTCAAGACCGTGGGCTTTCCCCACGAAGTTGTTCAATCTTTTGTTGGGCAAATCCAAGAAGTTCAGTGCAAGATCCAACCCGAGCAGGGGCATCTTCAGCAAGACCATGAGCATTCCTCATGAAGTTGTTCAACCTTTTGTTGAGCAAAACAAGACATCAAGGCAAACTCAGCCCAGCCAGGGGCATCCTCTTCAGAATTCATGGGCGTAACCATGAAATCATTTCAACAATCGTGATCTCCAAGTAAGTCAGTGGTCGTCCCCGCTGATTCATTTCAACCCAATCTTCCTCTTGGGTATTTTCCAATGAGTTATATTCAGCAAGCATGACCGCTGTCAATTGCCTTACTATCATCCTTTTGGTGATAGTCGAACTTTGTCAGTTCAACCTAGCCTGCATCCTTTTGGTGTTGGTAAACCTCAAATCTGTGTTGTCCTATCATCCTTTTGGTGATAGCGACTTATTTTGTTTGTGTTTTCGCTCTACCATCCTTTTGGTGGTAGGTCTGGCATTTCGTCGATGTCAGATTGCGCGATGTTTTGTTTGTGTTTTCGCTCTACCATCCTTTTGGTGGTAGGTCTGGCATTTCGTCGATGTCAGATTGCGCGATGTTTTGTTTGTGTTTTCGCTCTACCATCCTTTTGGTGGTAGGTCTGGCATTTCGTCGATGTCAGATTGCGCGATGTTTTGTTTGTGTTTTCGCTCTACCATCCTTTTGGTGGTAGGTATGGCATTTCGTCGATGTCAGATTGCACGATGTTTTGTTTGTGTTTTCGCTCTACCATCCTTTTGGTGGTAGGTCTGGCATTTCGTCGATGTCAGATTGCACGATGTTTTGTTTGTGTTTTCGCTCTACCATCCTTTTGGTGGTAGGTCTGGCATTTCGTCGATGTCAGATTGCGCGATGTTTTGTTGGTGTTTCGCTCCATCATCCTTTTGGTGGTGGGTCTGGCATTTCGTCGATATCAGATTGTGCGATAGTTTGTTTGTGTTCACTCCGTCATCCTTTTGGTGGGGGGTCTATCATGGTCATTAATGATAGATTGTGCGATGGGTGTTGTGTTTCACTTCGCCATCCTTTTGGTGGGGGTCTATCATGGTCATTAATGATAGATTGTGCGATGGTATTGCTCTACCGTCCTTTTGGTGGTAGTAGCTGTGTTCTTTTCTTTCCATCATCCTTTTGGTGATGACGACCTTTTGACTATCATTTACCGTTTACTTCGAGGTTCACATTTGTCAAGTATTTGCAATTCTCAAACATCTCTTTTTCTTTCGGACAAATTCAGGGTCTTCTTATCTAATTGACTTCTACCTCAGGAATATGAACGCTACTGCAGTTCATTTTCCTATGTTTAAGCCGATTAGATAAGGGCATCTGTCATACCCTAAATTTGTCCTACCCATTTTCAATTATTTTCACTTTTGACTTTATTTTCCATTTTATGTTGTTTGATTGTTTCTTGTTATTTAGACACATGTCCGCTCGCAATTGGTCGATTTTTAGAAATTTTTCTTTATGACCCATTAAGGCGTGACACGTGGCATAACAACCTTCTGGTGAATATTTGTTTCTTAATTACTTAAACTTTTTCTTTTTAAAAATGTTACTAATAATTTTGTTAATAACCTTTTTATTTTATATATAAATTTTAGTTTATTTATTTAACTAATGATATTTTGATATTAATTAGTTATTAATAATAATTTAGATTTAATTATCACTTTTTGTTAATATTCATTATTTATGTTTGTTAACATTTTTAAGTAATTGTTAATAAGTTAAATGAAGAGGAAGCTTTTTTTAAAAAAATACTAGGAGGATCAGAATTTGTGGGAGTGAGCCCACGGTTGGAGGCCCTTTGGGAAAGGGCTGAAGATCCCCACGCGGTATAAGAGAAGAAGGATGTTCAGATGGAAAGGTCACTGTTCATCACTCTTAACAAAACCCTAAGCGGCGCCCCCTCAACCCTAATCTTCACGGAAAAACGCCAGCCATCGAACCCTAATCACCGCCTCCAACCTTCCATCCCTCTTACCTCAAACCTTGACCTCTTCTTTTCCAAAACGACTGCCATCCCCAACGAATCTCCTCGCGTTTTCGAACTCACCCCTCATACTTTTGAATCTCCATAAAACTTTCACAACAACCCCCAAATGAATCTCTGATTCGCAGACCTCAAGGTGTTAGACAAACACGACGGTTTCTGTTATTGTTCACCACTCATTGTTTAATTTCCGAAAGGGGGAAATGGTATGGCTTGATAATAGATAATGAAAAATACGTTGCCGATGTCGATTTGAGTCGATAGCTTTTGAAGTTTCCACGGTTGAGCTTGCCGCGTTTCCACCGCTACATCAAACATCCACATTGAGTCGTATTCAACAGGAAAGAACACCATCTCAGCTAGCACATATCAAACTTGGGCACGACAACCGAAAGTTTGACGTAAGGGTGGGTTGCTGTTCTTTCTTTTATCTCGATTCTGATATTTGGTAGTCATGGTTGTGGTTGTTTGTTATCCATGGCATGTTGTTTCATGTTTTTTTAATCGATTATTTAAAACCAGATTGTCATGTTGATTATTTAATCTTCATTTTTGTTTGCTCTAATGGTTATCAAATGCTGATTGTTTGATTCACTTGGAGGGTGAATGCGCATGTCAGGAGGATGAAGAACCGCTTGTTACTTTAACGGTTGTTCATTCCCTAAACTCGGCTGTGATATTTATTTTTACGAAAAGTTAACCGAACGGGTGTTTTGAGATTGTTGCAGGATCTGTAGTTGCAGTTTAATGAATCAGGCTTATCACAATGGATGGAGGTTTTTTTCGAGAAGCAAATGTGTTGCTTTAGATGTTTGCTGTATCAACGGTGTTTCTGAGCATCCGATTTTATATGTTTTTAACACTGATACTGTCAGAAGCACAAGGTTATCAACCTCCGTTTTGGCGATTCCGAATTTGTAAAATTGGTGTTCTGTGTTTGCTTGGTTTGTTGTCTGTTATGTGCAGGTTTCTAAAGTTTAAACTCAGGGTTTGGAACCAATACAGTCGCTGCAAACGAGTCTTCAACCTCGCTCTTCAAACGTGCGTCAGCAGTTTGAATCCAAGACGTTGGTTTTAAGTCGACGGTTGATGTCCAACCCAACTCGATAGCATCAAATTTCACGGGCTTGACGATCTCGCACCGACAATATTCAACAACAACAACAGAGCTCGCATATGATTCTATTTTGCCTGTTTCAATTTGTTTCAGGTGCAACAAGAGTTCACAATGGTAGCAATTCCATTTATCAGCTTTTGCAAAGCTTTGACTTAGCAGTTGGAACCAGCCACATTCGAACTTCTGCAATGGAAAGTCAAGTAGCAGCAGCAAGACGGTGTTATCACTCGTGCACATCACGGCTCATGGATGATATCACCGGGCTTGTCATTTTGTCCAGACCTTAGCAACCTCACAGCAAGCTCTGAGCAACGGCGATGTAGCGGCAATGTCGAAGCAACTTCAATAGTATAATCAGCATCATCTTTGCAACAGTTCAATAAGCAGTTTGGCACGGCTATGTCATAGCCCTTATTTTCAGAATTGACAATGAATTTCGACGCTGCGGGGTGTTGGCATGATTGTGTTCCTGTCATGGGAAGCACACTGGTTACAGCACTTGGAAGAAATAATACTTGGATCCCACGGTAGAAAATTGAGTAGCCGCGACATGGCCTCGCAGAGCAACACCATTGACAACAAGAGGAAGGTGCAATGAGGGTGACAAGTGCAAGTTCTCTCATGATACTGTTCCTGAAACAAAGTCCAACCATGCGTTCACATTGCTCGTCGTTCTTGTACCAATCAATCAATGTATACCTACGCCTACAAATGCCGGCAAACCAGAGTCACATTTTCCTCTTCCGTCCGGAATACAAATTTCAGTACGCCACTGAGCAATCATGGCACTAGTTCTGTCCAGCAAAACCACTTCACCAATTCTAAGGGAACAGAAACTTCACAGACAAAACCTATCTCAGCACCCAAAGGAATTAGATTCATAAATGTTGCTAACTTATCATCTAGTACGCCAAAACAAGACACGATAACACCAAGCAAGGGAAGTCTTGTCCGCAGTGGGAAGTGTGTAGATAAAGGTCAAAATACTGCAGAAATTCCTAAGAAATTTTCAGCCATGACGTCCAAGGGAATCAACTTTCTTTCTTTTGGCAAAGGTTCCGTTTGCAGCTTCAGAAGTTCTATTCAATCCACTGCACAAAATTTACCTCAAACTGCGCTATTCTCACGTCAATTAATATTGTTGTCTCATGTTTTATTACGAGTCATTTTTTTATGTATTTTAGATTTCAATTTTTTTATGTCCAATTAAAACTACCTTTTATTTAATTAATTACTAATTAATTAGTTTGTAAGATAATTCAGATTTTTTTTTAGGAAAAATCTTGGATTATTTTCAAGTATATTTTCTAAAAATAAACATGATTAGTTAAAGTATTTTCTTAATTAAAATCATAAAAGAAATGAATTCCTGAGGTTTGGCACCTCGAACTCGTGAGTGATTACTATGGGGGCGTACGCCTCGGGTAGTGACATTCGTTTTTTTTCTTCTTTTCATTTTAAAATACACTCTTTTTTTTTTTGGACAAAAAAAGTGTCATAGGAGTCTAGCACTCCGTGTGATATTTTCATTGTTCATTCAAACAAATTTCTATAAATCGAATGAAAAAGGTGTCGTCGAGATCTAGCATTTCGATGATACCCCAATTAATTGGTTGTGAGACTTACGTCTCATTTATCAAATAATTGTCATTTCTCTTTTTTCAAATCCAATCTCGTATTCTCGCCTCTTGTACTGCAAACTCTTTTCACACCCTCGATTCAATTCGAATCTTTCGACTTTCTTTTCAAAACATCTACTCGATCAAGCTCCAAAGAGGGAGACTCTTGGAATCTAGCATTCCTTGGATCTTCGAGTGAATAATTCTCGAGGCACGCTCTTGAGTTATTATTCATTCAATCTTTTGATTTGCTCAAACATATTCTCAATGTCTTTTTGATCAAAACCCCGAAAGAAAGAGGCACTTGGAGTCTAGCATTCCTTGTGTCTTCGAGTGAATAATTCTCGAAGCACGCCCTTTGAGCTGTTATTCACTCAACCTTTCGAATTCAATCATTTTTAAACATTCTCCTGAGTCGAATGCTCATCCGCATTCGCAACCCATTTCATTCACAATTCCTCGTGGTCTCGATATTAGGAGCACCCTCAGGGACTAATATCGTTTCTCACAATCCTAACCCTTGACACGTTGTCAAGTCGGTTCCATCTTCGATCGAATCCTCGACACGTCGTCAAGCTATTCCAAACCAACTTCCTTTGGCCACGCACGCCATTCTTCGATTCGATCCTTTCACAAACATTTTTTAAAACTTACGAAAGAGGGATATTCTCAGAATCAAGCATTCTTTGAATATTTGAATGAGTAACTCTCGAGGCGCGCCCTTGAGTTGTTATTAGTTTGTTCTTTCGATTTCAAAACATCCAACTCTTTATCTTCAATTTATTCAGTCAATTCCCGAAAGAATTGAGTTCTTGGAATCTCGCATTCCTTGAATTCTTGAGTGACAAGCTCTTGAGGCGCGCTCTTGGGTTGCTTGTCAGTCACCCTTTCGTCTTTTTCTCAAACTTCCAATCTATTCAACCTCACCTTTTCGTGGTCGTCTCCACGAACTACGGACGCTCTGATTCTTTATTCATTCTTGAATATAAGATACGTAGGCACAAGATTGCGATGATCTTGGCGAGCACAATCTCATCCATCTTCCGTATCCCCCTATCCTTTCCCGTAGTCGAACTACGACGCTCTGATTTCTCATTCTCGTCTGAATGAGCATACGTAGGCACAAGGGCCCCAATCTTTGGCGAGCACCCTTTTCTCTAACCACCCATCTCTCCTTCGCATCTTTAACCTTTTAACCTACCAATTCTACCTTTAACGAACGAGAAGAAAACAAGTAAACCTAAAACAACACTCCCCACATTTACCTTAAGAGGTTCCCGTCGAGTACGACGGACGTGAGGGGTGCTAATACCTTCCCTTCACGTAACCGACTCCCAAACCCGGAACATGGTTGCGACAGCCCTGTTCCTATCCCTTTCGCTTTTAGGAGGTTTTCTCGATATTTTCCTCTCCCGTTTGTTCGGGAAAAATAAAGTTCGGTGGCGACTCTGTCGAACCGCATTTCCGCGCCTTTCGCGCGAGGGTCGTATGTTCGAATGATTTTTCGAGGTGCGACACAACCTCCATGGGATGTCATGAATCATGAGATTGCAATGCTCTATCAGATCATTATACCTAGCACAGTACATGTCTAAAGTTGGATGACAAAGTCTGAGGGACTCCACATGAGTGTCCAACAATTTGTTGAGTTGAGCCTCCCTCTTGAGCCATTGTGAACTTTCTCTCTTCAAAGTTTCAAAGCGGTCCTTCCAATCAGTGGTCGTTCTCTTAGTAATTTCCAACTCTAAGAACTTATCGTTCCACGTATCAAGAGTGATATATGAAACTCTTATTGCTTCTTCCTTGAGGTAACGCTCGTCTTTAGGTAAATTCAAGGCACCTCTTAGTCATTCTTCAAGACCATCAATATCAACTTCGCGTTTTTCCCTAGTCCTCTTTTTTGCAGCAAAAGATAGTTCACAAAAATACCATGCTCTTTCACAAGATTCTTTGATCTCTTTCAAGCACTGCTTAAGAGTCTTCACTAACACATCAGCCCCTTGAAATCCATTTTGATACATGATCCTAAAATCTATTTCTAACTTCAACTTCTTGCTAGTTTCGACTACTTGATATTGTTCAACTTCCACCTTTCTTTTGAATTGACCATTTTCCACACCAGCTTAGTGGATTTCAGCTTTGAGATCTTGTTTTTCCTTAGTCAATGTTTCCACTACCAGCTTCAGCTACTCATATTCTTCCACGGACACATGGGTGGGCATAGGAGGTTTCACTTGCATGGGAGGTTCAGGAGAAAATGGTAACAACCTTTCTGCCACTCTAGCCAACAACCATCTACTGTATGGTTCTTTAGCCACACAATTTTTTGCTTTCAACTCCCTTTTTCCTCTTGCATGGATCTTGGTCCATGCCTTAGAAATTTTTCTGAAAAATCCAGGATCCTCTGCTTTGTTGAGCAAGAAAATGCTTTGGATCTTCTTTGCCTCAGGCGCATCCTCTATAGCATAACCCAATTGACGTAGCACCATAATTGGGTTGTAGTTAATACGACTCGCCTTTCCAATCAGAGGTACATTACAAAATTCCCCACAACTGAAAATAATTTCCACATCATAGTACTCATGGGAGTACCAAGAAATGTCGTCTGCTACCAAAGACATGATGCTCCTAGACAACTTCAGCTTATCCTTGTTCTCTACAAATGGTCCCTCCTTTGGAAAATGAGAAACATACCACTTGAATAATAGATGAGAACAACATTGAACCATTCCTGTTTTCTTTTCACTCCTCCAATGAATGGAATGTTAAGTGTAAGCAAGAAGGGTAGGAATAGGATTCTTCTGAATGAAGAGAGTAACAACATCAATGTTTATGAAATTATCTATATTTGGAAAGAGGACAATCCCATAGATTATCAAAGAGAGAGAGACACCAAACCTTTCCCAATCTTCATTAGTCTTATAATGAACAGCCTTGTCAAGTAGAAACTTCAGGGGGAACCCATGAGTGCCTCTTTTGTTGCCCAAACCAGCATCAACCTCTTCTTTAGTCACGCAGAGGGCAAGAGAAATAACAGAAGATTTTGGCTCTCCCTCCAAACCGGTGTAGGTGGGTTGGTCCTTAATCCTAATATTCATCAGGTGGGAATATTCCTCAAGAGTGGGGGGCCAACTGGTAATTCTAGAAGGTGAAACATCTGAGTGGAGTATCATAGAATTGTACCATAGCAAATAGAGCCCAAGTATCTACACCAGAATAAAGAAGGTTAAGTAGCTTCCCATGTCCTCCTTGAAAGTTAATTTTGATAGCCTTTGGCACGGCAATCAGAAGGTCTTGGATGACCTCCAATTTTGGCTCTCTAAACTTTAAGGAGTTAGTGTTTCTCTTCTTTTGATCAGTCACTTTTTAGCAATACCTGAGATAATCATAGTCTTGTAAGTCCCTTGATATGCAAAATATGTTATCTAATGTAATGCTTATGAATGCACACCAGAGTAGGTCTGCGGCACAGGGATCCAGGTCCCAGAATCTGCAGAACAATATAACAAGGTATCTCTCACCTCAGGTAGGCAATATATTGGTTTACAACAGGGCATTCCAAGGGCTTTCAAACAAGTTCCCATGCACTAAACCTCAAAAGTTTTCCATCATAATGACGATTCGTAAGACCGTAAACCCTTCAAAGGATGACACAGATTTATGTCTTAGTAACCTTTGGAATAGGGTTCTACAAAAGGTCCTCAGAATCAGGGACTCCCAAGTCAGAAACGAAGACGCCATTACGACTACTCGTAATACATAATCATCCCAAAAGGGGCCTCATTTGAGCGGTGGAAGTCAAACCAACTCAACGAGTCCTAAGTCTCGCAAATCAGAAAGAAACCACCTCCTAACTTAGTGTATACTGGAAAAGCTCGGGTAGAGAGCCTTTTTGCTCACAAACCATCCCCATTAAACCCAACAGATAAGAGAACACAGTATAATAAAGCAACAAAAGAAAATAAATCACACATACGACAAACAAACTAGGTTTGGCTCGCTAAGGTGAACCAGTGTCCCTAGCATAATCATCCCAAAAGGGGAAGGGAAAACATATAGAAAACCCCAAGAAGGAAATGGGTAAGATGGTCTTGCAACCAAGAGAAAGCGTTTGGAAGCCGGTTATGCGAAGGGAAGGTATTAACACCCTCCACATCCATCGTACTCAATAGGAACCATTCACTTGTCTCATGTGTAAAGATGTTTGCTAAAGTATATTGCTAACTAAGATTTTTCTAAGAGGGAGAGAGAAGATTTAGAGACAAAGATTGAGAGAAAAGAGAAGGTGCAAAGTGGGAGGATACTCGGTAGGACTTCGTGGTCTTATGCCTATGTATACTCAAAAGGCATGAGATTAGTCAGAGTCAACGTAGTTCGCAGGACTAAGGATGAAAAAGATGGAAGTGTGCTCTCCAAGGATTGGGGCCCTTGTGCCTATATATCTTCACTTGAAAGAAGTGAAAAATCAAAGCATCTGTAGTTTGTGACACTACGGGTGAATAATGGGAAGTTTAGGTGGACGATGCTAATGTGTGCATTCTAGCAGTTAGGTGTTTTGCTGCTCGCTCGTGGAGTCTTAGGCGTTACCTGTTTGTGGTAGAATGGACGCAATATATCCTTTTTGGGGGAAGAAAATGGAAGGGTGAAGGAAAGAAGAGTGCTCACTAGGATCATCGCAATCCTATTTATGCGTATTCTCAACAGGTATGAGAAAGTCAGAGTCAACATAGTTCGGAGGACGACGAATGAAAAAGGTGGAAGTGTGCTCACCAAGGATTAGGGCCCTTGTGCCTACGTATCTTCACTTAAAAGAAGTGAAGAATCAGAGGTCCGTAGTTCGGACACTACGGGTGAATAATGGGAAGTTTGGGTGGACGCTGCTAACGTGCACATTCTAGCAGTTAGTGTTTTGCTGCTCACTCGTGGAGTCTTAGGCGTTACCTATTTGCAGTAGAACGAACGTAACATGTCCTTTTTGGGGGGAAGAAAATGGAAGGGTGAAGGAAAGAAGAGTGCCCGCTAGGATTATCACAATCCTATGCTTATGTATTCTCAACAGGTATGAGAAAGTCAGACTCAGCATAGTTCAGAGGACTACGAATGAAAATCATGGAAGTATGCTCGCTAAGGATTGGGGCCTTTGTGCTTACGTATCTTCAATAAAAAGAAGTGAAGAATCAGAGCGTCCATATTTCGGACTACGATTTTTTGGTGTGTTTTATATACGATTCCAACATGCGCATTCTAGCACTTAGGTGTATTGCAGCTTGTTTGTGAAGTCTTAGGCATTACCTGTTTGCGATAGAATGAACGTAACATGTCCTTTTGAAAAAGAAATAGTTTTTTCCATCAAAGAAAGATGCCACATTTGATTTGTACCCAATTCTTTATCTCAAAATATCTATTGTGAAAATGGTGTGGCGAATATAGTTATGTCTTCCTATTGAAAGACAAGTGTCGAGACAACACACTCTAAAGTGAGCATCCTAATATTCGGAGAGGAAAAACTCTTCACCTAACCCTCTATTTTTAGTTCAATACAAAGAGAACCATATTCTCTTATTTAAAGATGTTTTATTCTGGATAGTAAATGCTCTATGACAGTGAACCCTAAAGGTAGTGTTAGCACTTGGGATAGGACAAGGCCTTCGCCTAACCACTCCACAACCATCCAAGTTTATTAAGAAAAGAGTTTGAAAATGAACTTGGTACAAGACCAAGGTTTTTTAAATAGAGAAAAGGTTTTGAAAAGAAAAGGTGGTGAATATATATAGATAGGTTGATAGCGATGCGCGAAGCAATCGATTTACAAAGGTGGAATCCATACAAGGTTAGGATGGGTTAATACCAAGAGATGAGATATGAGGAGAGGTGGATCCATAAGATACAAACCAAGTTAAATAATTTTGAAATGACTTGACATTGAATCAATTCTTATTTGTCCCTTTTATTTAAAATGTGTTCTAACCTAGATTCATTTTATCTTTCTTAACCAACAAGCAAGCAAGCATAAAAAAAAACTAAGCTATTAAATTGTAAATGAGGAAAGGGAAACATAATTCCCACCAAGAGGGAGATGATATATGATACATGGAAGGTATGAGTAAGAATGTACAAAGATGGACTAAAAGAGAAACATGAAAAACAAGACAAAAGGTCAAATTCAACAAGATAAGCAATGAATAATCATAAGTGCATAAACGTGTAAAATATGAAGCAAAGGATCAATACATGTAATATATGAGATGAAAACAATATGGTCAGCAACCACATCAATTCAAACATCATAAAAGATCAATAAGGCTAGACATGAGAATAGTCTCCAAAGCATGCACAAACTACAAGTCAAGCAATCCCACAATGAACAAAGGGTCATGTGAAGTATGTGTGAGATAATGTGATCATGAAATGAGGGCACAAACACATTGACCAAAAATATAAACATCTTACATGAAACATATAAGGATCAACAAGCTTCAACTAGCACATGTGAGGAAGTAACAAAACAAGACTAGCTTAAGAGGTAGCTAAATGAAACACTCAAACAATGCTAAACTTGTAAAATCAACTAAAAATAGGAAAAAGGTTCAAAGATCATGAAACCAAAACAAGAAGAACCTCAAGAAATTATGTTATCATATTCCAAAATTCCACAAACTATAATCAACCTTAACTAGGTCAAGGCATCAATAAACTAGACATATGGCTCAAACATGAGGAATTATCAACAACCCTCAAAGAGGATTCCACCAAAATTATGAAGACACTCAAGAAAATCCCAAAAAATGATAAAACATAAGTTCAAACACATACTTTAGCAATTACAAAAGATGGTAAGAAGATAGGCTAAGGATAATGCTCAAAATGGTTGAATCATGCAAGTTATGCATCAAATCGGGGGTAATTCGAGGGTCAAAAAGTGAGAAATGGCAAGTCACCTTAGGTAACTCAAACCAAGCTCAAAATAGCCTCATATAACCTTCATTCAATGGTATTAGTATGGTTAAAAAATTAGCCTCAAATGATGAGCATAAGTCACTTATATCCTCAACCCTAATGCAAGGGTATCACTGGAAGTACCTACTCAAATTAAATCCAAAATAAATGGAAAATAAATAAATAAATAATAAATAAAATCATGAAAATTATCACAAGACATCAAATAATCAGACACATATTTTTGTATATTTTTAAAACTGATTTATCAATTAAAAGAAAAAGAAAATTGAAAAAGACAAGAAAATAAAATAAAAAGAGAGAACAAAGCAAGGGAGGTGCATAAGTAATCATGAAATAAACAAGATCCATGAACAAACACGCTATAGGAAACCAACATGGGGGTGGGGAAAGCAACACAATACAAGCCCAATTAAATTAAGTCAGAAAATTCAGACAAAATAAAACAACAATGAAACACATTGTTTCATTAATTGAGTCAGCATGACACATCAGCCCACGTAGGTGCCGCACAAGCATGGTCAAACATTCAGACCAACCACGCAGGAAAAATACGTAGACGCCGGAGCTAGGGCTCTGGTCGTCTTCTTCGAGAGAGGTCACCAGAGCAGATCCAAAACTGCATCAAATCTCAAAAACCTGGACATTATTTTGAAGAACTTTTCATGTACAACCCATATTTGGCCTTATTTTTCATCTATAATGGCTATAGCATCAAGTCATTTGAGCACGAAAATCACATACACATACTAAAAAATTATCATACTAAGACAACAACAGCATAAACAAAACCTACACTAGGGTAGGACCTCAAATGCATAAAAAATGGACCTCAAATGCTTGTAAGATGCAAGAAAATTATTGAGGAAATGTTACCCAATGGAGAGATTTCTTTGCTTATGATCTTGCTTCAAACTTCCACCAAGATCCTCCCATTTGCTCCCTGAAGCTTTGAGAATGATGATGGTGATGAGAAAATGAGAAACCAAGCCTTACAAAAGAAGATTCGAAGAAGAAAAAGTTTGAGTGAGAGAGAGCTCTTATGGTTCTGTTACTAAGCAAAATGAAGGTCTCCCAATCCTCTAGGGTTTTTGCTTTATATATGAGGGTCTGGTAAGGTTAAAAATGGATTTACTATGGTTAAATGGTTGTCTATGAATTTTTTGAAAAATAATTAAAAATGAAGGTTATGAGAGTGTGGCACGAGTTGGTCTTTTTGTTCGTGATATTGTTGTTCTCCTTTTGTGGAGGCAACATTCAGAATGAGAGTGGAGGGATTGTACATGAGAGGATGAGTGGTGAGCAAGTCCCATTCTTCCTTTTTATCATTTTCTCCTTTAGTAAAAAATAGTGAAATATGGTGCATGGGATGTGGAGGAATGTTTGGCCATTTAGGGTAATGTCTTGGTAAGGCTTGGTGATGAAAATGAGGTCTTGTATGCATGTGAAATGAAACGTTGAAGGCATTCTACAAGAAACTTCAAAGAATGTTACATGATGATGCATTAAGAACATGTCCATATAGCCATCTTTTGTGATTATATCTTGATGATTTTTGGCTCAAATCAAGAGAACTTTGGCTCAAATGAAAGTTAGGAGCAAGGTTAACAACATTCATGTTCAAGGAAATATGAAATAAAGCTTGGATGCATGAGGGAAATTGAATGGAAGTTGTGTTTAAAGATTTGTCCCAAACAACTTAGAAATTTTTCTAAGTCATTAAACTTTGACAACTTTGGATCATCATCTTTGAATTCACATAACATGAAGAATTTTGATCCAAATGACCCATACTTCATCTGGTTGGAAAGCTTAGGATGATTACTACAAATTTCATGTTTGGCCAGGAATAAAATGAAGCTTGTAACATGATGGAAACTTCCTTGCAAGATGGATGAAAATGGATGAAAACTTTCCTAAAATACAAAGTCTCTAAAACCATAGTTTCTAAAGTTGACAACTTTGCACATCTTGATTTTTTTTATGATCCCATTATCATTTCCTGTTCACATTTGGTTCATTGATGATGTTTAACATGAGGATTGAGAAATTAACCTCAAAAAGTCAAGAGTTAACTTTTTCCCTGCTCAGTTGACTTTTCCCCAAATTCTTAATTTTCACTTCATTGATCAATTGAAAGCCTTCCATATCAAATTGATGGTCAATATTTTACATCAAGGTACCTTAGAACATGTATACAACCATAAGCTCAAATATTTCTTCAAGAAACAGAAATAAATTGACCAATTCTAAAACCCTAATTTTAGCCCCAAATGATAAGAGGAAATGACCCATGCTCTAAATTCAAATTCCTCTGAGAATGATGTAAGATCCTTTCACCAAAGATAGAATATGATTCATAATGAAGAAATTTATTGATTGATCTTGCCCATATGGGATTTGTGTACTTAAATGACAAAAGCCCTAATTCCACAGCTTCAAGGAATCGGTTGTTGATTCCAATGCTTGTCCATTATCCAGGTGAAATTCAAGTATGATAAGATGACATGAATGCCTTGAGAATTGAGGAAGCCAAAAGCTTGAGAAATAAACTCAACTTGCCTTGAGAAAAATGAACTCTTGAACTATGTCAAAACCCTTTGAGTTCTCTTGTCTAGAGCTTGAACCATGCACTCATGAGGATGTAAATGCTAATGCTAATGATAATGATATGGAGGTTAAAGGTTAGTGTGAAAAAGAAGGTGTGGCAAGTGGAATTCTGTCATTTAAAGATCTTGGGCCTAATGTTCATGCGAATCTTTTTCCTAAACATGGTAATGCCAACATGAATATGGTGAAAGCTTTCCCTGGTATTTTTGAGGTGAATTTGATCAGAGGTTCTCTAGTGGATATGCATGCTAGTCTGTGTAGATTGAGTTGTTACGAGCATGATCATGCTACATTTCGGATTTGTTCCAAAAGCCCTAGAGGATGTTATGTAGTAAAAAGAGACCTTCAAGAACAATTATCAACCATTTTGACTCAAATTTGTTGCTAAGATGTAATCCTTGATGTGTTGATGCTGTTAGGATTGTTATATTTTAGTTTTGGTTGAGTTTAGCATGTTAATTTTCAAATTCGTGTTTTGTTTTTCTTCTGATTTTTTCCAAATCGAGTGAGTTGTGTTTTAAAGAAATATGGCATGATGATATGGTTGAGATTGTCTTGAAAAGACGCATCAAATGAAACCACTATGAGCTACAATGGTTATGGTTTGAAGAAACCACAAATTTCTGCAAATCTCTGCAGATTTCTAGTGGTTGGAGGTTGAAGATGATAATCTGACCGTCCATCATGCCACTTGTATTAATTCTGCGCTTTTGACCTTTGTTGGTTGGATTCGATGAGTTTGGATTAGCCACATCATTTAATGAAGGCAGATCCAACGCGCTTTATTTTTTTTCTGTTTTATTTTATTTTTCAAAATTGTTTTTAATTTCATTTTATTTTTCAGAAATTCATATAAAACTCACTTTTCATCAGAAAAATACCAAAATATTTTTTAAAATTTCCTTTTATTTTTCTCTTTCTAATTGTTATTTTTGTACATTTTTATTTTTCATTTTGCTATTTTTCTTGAAAGTTAATTTGTTTGAGTCAATTTTAATTAGTTTAAAATTGTTTTGTCTTAATTGCAACTATGGTCCCCCTATTTTGTATTTTTTGGGTTTTGGTCCCCCCATTTTAAAAAGTATGATTTTTGTCCCTTTTTTAAGTTTTGAGTTTGATTTTAGTCCCCTCTCCAATTTTAAATTTTTTTTAATAATGTGGCACTATCTAAGATGATGTGTCTAATGGCAGGTCATTTTAAAAAAAATTAATTTAAGACTTTTTTTATTGACTAGGATAATTAAATAATTAATTAATTAAAATTTTAAATGAAACTCTTTGGGCCTTTAGTTATTGACCCATGTTTTTGGTCCATCTTTCTAACCCACAATTGAATTATTGTGTTTGTTTCAGCTTTATAAACACTTGTATGTCTTATACAAAAATCAATGTGGGACTTCTAAAAGATATTTTATACTACAATATTATCTCCTTCTTCACTGCAGGTCATTGCAGTATCTTTAACATCAATAAAACCAAACTCATTCTATAGTAGGGCAATTAACATTCAAATTGATAAGATTGTGGTACATGAAGCAGGTTGTTTCTGTTACCCTTGTGGGCGCCACTGCTGTTGTAGTTCCCAGACATAAACCATAGAAACTCAAACAAAAATTGCAAATTATTTGATTATGTGATTAACTTGTATGATTCTACCTGATTTCACCAAAATCTGATTGTTCATACACTCTCCATCGTTGAGAGAAACCATCAATGTTGAATCTTGTGTTTTTGTGAATAAAGATACAGTTTTCTCTACAATGGATTGTGCTTTGTGACGATGGTCAAAAACTGGAAAACATTGTTAGTTAGCAAAAAAATTTCCAAGGATATTTATTAGTGTAATGATTAGTTAGTGACTAGTAAATGATGGTCTGCAGTGCTTTATGACCGTAGCTCATTACTTCAAATGCAACATTTGCTTAATGGGACTTTTTTATTCAATAATGATATCATCAAATTACTAATCTTACTATCTCTAATTATTGACATTCATTTTAATGCTAAAATTATATTTCTTGCAGGGATAAAAATAAGCCATACCTTCTTATTGATTTTTCAAATTCTTTAAGGACAAATGTGTGAGTATGCATTAATACTAGTTTTTTCTTCCCAGTCTTTTTATTTACAAATAGTAAATACTTTTTAAGTTTTATTTGTTTAAGCATACCATTAAAATATGATTTGCATAATGTTGTCAATAGTGTGTGTAGAATTGTAGAGTAATTTTCTGAATATTATATCAGAAGTGATTAGTATACAATCTCTAAACTGTTTAAATATATTATACTATATTTAATGAGCCTAATTAACAAGCTGATTACAATCTATACAATTTGTTAGAATTAGTCACATGTAAATTATAAATTGTTTTAACCATTCCAAATTAGTTGCTAATGGGATTGGAATTTGCAATTGCATTAACGTGTATTTACAGTGCATCCAACTATCTCAGACATTTCACTCAGAAGTGAAGGAAAGAACCTTCCATCACACACTAAATAACAAACAATAACTACACCAAATTATGGATCCAATATTTTTGAAAACAGATTAATCATTGTATTCAGCAAGAAAAAAATCAAACTTTTAGAATAGAATGGCTCACTTTGGTCAATTTGCATTGCTATTTATGAATTAATGTTAGTGAACACTTGATTGTACTATAAAAAAGAAATTAGTTGAAATGAATTAGTTGTTGAATTTGTTGGTAACTGTTTGTATTAGTGAAGATGTTAGGGCTATAGTTGATTGTTTAATTTGTAAAGAACTGCGATGGTATTGGAATGGAGATTAGTTGGATAAGTTAATTAAATGTTAGGAGAACTTGATCATTTTACTGTGATATATCAACTGTCAATGAAGGTTAGAAATTGTTATTATGTTAATGGATGTTGCAATGTTATCAAGTTGAATGTTAATTGCCTTGCTATGGAATGAGTTTGGTTTTATTGATGTTAAGGATACTGCAATGACCTGCAATGAAGAAGGAGATAATGTTGTAGTATAAAATATCTTTTTAATGTCCCACATTGATTTTTGTATAAGACATAAAAGTGTTTATAAAGCTGAAACAAACACAATAATTCAATTGTGGGTTAGAAAGATGGACCAAAAACATGGGCCAATAACTAAAGGTCCAAAGAGTTTCATTTAAAATTTTAATTAATTCATTAATTATAAAAATTAATAAAATAATATTAATTAATTAGTTATCCTAATCAATAAAAAAAGTCTTAAATTATTTTTTTAAAAATGACCTTGCATTAGACACGCCATCTTAGATAGTGCCACATCATTAAAAAATTTAAAATTGGAGAGGGGACTAAAATTAAACTCAAAACTTAAAAAAAGGAGCAAAATCGTGATTTTTAAAATGGGGGGACCAAAATCCAAAAAAATACAAAATAGGGGGACCATAGTTGCGATTAAGCCTACATTTTTTGAATTTTGATCCCCCCATTTTAAAAACCATGATTTTAGTCCCGTTTTTATGTTTTGAGTTTGATTTTAGTCTCCTTTCCAATTTTAAACTTTTGTTTAATGATGTGTAAAGGGGACTAAAATCAAACTCAAAACTTAAAAACGGGACTAAAATCATGGTTTTAAAATGGGGAAATTAAAACTCAAAAAAATGTAAAATAGGGGGACCATAGTTGCAATTAAGCCAATTGTTTTTAGGAATTTAATAATTATGAGAAAAATATTATATGATCCTATGATAGTTTTGGACCAATGGGGATTTTATTTGATTTTTATTTGTGATATTTCTATTTTTCATGTTTTTTTTGGTTTATTTGTTTATTTTAATTAGTTTTAAATTGTTTTTAGGCATTTTAAAATTGTGAGAAAATTAGTACATGATCCTGTGATGGTTTCGGACCTATGGTGATTTTCTTGGGCTTTTGTTTGTGTTTTAACTACTTTCCATATTTTATGATGTGTTTTATTTGCCTTTTTATTTGATTTTTAATTAATTTCAAATTGCAAAAATTTGTGTTAAATTTTTTTTAGTCTATGTTTGAATGGCATTCTGTTTTTCTTCAAGTCATATGGAACTTTGATGACTGTTTGTTGTTGCTTCCCTTTTATGGATGTTTTGGTGCTTGATTCTTCTCTAGGCATGTTCTTGAATTCAAATTTGTGTGATCTCGCTTGTGTGTTCATGATTGGATGGTAACTTGATGATCATGTTGATGTTGCGACTTCTTTTTATGTTCATGCCATACCCATGTGCCTTTCCCTTTAGGTTTGTGTGTGTTCATGCTTGTGATATTTGGTTTTGACTTGTTTATGAATGGGATGCATGATTTGTTTGTTTGCTCTCTCTTTGATCATTGACATGATTGAGTATGATATGTGGTGCTACTACCCTACCATGTTTCTTGTGCCATTTGATTTCATTTCATCTTTATTTGTGATTGATGATGCTTAATGAAGATGCTTGGATGTGTGTGGGCATTTTGTTTTGCCATACGATTTTGATTTCAAATCTCTAGATATGGTTTGACATGTGAATGCTTCCTTGTTGTTTTGATATGATGTTGGTGTTTACCTAGTATGAGATTGAAATGAGTGTGTTTGATACTTCTTTTTCATTTGAACTTCCACGTTTGTTCTTCTTGATTGTATCTTCCTCTTTCTTCATCTTTTTTCTTCATCTTTTTTCTTCATCTCTTTTTTCTTCTTGTTGTCATTTGTGTTTGAGTTGGATGGTGTTTACTTTTACTTGCTCACATGATCCCTTAAGTTTCCTACTCCCTCTTAATTTCTGATTAAGATGGGAGTAGGAGAGACATTAGGCTTTCAATCCATTGCATGATAACAAATAGGATAATCCCTTTCACCTCAACTTTAGGTCCATCATTTGTATGATAACATTAGGTAGACTTCCTTTTCATCCTAACTTTAGGACTATTTTGTATGACAACATTAGGGTTTTCAGTTTCCCATTAGTGTTTCCCTTGTGTCTTCTCTTATCATATCAAACAATCTTAAGACACTTAATAAAGAATGATGAACGTTGTGTGCCACGAGCCTTAAGTATATGGGAACTGATAAGTGGGAGGTTTCTCCTCACTTGACTAGAATCTTTAGTGTATGCCCTTTGGGCGATATGCGAAGCATTCGCTCCTATGTCATAGGCTCTAGTGCAACGTGAATCTCAAACAAATTCAATTCATTTCACTAAAAAATTTAAACCAAATTCAAACCTTTTTATCCTTCGAGATTGTTCTTAAAATCATTTTCAGAAAAGAGTACGTTGTTTTTCCATTCTACTGCAAACAGGCATCGACCCTAATTGCTGGAATGGAAACTTAACATCGCTCATAAAAAATACTTAACCAACCAGTGGTATAGTTTCCCGAACTATGTTTGCTCTGATTTCTCATACCAGATGAGGATACGTAGGCATAAGATGGTGATGCCTTGGCGAGCAACCTTCCCTCCATCACCCATAGTTTTCCGAACTACATTGACTCTGACTTTCCCGTTGTACGAGGGAATACGTAGGCATAAAGCGGCAATGCCCTATCGAGTCTCCTTTTTCTTTCCCACCCCTCGTTTAGCAGTAGGCTTTTAGATAAATCACCCTTTTGATTAGACAACAAATGTGGATCTCGTTGAGTACAACGAACGTGAAGGGTGCTCATACCTTCCCCTTGCGTAACTGACTCCCGAACCCTAGATTTAGTTGCGATGACCTTGTCTTCTCCCGTTCTTTTAGGTTTTTTCGATTGTTTCCTTTCCCTTTCTTCAGGATAAATTAGGTTCGGTGGCGACTCTTTTGTTTTTCTGCCGGGTGTTTTTCGCAGTTGTGACAGAGCCCAATATCTTTTTTGCAGACATTGTAATGGACTCAAGAAAGAAAACAACTCCAAGATACATTCAAAAGCACAAAGTTGGAAAATCTGAGAATGCTAGGAGGCCTCGTGGAAGATCCTTTGTTGTTTAACAACAAGTATGGAAACCTTCTACCTCTATCAGTTTTACGACCCCATTTACCATTGGTTCAAGTTTTCAGACTATCAACTACTGCCAATGTTGGAAGAGTATTCTCATTTGATGGGATTATGTGTCACTCCTCAACCATTCTATGGAAAAGAAAGAATACCAAATAGAAGTGTATTGGCTGAAGCCTTACACCTAGAACCATCTGACCTTCAGACTCATTTGGATGTCAAAGACAGATTCTCTAGTTTACAAGAAAGATCCTTGATGGAAAGAGCTGAAGCTCACGCTGATAAGCAAGACACATAAATCTTTGAGGCCATCTTGGCCTTATTGACTTATGGACCCCTTCTGTTTCCAAGTGTTGATGAGTTCATAGACCTAAATGCCATCAACTTGTTTCTGATCAGGAACCCTATTTCTACCCTACTAGATGATGCATACTTCTCTATTCATCTGAAGAACTCCCACGGAGAAGGCCAGACTACTTGTTGTACCGCTCTCCTTGGCAAGTGGTTTATTTTGCACTTGCCAATAACAACCTCTCTATGGAATTTGAAGGACAATATTACATGGATAAAAGAGCTTATATTGCTCAAACACTATGACATCCGTTGGTATGATCCCATGTATGAGGGGGGTTACCATGATTCACAGTTGTAGGGATTTCCCTAATGTCCCTCTTCTTTGCACAAAAGGATGCATTAATTACAACATCCTAGCTCGCCGTCAGCTAGGATATCCTATAGAGGAAGAACCTGATCCGGTCCTTTTGGAGAGATGCTTGCTTGAAGAAGGGACAAACCCAGATCTCAAAGCACGGATTGTGTATGCTTGGTGTTACCTCAATGCCCAAGGGATGATTGCTCTGGGGCATCCGGACTGTATCGTCTGAGAGTCGTACCTTCTTTGGTCTAAAGAGATAACATTAAAGATGTTCTACGCTCGCTTCAAGCCTACTCCAACTACTCCAAAATAACTTTTCTCTATGGAGGAATTGAGGGACGCTTTAGTCAAAGATGAAAAGGAGAAGAAGACGTGGGAGGATAAACACTTCATGGTTGTTCAAGAGAACAAAAAACTCTGGAAGCTGCTTCGCTAGAACCAGAAGAAATAAATTGCAAGGAAGATGAAGCTTCAAGAAGTGGAAGGGTCTTCTTTTCATAAAGACTAGGCCTCTAAGTTTCAATTTTCTCTTGTAATTCATGTCTGCACTTTGGCTTTTGATGTGTAGTCTATTTTTTCTGTAAAACTTTCATTCGCTAAATGAAAAAGTTACTTTTCTTTTCTTCTTCTCCATTATTAATGTTTTTAAACTTAATTTGGATTCCCTTGAATGTTAGCTTTGTATTTACATTTGCATTCCATAAGCATTGCATATGCATTTCCTGTTCTGTGGCTTATCTGTGTTGTTTTACCTCCAGTCTGTCACACTGAGTCCTCCGCATCCTTACAACACAAGAGCTCAAGCCCGAACGAGAATGGCTGAGCAAGATCAAGAGTTTGACAGAGTCAACAATGAGTTGGATGACATACGAGGCAGCATGGACCAAATGATGGAGATGTTTCAAGTAATCTGTGCAAAGATAGACACTCAATACCACAATGATGGAGCTGACACCAGTTATAACTGTTGCCGCCAATGATCCATGTAACAACCCAAATTTCATTAAATAATTAATTGTAGTAATTAATTGATTTAGTGGGATTTTATGTTAATATTGGAATTAATTTTTATTAATTGGAATTAATAGAGAATTGAGAAGGAATTGGAGAGGAAGGAAAATGAAGGAATATATAAGTGAGGAAGAAAATAAAAGAGAGACAGAAAACATTTGGAAAGAAAGAGGAAAGGAGAAGAAAGGAGAGAAAGAGAAGAGAAGAAGAGGAAAAGTGGAAATCATCAAGAACCAACATCAAAGCTCCGATTAATCGAGGTAAGGGTGAGAAATGTTTCTATTTGATCATTGTATGATGTTATGTATGTTGGGTTAGGGTTTTGGTAGAGTTTCCATCACTTTCCATTTAGGGCAAAATGTTGGATAATCGGTAGATTGATGATTTAATCGGTTGAAAATGAGTAATAATGCCGTAGAATAGTCGGGTAACATGTATTGATGCTGTTTGTACTGGTTTTGTTGTGTGAGAAGTTGGATGATGGTGGATTGTGGAGGAAGAACAGAATAGGATTCTGTTCTGCGCAGGTTCGCTGGCTCTCGCCAGACGAGCGAAGGCGAAGCTTCGCCAGGCGAAGCCTAGCGAATGTTGGCGAATAATTATATTTAAGTCCCAGTGGACTTCGCTGGTGGGTTCGCCAGGCGAATTTGGGTAGCGAAGGTTCGCCCAGCGAAGGTGCTGGCGAATGGTGGCGAATGAAGTCAGTAGCTACTGATTTGGGCTCGCTGGGGAGTCTCGCCAGGCGAAGCCTAGCGAGTGTTCGCTGAGGGAGTTCGCCAGGCGAAGGCCAGGCGAAGGTTCGCCAGGCGAATGTGGGCGAGTTTGACAGCATTTTTCTTTTGCTGTGTTGATCATGTGGAGATGGTTTGGTTGTTTCACATAGATGGATACCTTATGATATGAATATAGATACGATCTATTGTGATATGTGTGCTAAGGGTAGCCTACGGGCGTGAATCCTAGAATTATGATTCAAAAGTTAATTGTATCAAGTATGAATACATGTGAACATAATAAGTGATTATGTGTGTATTATTTAATGAATTTGCGAATGCTTGATGTGTATACAATTATGTAATGAGTATGCATGAGAACATTTTGAATATGTGTGCATAACTTATAATTGTATGATTGGTATTGTAATGAGAATACCTTGATTGTTGTGATAATTAGAGATACATGGGAATACAATGAGTAATGTATGTGTATCGTCTAATGAATTGTGAGTGCATATATGTATGCGATTGTGGTGTGAATGCATGGGAACATATGCGATATGTGTGCATTGTTGTTGAATATGATGATGTGTGAAATGGATACATTGATAAATGTTTGATATATGTTGTATGTACAATCATTGTGTAATTCTTGAAGTGATGAATTATGTAAATGCATGAGATTAAGATGTCGGTCTTAAGTGCATTTGTTGTGGTTGATTGTACATGCATCATTTAGTCAAGAGGCAATGTCTGTTAGTTTTGTGGAAACTAGTGGCTTGTCCCAAACCTAGAAGTGTGGGTTTGAAGGCTTAGAGGACGGGCCTTTGTGGTTATCGGTCTAGAAGTGTGGACCCGGTTTAATGTAAAAAACCGAAAAAAAGATAACGGGTTATCGGTCTAGAAGTGTGGACCCGGTTTAATGTAAAAACCGAAAAAAGATAACGAGAATCGGTACCCCATTGCATGAGTTGCATTGAGTTGTTGAGTCACATTAATATATAACATATGCATGAAGTGATGCTTATGTGTGAATGATGAGATTGTGAAATTGTGAGAGTATGCATGATGTGGACATGCTTTACAAATATTCGTGTTGTTATTATATGTGTGGCAAATATACATAACTAAGAAATTGAAGTGTGGTGAGAAATGTGAATATGTGTTATATGATACCTATATATACGTAATCTTATGCCTTGATTATTATGGTTATATTTCTCACCCTTCTGCTGTTTTATAATGCTCTATGAGGCATTGCAGATTAGGATGCTGGAGTCCTTTTGTGAAGTTAGTCTTCATTCTTTTGAGTCGGCTGCTCTGATATGTAACACCGGGTAGTTAGACTAGTATAGTCATTCTTTTGTGATACATTGCGATGTATCAGCCGATGTGGTTTTATAATCTAACTGATATGATGTATTAATCTGGATGACTTATGTGCATTTGAATTAATATTTTGGAACTGATTAAATGATGTTATCTTCCGCTTAAATTAAATGTTGAAATGTGATTTCTAAAACTACGAAAACGTTACATATTTTATGGAGCAAAAATGTTAAAGTGTTTTATTGGTGAAATTGTGGCATTCTTCTTTTATACCTTATTATAAAACTTTTACTCTGATGAGTTTGTATACGCTTAATTGTTTTATATGCATTTATTTGGGGTATAGAAGGGGGTGTTACAATAGTGGTATCAGAGCAGGTCGGTCCGTCCGGCCAAGTTGTTAGAGTGTCTTTCCCTGTGTGTTATGGATATGCGTGTGATGCATTATCAATATTGGTTGTTCTTACGTAGTTCTGTTGTTGGAATTAGTAAGATGGTTTCAGGGAGGAACGACGAAGCGATTGCGGAGGCATTGACGAGATTGGCGGGGGCAATTGGGCAGAATCCTCCGGCCAATGTGAATGTGAGGAATCATGCTGATGATGGATTCTGTGCTTTGGGGAAATTCCAAAAGAATAACCCTCCGGTCTTCAAGGGAACTCATGAACCGGACAAGGCACAAATTTGGTTGAAAGCTGTGGAAAAGATTTTTCGAGTTATGAATTGGTCGGATGCACAGAAGGTGCAGTTTGGGACTCATATGCTCGAAGAATAAGCTGAAGATTGGTGGGGTAATACTCGCCAAAGATTTGAGGAAGATGATATTGTGGTTACTTGGGATTTGTTTAGAGAAACCTTTCTGGAGAAGTATTTTCCAGAGGATGTGCGGGGGAAGAAAGAGATCGAATTTCTTGAGTTGAAGCAAGGTAATTCGACGGTTGCTGAGTATGCGGCGAAATTTGAGGAGTTGATCAAATTTTGTCCTCACTATAATACTGGTAATGCTGAGAGGTCTAAGTGCCTCAAGTTTGTGAACGGTTTGAGACCCGAGATTAGACAAGCTATTGGATATCAGGAAATCAGGCAGTTTTCTGAGTTGGTTAACAAGAGCAGAATTTATGACGAAGACAGTAGGGCTAGGTCTAGCCACTACAAGAGCCTAAGTGATAAGAAAGGAAAAGGATAATTCATAGGAAAACCTTACGTAACTCCTGCTGATAAGGGGAAACAAAAGGTTGGTTTTGGCAAGAAGCCAAGTGGGGGAGTTTTTACCCCGGTTAGGTGTTACACTTGTGGTGAAGCGGGGCATCGTGCTCCGGAGTGCAAAAGTGTTGAACCGAGGTGTTTTAAGTGTGGCAAGCCAGGCCACAAGGCTCTAGAGTGTAGAAGTGGTGCGGGTGTTACTTGCTATAACTGTGGTGAGCGAGGGCACATCAGTACCAAGTGCGATAAGCCGAAGAAGAATCAAGGGAGCGGGAAAGTGTTCGCTCTATCTGGATCTGAGACTGCTAGCGACGATCGATTGATCCGAGGTACGTGCTTCATTAATGGTACACCTTTGATCGCTATAATTGATACCGGAGCTACGCATTCTTTTATTTCTTTGGATTGTGTTAGAAGGTTAAATCTTGAGTTGTCTGTGATTGGTGGCGGTATGGTTATTGATACTCCTGCTATGGGTTCAGTAACTACACCGTATGTTTGCTTGAATTGCCCGTTGAGTATTTTCGGTAGAGATTTTGGGATTGATTTAGTGTGTCTTCATTTAGATCAACTGGATGTCATTCTTGGAATGAATTGGTTAAAATTCAATCGTGTGTATATTAACTGTTTTAACAAAACGGTTATTTTTCCCGATTCGGATGTTGAAAGGGAATTGTTTATGACGAGGAAACAAGTGAAGGAATCGGTACAAGATGGGGCTAAGGTATTTATGCTTATGGCAACTTTGAGGACTAGTGAAAGTGAAGAGATTGATGCTGTGCCCATTGTTAGAGATTTTCCGGAAGTATTCCTTGAAGAGATAAAGGATTTACCGCCAGAGCGAGAAGTGGAGTTTTTGATAGATTTGATTCCTGGAACTAGTCCGATATCGATGGCTCCATATCGTATGTCGGCCTCGGAGTTAAAAGAGTTGAAGAGTCAACTTGAGGATTTGCTTGAAAAGAGGTTTATTCGTCCGAGCGTGTCGCTGTGGGGTGCACCGGTGTTGTTGGTTAAGAAGAAAGAGGGTTATATGAGGCTCTGTGTGGATTACAGACAGTTGAACAAGGTGACTATTAAGAATAAGTATCCACTTCCAAGGATTGATGATCTGATGGATCAGTTGGTTGGTGCAAGCGTGTTCAGCAAGATTGATTTGAGATCTGGGTATCATCAGATCCGCGTGAAAGCTGAGGATATTCAAAAGACGGCCTTTCGGACGAGGTATGGACACTATGAGTATTCCGTGATGCCATTTGGTGTGGCTAATGCACCAGGTGTATTTATGGAGTACATGAATAGGATTTTCCATCCTTATTTGGATAAGTTTGTGGTGGTGTTTATCGACGACATCTTGGTTTATTCGAAGAGCGGAGGAGAGCACGCCGAGTGTGAAACGAGTTTTCAAGAACTTAAGTGAAGGTTGACGACAGCTCCTGTTTTGATTCTGCCAAATCCAGAAGAACCATTCGTTGTGTATTGTGATGCTTCTTTGACGGGTTTAGGAGGTGTGTTGATGCAGAATAACCAAGTTGTAGCTTATGCTTCAAGGCAACTCAAAGTGCATGAGAAGAATTATTCGACGCATGACTTAGAGTTGGCCGCCGTTGTGTTCGTGTTGAAACTCTGGAGGCATTATTTATTTGGCGCAAGATTTGAAGTGTTTAGTGACCATAAGAGTTTGAGATATCTTTTTGATCAAAAGGAATTGAAGCAGCTTCGAGGTAAAGAGATTGCGTTAGTGAAGGTCGCTTGGGGAGGACCGGCTGGTGGAAATGTTACGTGGGAGCTTGAGAGCCAGATGAAGGAGTCTTATCCAGAACTGTTTGAATCAGGTAACATTTTCGAGGACGAAAATTCCTAAGTGGGGGAGGGTTGTAACAGCCCAAATTTCATTAAATAATTAATTGTAGTAATTAATTGATTTAGTGGGATTTTATGTTAATATTGGAATTAATTTTTATTAATTGGAATTAATAGAGAATTGAGAAGGAATTGGAGAGGAAGGAAAATGAAGGAATATATAAGTGAGGAAGAAAAGAAAAGAGAGATAGAAAACATTTGGAAAGAAAGAGGAAAGAAGAAGAAAGGAGAGAAAGAGAAGAGAAGAAGAGGAAAAGTGGAAATCATCAAGAACCAACATCAAAGCTCCGATTAATCGAGGTAAGGGTGAGAAATGTTTCTATTTGATCATTGTATGATGTTATGTATATTGGGTTAGGGTTTTGGTAGAGTTTCCATCACTTTCCATTTAGGGCAAAATGTTGGATAATCGGTAGATTGATGATTTAATCGGTTGAAAATGAGTAATAATGCCGTAGAATAGTCGGGTAACATGTATTGATGCTGTTTGTACTGGTTTTGTTGTGTGAGAAGTTGGATGATGGTGGATTATGGAGGAAGAACAGAATAGGGTTCTGTTCTGCGCAGGTTCGCTGGCTCTCGCCAGGCGAGCGAAGGCGAAGCTTCGCCAGGCGAAGCCTAGCGAATGTTGGCGAATAATTATATTTAAGTCCCAGTGGACTTCGCTGGTGGGTTTGCCAGGCGAAGTTGGGTAGCGAAGGTTCGCCCAGCAAAGGTGCTGGCGAATGGTGGCGAATGAAGTCAGTAGCTACTGACTTGGGCTCGCTGGGGAGTCTCGCCAGGCAAAGCCTAGCGAGTGTTCGCTGAGGGAGTTCGCCAGGCGAAGGCCAGGCGAAGGTTCGCTGCGAGGGTTCGCCAGGCGAATGCGGGCGAGTTTGACAGCATTTTTCTTTTGCTGTGTTGATCATGTGGAGATGGTTTGGTTGTTTCACATAGATGGATACCTTATGATATGAATATAGATACGATCTATTGTGATATGTGTGCTAAGGGTAGCCTACGGGCGTGAATCCTAGAATTATGATTCAAAAGTTAATTGTATCAAGTATGAATACATGTGAACATAATAAGTGATTATGTGTGTATTATTTAATGAATTTGCGAATGCTTGATGTGTATACAATTATGTAATGAGTATGCATGAGAACATTTTGAATATGTGTGCATAACTTATAATTGTATGATTGGTATTGTAATGAGAATACCTTGATTGTTGTGATAATTAGAGATACATGGGAATACAATGAGTAATGTATGTGTATCGTCTAATGAATTGTGAGTGCATATATGTATGCGATTGTGGTGTGAATGCATGGGAACATATGCGATATGTGTGCATTATTGTTGAATATGATGATGTGTGAAATGGATACATTGATAAATGTTTGATATATGTTGTATGTACAATCATTGTGTAATTCTTGAAGTGATGAATTATGTAAATGCATGAGATTAAGATGTCGGTCTTAAGTGCATTTGTTGTGGTTGATTGTACATGCATCATTTAGTCAAGAGGCAATGTCTGTTAGTTTCGTGGAAACTAGTGGCTTGTCCCAAACCTAGAAGTGTGGGTTTGAAGGCTTAGAGGATGGGCCTTTGTGGTTATCGGTCTAGAAGTGTGGACCCGGTTTAATGTAAACAACCGAAAAAAAGATAACGGGTTATCGGTCTAGAAGTGTGGACCCGGTTTAATGTAAAAACCGAAAAAAGATAACGAGAATCGGTACCGCATTGCATGAGTTGCATTGAGTTGTTGAGTCACATTAATATATAACATATGCATGAAGTGATGCTTATGTGTGAATGATGAGATTGTGAAATTGTGAGAGTATGCATGATGTGGACATGCTTTACAAATATTCGTGTTGTTATTATATGTGTGGCAAATATACATAACTAAGAAATTGAAATGTGGTGAGAAATGTGAATATGTGTTATATGATACCTATATATACGTAATCTTATGCCTTGATTATTATGGTTATATTTCTCACCCTTCTGCTGTTTTATAATGCTCTATGAGGCATTGCAGATTAGGATGCCGGAGTCCTTTTGTGAAGTTAGTCTTCATTCTTTTGAGTCGGCTGCTCTGATATGTAACACCGGGTAGTTAGACTAGTATAGTCATTCTTTTGTGATACATTGCGATGTATCAGCCGATGTGGTTTTGTAATCTAACTGATATGATGTATTAATCTGGATGACTTATGTGCATTTGAATTAATATTTTGGAACTGATTAAATGATGTTATCTTCCGCTTAAATTAAATGTTGAAATGTGATTTCTAAAACTACGAAAACGTTACATATTTTATGGAGCAAAAATGTTAAAGTGTTTTATTGGTGAAATTGTGGCATTCTTCTTTTATACCTTATTATAAAACTTTTACTCTGATGAGTTTGTATACGCTTAATTGTTTTATATGCATTTATTTGGGGTATAGAAGGGGGTTTTACAATCCACCCTTTGGACCACCATTTAACTTTATACCACCGCCAGTCACTATGAAGACTACTCAGTAGATTGTTCCTATGAATGGTAATTTTCCTCATATTATCCCTACTTACGCTCCAGCTGCTATGCAGACACAACCACATCCATACTTCCACAACCAACATCAGGTTTTCAATATCCCTGACCAATCGGAAGAAGGAGATGAATGCCAAGAGAAGATGAGGGAAGATTTCGAAACTGTGGCGAGAAAAATCAGGGCTATAGAAGGTAAGAGCGTATTTGGGGCTGATGCAAGAGACACGAGCTTGGTTTCTGAGTTAGTGATTCCTCCAAAATTCAAAATCCCGGTTTTCGACAAATATGAGGGAGCTACTTGCCTTAGGACCGACTTGATCATGTATATAAGAAGATGGCAGCCTATGTGGAAAATGATAAGTTAATGATCCAGTATTTTCCAGACAGTCTTAAGGGCGCTTCAACTAAGTGGTACATGAGTTTCGACCAATCAAGAATTCATAATTTTCAGGACTTGTCTGATGCTTTCATCAAGCATTACAACATGCATTTGGAACCGGACCAAAGACATGTCTTAAGCATGGCCCAGAAAAGTTTTGAATCTTTCAAAGAGTATGGCCAACGTTGGAGGGAAACTACCTCCCAAGTAGAGCCCCCTCTGAGTGAAAAAGAACTAGCTGATTGGTTCATGGACACAGTAAGGCCGAAATTCTACGAGAGGATGATTAGTAGTGTGAGCACTAACTTCTCTGACATTGTGGCTGTAGGAGTAAAAGTAGAGTTGGGATTGAAAAACGGAAAGATGAAAAGTATCGCTGGTAGTTCAAGTGGAAGTACCACTAAGAAGTCCTTTGGAAATGTTCATAAGAAGAAGGAAGGTGAGACCAATGCCATTTCTGCAGAAAGAAGAAGTTAGGTCAGAAAACCTCAGTGTCAGCAGCAATTTCGACAACAACCATCATACCCTGTGCAGTACACTCAACAACCCTACGTGGCGGCCATAACGCCTACCTTTCACAATCAAACTCCGGGTTTTCAGCCAGATCAACCGTCGCCCGTATATCAGCAAGGCTATCAGTAGGTGCCCACCACTTTCGCCTATCAACAACAACAACGTAGGGCTCCAATCCCTAGACAGAATGTGCAAAACAGAAGACTAGGGGGAAGACCTCCCATTCAACCAATTCCAATGAGCTCCACAGAATTGTACCCAAACATGGTACAACAAGGTCTGATTACCACTAGAAAGATGGGACCGCCACCAGATCCTCTTCCACCATTCTATAATCCCAATGCCCGATGTGCTTTTCATGAAGGGGAGTTTGACATGATCTAGAAGTATACTTTTCTCTGAAGCATGTTGTTCGAGAACTAATGGAGAAAAAGATTTTGTCCTTTGGGGATCGCCATACTAATGTCAAAAACAACCCATTACCTAACCATGGGAGCGTCAATGTAATAGAAGACGTGCATGAAATGGTAATTTCTGATGTGACAACAATCAAAACTCCGCTACAGACTCTCCACAGAAGACTAGTAAAAGCTAGTATGATTGAGAGTACCCACTTAGAATACGAAGAATATGTTGAGAATTCCAAGTGTTATACTCTAATCCACGAAGAGATCCAGAGGTTAATGAATGATGGTCTTTTACAAGTCTGCGGTAAAATGAAGAAAGAGAAGGTATTATTGATTTAACCAATATTCAACATGACAGAGGGGACTTAAAAAATGCCCATATTCAATCTTCCAAATACTCAACAGATTCAGCATTCAAACCAGAGTTCAATGTTGAAAAACCTGCCAAACCAGCAGCTAGTCAACCAAAGTCGGTCAGCGCTCAAAACCCAGACCGTTCATTTTCAAGAGTACCAAGGCAGTATCTCAGAGACATGATGACACGTGGAGAAATCAGAGATTTGGGAAAGAAGTGTAAAATGAAGGGATGAAAAGTAAACACGAAGATGTCTTTAACACTAGCGGTTTTAGCAAAATGACCCGAAGCGGTAGAATTTACCAACCTAAGGTAACTGCGGTCCCTCTCAAAGAAATTATTTCTGTAGAACCTGCAAAAAGAAAAGAAGTACTAAATGAATAAAATGAAGAGTTTTTAAGGATCATCAAAAGAAGTGACTATAAAATCTTAGATCAGCTACATCAGACTTCTTCAAATTTTTTGATCATGTCTCTCCTTTTAAGTTCTTTTACCCATAGGTCTGCATTACAAAAATTGCTGGCACAGGCCCATGTAACCAAGGACATAATAGTTGGTCAATTTGATTCAGTGATTGCTAATATTACTGCATGTAATACCCTAAGTTTCAACAACAATGAATTACATGCCGAAGGTTGTAAGCACAATCGTGCTTTGCACGTATCAATAAAGTGCCAAGAGGACACTCTAGCAAGGGTCTTGGTGGACACTGGTTCCTCTTTGAATGTATTACCAAAAAGGAAGCTCGCTAAACTGGCATATAAAGGGACAGAGATGAGACCCACCTCTTTGATTGTCAAGGCTTTTGACGGTTCCAAAAGAGCGATAATAGGAGAAGTGGATTTACCTGTTATGGTTGGACCTCATGTATTTGACATTATCTTCCCGGTGATGGATATCAATCCAGCATACAGCTATTTGTTGGGAAGACCATGGATCCATACTATTGGCACAATGACCTCTACTCTTCACCAAAAGATGAAATTTGTAGTGGATGACAAATAGGTGGTCGTCCATGGAGAAGAGGATCTAATGGTGCTCAATTTATCGTCATTTTGGTATATTGAAGCTGATGAAGACACTTTGGAAACCTCTTTCCAAGCCTTAG
Organism: Lathyrus sativus; assembly: GCA_963859935.3. Lineage (NCBI taxonomy): Eukaryota > Viridiplantae > Streptophyta > Magnoliopsida > Fabales > Fabaceae > Lathyrus > Lathyrus sativus. The sequence continues at coordinate 90,077,543 of OZ012737.1, forward strand.
AAATAGCTAATGTCGTGTTGATCGAAGAAGCCATTGTTGAGAGTAATCTATCCTTTGCATCGGTTCAAAGCATAAAATCTGTATTGAAGAATGACACTCCTACAGGATCGGGGGAGGTCATTGAAGTGGAAGCAAGAGAAAAGATGAATCGCCAAAGGTTGGGTTACAAACCAACTCATGACAAGACTCAAGAGTTTTCCAAAAGACAACTAAAGACCATCAGTGAGGTGTTTATCAGTAGAGGTGTCTAAATCAACACCGTTAAGGAGGATTCTGAAGACGACTATATTGATTAGTTGGTATATCATGATGAGGCTGCTCTAAACAATTAGGAGGCTATTGAAATTCCTGTCATCTTTCTTGTGAAGACGACTATATTGTTTTTTAGTTTCCTTTAAATAGTTTTCCATAACCATGCCCGAGGTTATCAGATTATTTTGTATGGGCCACATGCTTTCAAATTATAATCAATGAAGATGTTTTGTTAAAATCCTCATTTTCTTCATTTACTATTTTTTACTTTTATTTTTAAAGAAAATGGCACTTCTTTTGAAAACTAGCAAAATATATTACTTTTGTTCTGTGCATTTATCTTTTTGTGTTTTAATAAATCAAGCCATTCCAAACATGCAGAGAAACTCCAAAACTCGTTGAATCCAATGACTATGTTTTCCCTCCTAACTTCGATTCACCCATATACCAAGCCGAAGATGAGGATGATTAAGATTATGAGATTCCAGACAAGTTAGCAAAAATGTATGAGTACGAGTACACGGACCTTCAACCTCACCAAGAGAAGGTAGATGTCATTAATCTTGGCACTGATGAAAATAGAAGAGAAGTCAAGATTTGGGCAACGCTTGGGGAAGAGACTAATGAAGCTTTTAGAAGAGTATGTTGATGTGTTCGCTTGGTCATAACAAGATATGCCTAGTTTAGATACCTCCACAGTTGTTCACAAGCTACCTCTTCATCCTGAGTGTCCACCTATCAAACAGAAGCTCAGAAGGATCCGACCCGATATGGCTCTCAAAATTTGAGATGAGGTAAAAAAGATAATTGATGAAGGTTTTCTAGCAGTATCAGAATATCCAGAATGGGTAACCAACATTGTGCCCGTGCCAAAGAAGGATGGGAAAGTTAGAATGTGTATAGACTACAGGGATCTGAACAAAACTAGTCCAAAGGACGACTTCCCTTTGCCACATATTGATACCTTAGTAGATAACACTATAAAATTTGTTGCCTTCTCTTTCGGTTTGAGGAATGTAGGAGCCACTTACTAGAGAGCTATGGTCACATTATTTCATGACACGATGCACAAAGAAATTGAGGTATATGTCGATGATATGATAACCAAGTCTCAAAGCAAAGAGGAACATCTGAATCATCTATTGAAGTTATTTGTAAGACTCAGGAAATACTAGTTGAAACTGAATCCTGCAAAGTGTACTTTCAGAGTAAGATCTGGAAAATTACTCGGCTTCATCATCATCCAGCATGCAATTGAGGTGGGCCCTGACAAAGTGCGAGCTATTCAAGAGATGTCTGCTCCAAAGACCGAAAAACAAGTTAGAGGTTTCCTTGGGAGACTAAACTGCACCTCTAGATTCATCTCTAACATGACTCCAACCTGTGAGCCTATCTTCAAGTTGTTACAAAAGGATTAAACAGTTGTTTGGAATGAAGACTGTCAACAAGCCTTCGACAAGATCAAAGGTTATCTCCAAGAGCCTCCGGTCTTGATTCCTCCTATACTGGGAAAACCTCTCTTCATGCGCATGACCGTGCTCAAGGGATCTATGGGTTGTTTATTGGGTTAACACGACGAGTCCGGATGAAAGGAACACGCTATCTATTACCCCAGCAAGAAGTTCACCGATTGTGAAAGTCGTTACTCAATTTTAGAGAATACTTTTTGTGCTTTGGCTTAGGCTGCCAGACGTCTGAGGCAGTATATGATATGTCATACCACTTTGTTGATTTCTAAAATGGATCCAATAAAGTATACTTTTGAGAAACCTACTCAGACAGGAAGGTTCGCCCATTGGCACATACTCTTGTCAGAGTACAATATCCAATAGGTCGCTCAAAAGTCCATCAAAGGTAGCATCTTGTCAGATTACCTTGCTGGTCAGCCAGTAGAAAACTATGAGCCTCTCAAATTTGACTTCCTTAATGAAGAAATTATGCTAATCAAGAAAGACTACGAAGAGCCAGGCCCAAATGAAGGTCCCGAACCCAATTCTCGATGGAAGATGATGTTTGACGTTGCTTCCAACCAAAAGGGGCATGGTATAGGCATCATTTTGATGAACCCGACTGGTGGGTATACTCCTGTCACAACAAGATCGTGTTTTGAATGTACTAATAGCATTGCTGAATATGAAGCTTGTATCTTGGGGCTAGAAGCGGCCATTGATCTTCGCATCAAAATTTTAGAAGTAAGTGGTGACTCAACTCTAGTTGTCTATCAGGTCAAAGGAAAATGGGAAACCAAAGACGAGAAAATAATCCCATATAGAGCTTATATTGTGTAAATGATTGAGTACTTTGATGAGATAACCTTAAAGCATGTGCCAAGGTCCGAAAATCACATTGCTGATGCTTTAGCTATGATGGCTGCTATGTGGCAGGTCCGTTTTATCAATGAAGCAATAATCATCCAAGTCGAGAGGAAAATTGAGCCTTCTTACTGCCAGATGGTGGAAGAGGAGTCTGGTAGGGAAACAATGGTTTCACGATATTAACAGTACTTACAAAATCTAGATTATCCAGTTGATGCAACTTCTCTCGACAAGAAAACTTTGAGAAGGTTAGCATCCAAGTTCTTTGTCAGCAATGATGTGCTCTACAAAAGAAATTACGACATGGTCCTGCTTAGGTGTGTCGACATACAAGAAGCAGACTTGCTGATGCAAGACATTCATGAAGGAACGTTTGGCACCCACACCAACGGCTATACAATGTCAAAGATAATTCTAAGAGCTAGATACTACTAGTTAACTATGGAAACCGATTGCATCCAATATGCTAGGAAATGTCATAAATGTCAAATCTATGCGGACAAGGTGCACGTGCCTCCAACGCTATTAAATGTTTTATCATCGTCGTGGCCTTCCTCTATGTGGGGCATTGACATGATTGGGGCAATTAAGCCCAAGGCTTCCAATGGACATTGTTTCATCCTCGTTGCTATCGGCTATTTCACAAAGTGGGTTGAAGCTGCATCCTACGCCAACGTAACCAAACAAGTGGTTGCCCGATTCATCAGGAAGGAGATTATCTGCCAATATGGAATTCCTAGTTGTACCATCACAGGTAATGGAACTAATCTGAAGAACAAGATGATAAAAGAGCTGTGTGATAGCTTCAAGATTGAACATCAAAACTCTCCTTCTTATCCACCAAAGATAAATGGAAGTGTTGAAGCTGAGAACAAGAATATTAAGAAAATCATGCAGAAAATGGTTGTGACCTACAAAGATTGGCATGAGACGTTACCATTTTCCTTACACGGATATAGAACATATGTTCACACGTCAACAATGGAAACCCCCTTTTCCTTACTATATGGAATGGGCGCAGTCCTTCCCACTGAAGTAGAAGTACCATCTTTGAGAATCCTGATGGAAGAAAAGTTAGAGGAAGTTGGGTGAGTCAGGGAAAGGTTTGATTAGTTGAACCTTATTAAAGAAAAATAAATAACTGCCATGTTCCATGACCAACTCTATCAGAAAAGTATCAAAAGAGCCTTTGACAAGAAGGCGCGTATTCGAGAGTTTCGAGAAGGAGAACTTGTGCTCAGGAAGATATTGATAACTCATAAAGACATACGTGGGAAATGGATGCCCAATTTCTGTGAAGACAGCCTTCTCTAGAGGCCCACTCATCCTCACAACAATGGATGGAGAACAGCTCGCTCACCTTGTGAACTCTGATGCAGTCAAAAAATATTATGCTTTTAAACCCGATGAGTTGAAAACCCAAAAGGGAGGCTTAGGCAAAAATGTGTCTCCCGGTGGATCATAACCTATGAAGGAGATCCAGGCAAAAATTAGGGATAAAACAAAAAAAAAGAGCTCGCTAAGTCAAAAACCTGAAAAGGCGGCTTAGGCAAAAATGAGCATCACGGTGAATCGGAAACCCGAAAGGATGGTTCAGGAAAAAGTTAGGGGCAAAAGCATCTCGCTGCATCAAAGATTGTTACCACTACTAAAGATTACTAATGAAACTCACTACCACCAATCTTGTCAGAGGCGAAGATCTGGGGAATTCTTAGATGGAAGGGCATGATAGTCATTGGATTTAATGTACCCTTTTCCTTTTTTCCATTTTCAAATTGTAAATATCCCATGGAGCTTTGTTGTTCGCAAGCTACCATTCATAAATAAAATTAGTTTGGACCATTCAAATATTTGTGATCTACTGCGTTCTTTACTTTTCTTTGTTATATAAAACATCACTTATTTGCTAATAATGATTTTTGAAAGCATGTTTTGAATCAAAAATGATTTTAAAAGAAAACTAAAACAGAACAAGCAATTACTTTGGTATGGAAGATATCAAGGGAAATCATTTTATTTCCCAGGAATTCTAAAAGCGGCTAAGATCTTGATATTGCCATCTCAATAATATTGGTTCTGCTAAATTTCTCTGGTAGCCCTCACCTGATGGAAGTTTTAAAGACCCATCCTCAGAATGAATACTTTAACTCTCCGAAGAGGTTTATACTGTTAGCCAGCTTGCCTAAGCCCCATATTTTCCCCAATGAAGTGATGGGTTTTTACCTTTGTGTGTTGTCAAGGACACCTTGGTTTCCTGGATTTAGTGTGACACTTGTTTTCCCCAGCGAAGTGGATTATGATATGTCTTCCCCTTGGAGTTTGTTGTTTACATGTCGCTTGTTAGAGTCGGTTCTTGCGTGTCTTTGAGCATTTGCATCATATCACAACATTTGCATTTAGCATATATTTTTGGGTTGCGTTTGCTTGGCTGTTGCTTTTGTTTCTAAGTCTAGTTGTAACTGGCAACCTTTCGTGTATGTTGTGAATGTTGTCCACCTTTGTCTCCCGCAGAGTTGCCTGGATCTATTTTATAGATCTTTGACTGTCACCAAACCTTTTTGGATCAGTTGTTAGTGCCATCTTTTACCCTTTGGTTGATACCAATTTCCCATGAAGTTTAGTTGTTATTAGCTCCTCTTTCTTATTTTGCTTGTCTAGCCATCACCTGATTCCCATGTGAAGTCTAATTATAACTAGCAATCTTCAGCAGAGAATCCAATTATCATTGATGCTTTTTGTCTGGCAGTTACCAGTTTTTCCTCATGAATTTTAGTCGTTGCTAGCTCTCCTGAAAGTCCAGTAATGTTTTGACTAGCATTGTTTCAAACCTATTTGTTATTGGTATCACCGATTTGGTTGTTACCATATCTGCTTGAAAGTCCAGTAATGTTTTGACCGACATTATTTCAAACACAATTGTTATTGGTATTGCCGATTTGGTTGTTACCATATCTGCTTGAAAGTCCAATAATGTTTTGACTGGCATTGTTTAAAATCCAATTGTTATTGGTATCGCTGATTTGGTTGTTACCATATCTACTTGAAAGTCTAGTAGTTACTGGCATTGTTTAAAATATAATTGTTATTGGTATTGCTGATTTGGTCGTTACCATATTTGCTTGAAAGTTAAGTAATGTTTTTACTGGCATTGTTTAAAATCCAATTGTTATTGGTATTGCTGATTTGGTTGAAAGTCCAGTAATGTTTTGACTAGCATTGCTTAAAGTCCAATTGTTATTGGTATCTCTGTTTTGGTCGTCACCAATCCCCAGAAAGTCCAGTAGTTACTAGCATTACTTGAGCTCAAAGATTGTTGGTAGTGGAATATTTGGTTGTTACCAGTCCGCTCTTTTTTCTAAAGTCTAGTCGTTACTAGCATCATCTAAAGCCCGAGTAGTTATTTCCAATGTTCATATAATCCATTTCTCTTAGGATGGTTGGTTGTTACCTACATCCCTAGTGAGTCTTAGGATGGTTGGTTGTTACCTACATCCTCAGTGACCTTAGAATGATTGGTTGTTACCTACATCCCCAGTGTTTTGAGATATTTGGTTGTCACCAATATCCTCGGTTAGTCTGTTTGTTTCTCCGATTATTTTCTAAAGATCCCGTTCAAACTCTTTGCTGTAAGGAAATTCTCCGTTTTGGTTTGGTCCCCCATGGAGTCTTGTTTTGTCCTGATGTTTCCTCTTGTTAGAGGTCATCTTTTAGTTTTAGCCTGGTCCCCAGTAGAGCTTATGCCCTTCTGGATTTCCTCAGTGGAGTTGTTTTCTGCCCCTTTGGGAAGAGTTCTTTCCTCTAGAGTTTCACAATGGTCATGTTTGGACCTCATGCCTGATCACTTTGGATTTCCCCTGTTTGTTTCAGCTTCCCCGTTGTTGCTGTTATTCCCCAGTGATTGGTTACTCATTGTGTCAGCTTTATTCTTGTTTGCTTTAGTCGTCTGCATTTATGCATTTCTCATTATAAAGCATCATTGTAGAATTCATAGCATGTCAGCACTTGCATAGTTTTGTCGTCCTTAACATATCATTGCATCCAAGGGAAAAAAATTTTGTTTGCTATATTCAAATACCTTTCACCATGATTTTATAGATATTCTCATCTCTCATACCATTTGGTAAAGCTATTTAAATAGGGGCAACTGTCATACTCCAAATTTTGACCCCTAGATTCCATTACCATTTTAGGAGCATCAATCATTGTTTCCTAACTCTAACCTTGTTTCAAGTTTGTTGTTGTTGAGATTCATCTAAATTAAGGTTTTGCACCATTAGAATCAAGAGGACTATTGCTTGGTCACTCAATGTTTTGGATTGATCATCACAAAATCAAGTTCCCCTACATTCAAGGAGCTTATATTCAACAAGAATCAAGTGCTAATTGATTTCACTACAAGTCAATTGAAGCCCAATTTCATCTGGCCCTAAATTAGGGTTTTGCTAGGAAAAGTCAATTGTGCCTTTAACTTTTTATCCAAGCATGATCCCAAGATTTGGAACATGATTCAAAATGTTCATATATATCATTGAAGCCTATCTAGGGTATTTGAGAAGTTTCAAGATGCAAATTCATTGAAGATCACACAATTTAATTCACCCGATACAAATTCATCTAACAAAGTCAACTCTTTGACTTTTAGGGTTTTTGGCTCAAATTGAAGCTTCCAAGCCAAATTTCATCAAAATATGTTTAATAAATGAGTTTCATCATGAAGAAATCAATATTTGAGAGGTTTCTTGCAAAAGAAGAAAACTTGGATCACTTGAATTTTTTCTATGTGTGGGAAGAACCTTAATTTTGGTACCAACTTTGAGAGGCCATAACTTTTAATCCACACATCCACTTTTTGAGTTCCAAAGATCAATTTGTAGATCTCCTCATGTACTAAAAAAGTGTCCCTAGTGACCTATGAGAAAAAAGATGATTATATTTCGAGTTATGAGGCTTCAAAGTTTGGAAGAATCTTTAAAGACTTAGAAATTTTTCAAGACAACTTTGTTACACCAATTTTCAGCCAACTTCAAGGCCAGATTTCACTATGATCCCTTTGGAATCAAGAGTTTCACCAAAATGAAAGTTGTAGAGCATGTTTAGGAATTTTCAAAAAGTACAAGAATTCCTTCATAGCATTTGTGATCAAGGAGTTTCGAAGAGAGGAGGTTGAAGTCCAAAACTTGATTTCTAGGTCATGCCCACTTGGACTCACTTTGCAAAACCACTCAAATCTCCAAGATTTTGTTTGGCAGACCTTGTTACTTGTTAATATGTTTTAAATTAGATAAGTACACATACTTTTGGTGCATTATCCAAGTGGTTGATGCTTTGTCTCAAAGATCTTTCCATTTTTGGCATAAAGGCATGACTTCCATTTTGATAAAGGTGACTTTATGCATAAAACCAGCATTGAGCCATTCCCCTTGCTCCTCTTTGCACTCCATAGTACAAGAGATCTTAAAAGGCATGCCCTAATCACATCTACTCTTGTACTTGGCACTTGAAACAAGGAAAAGTGATGATCACAAGCAAGTTGGTTTCCAAGTAACTTAGTTAGCAAGAACTTAGATTCTGACCATACTTCACCACCTCCACTCTCTCTGTAAATAGGACCTCAATCCTCACTCAGGAAAAAGGAGAAAAAACACTACAATCCATCCTCAAACTACCTTGCATTCTCAGAATCAAGTGCTCTTGCAAAATACCTCCAAACTTGCAAAAACACTTCAAATACACATTCCACTCGTGCCAGACAAAACCAAACACCACAAACCTTCTCTAGACACTCCATAGACCTTGTTCCAACCATAAAAAAAGTTCTGAAATATCTCAAACCCTAATCACCATCTTCAAACTCCAGATTGCAAGAGGCCACGAGTTTTGCTCTTGAAGCTGCTTCCAACCCATTTGAGCATTAAAGTCATCTCTCTAAGGATTAACAAAGCCAAGGAGGTTGTAATTTCCTTTCTGTAAGAGAATTTGAAGAAGCCTTGGAATGTTTCCTAGAGGTAAGCTTTTATCTCTTTGAACCTTTTGATTCATACTTCATTAGTGGTTCATTTGTGAAGCAAACATGTAGATATTATCATGTGCTAGATGTTTTAACCACTGTTTGAATTGTATGAGTTTCACATGTAATGTTTTGACATGTAATATTCTTGATGTGTTGCACTGTTGTTGAATAATTTGTGAATTACTCAATTATTTTTAGGACAATATATTGTTATATTCTTGATCCTTGTGAAAAATGCTCCAACTTTGATCTTTATATCATTGAAATGGTTGAGAGATGAAGGAGTTGTTAGAACACAGATTGGTTCTTAATAATATCTCTATGTTTTGATGATAACTATTATGAAATTTTGTAATTAAGAATTATAGACTCTAAAATTTGCTTAAGACTGTTTGGTGCAGATATTAAAGTAAATATCACTCCAGAAGCAAATCAGATCTGAACATAAGAAATATGCAAGGCTCTGAAGCATCAGAAGCAATCATTATAAGATTATGAACGCTGCCATTAGAAGATTCTGAATGCTGCCATCAGAAGATTGTGAGCGTTGTCTCCAGAAGGATCTGAAGCAGAAGCTCTAGAAGAATCTGAAGCAAGTCAGAAGCATCTGAACTAATGAAGAATTATGTATGAAGAGTTTTGAAGCATAGTTACATCAGAAGACTCTGATAGTACTAACACTGCCAGTACTGAGGATTTGACTCAAAACTCTGCTCTGAACTTATACACGCTAAAAGCACACTTGCTGCAAAGACTCTGATTCAGCAAAACTCTGATCAACATCAGAAGGCTCTGATCAAATTAGACTCTAATGATTCTTGCTGAAAAATTAATGAAGAAGAATTCAAAGATTATGTCCGTTGGAATATCCAAACGACTCTTTCCTTATTTATGCTAGACACAAGAACACAGACAAAATGGATTTCTCTGTGCTTTCTTCTTCTAGGAAAGGTCACTTGATGTGAATACAAAAAGGGCTCAGACCTTTTAGTACACACTTCTCAACGTGAAAAGCTCTTGGATCACTGTGCCTATAAAAGCAAGTCTCCACTCATCTTCTTCAGTTGACGAAACACTTGAAAAGAATTTATTATCAAAGCTCTCATACAACTCATATATTCTTGCTAGAATTAATTCTTTGTTCTTAATCTTAAGTGAAAAATCATAGTAGTGATAAAGCTTTATTAGAAGCATTTCAACACTTGTATTTGATATTACATTTGATTGTAAGAAAACCTTAAGAAGATCCAGTTAGGATCAGTAGTTCTTGAGAAGACTTTGAACAGTTGTTCTTAGTGCTTACTATTGTAATCAGTTGATTAAATAGTGGATTAAGTCCTTGATTGAGAAAGGAAAATCACTCTAGAAAGGGTGGACTGGAGTATTTGAGTTCAACAAACTAGGATAAAAATACTTGAATTTTTACTTCTAAGTTTTTATCTTTATAATTATTCAACCCCCCTTCTAAGTATTTTCTCACCTTCAGTTGGCATCAGAGCTCCGGTTCTGTGTGTGCTACCACTTCACAATGACAGAAAAGATCCAGTGAGAAAAACTTGAAATATATTTGGTTGTTACTATGGCTGATACTTCAATATCTAACATTAACAACAAATATGAAGAAAGGGACAGAATCAACACTAAACCCCCTATGTTTGATGGGGAGAAATTTGATTATTGGAAAGACAGGATTGAAAGTTTTTTCCTTGGTTATGATGCTGATTTATGGGATTTGGTCATAGATGGATATGTTCATCCCATTGATGGGAATGGCAAGAAAGTAGATAGAAAATCTATGACATAAGCCCAAAAGAAGTAATTTAGAAATCACCACAAGGCTAGAACAATATTGTTAAATGCAATATCTCACACTGAGTATGAAAAGATCACAAATAGAGAAACTGCATTTGACATGTTTGAGTCCTTAAAGATGACTCATGAGGGAAACTCTCAAGTCAAGGAAACAAAGGCTCTGGCTCTAATTCAGAAGTATGAAGCCTTCAAGATGGAAGAAGCTGAATCTGTTGAAGTTATGTTCTCCAGATTTCAAATACTTACAGCTGGACTAAAGGTTCTGGATAAAGGATACTCTACTGCTGATCATGTGAAAAAGATCATCAGAAGCTTACCTACCAGATGGAGACCTATGGTGACTGCACTGAAAATGGCTAAAGATTTGAACAAGATTTCCTTGGAGGAACTAATCAGTTCACTAAGGAGTCATGAAATTGAACTTGAGGAAGATGAACCTCAAAAGAAAAGTAAATCAATTGCTTTAAAATCTAATAAATCTGCTAAAGCATTGTAGGTAATAGAGGAAAGCTCTGAAGAATCCTCATCTGAAGATGAAGATGAACTATCCATGCTGTATAGAAGAATAAACAAACTCTGGAAGCATAAAGGAAAGAAGTTCAGAAACTTCAGGAAGCCTGACCAAAGAAAAGAATCTTCTGGACACAGAAGATCTAGCAAAAAGGAGGTTGTCTGCTACGAATGTAAAGAACCTGGGCATTACAAAAATGAATGTCCAAATTTGTTGAAAGAAAAGCCTAAAAGAAAATCTGATAAGAAGAAGAAGGTTCTAATGGCAACCTGGGATGATTCAGATACATCTGAATCTGAATCTAAGTCAGAAGAGGAATGTGCCAATGTAGCATTGATGACAGACATAGAAGATCAGGAGGAAGGAATTTCAGGATCTGAATCTGACTCTGACGCTGAAGAGGTAATGGATAAACTCACTAAAGATGAACTTATCAAAGTGTTATCAGAAGTTCTGAAGAGCTATAACAATATTAAGCTCAAATACAAAAAGCGTCAAAGCAATCTTGTATCTGAGAATAATATTCTCAAATCAGAAGTAGCTGAGCTAAATGAAAAGAACTTAAGATTGAAAAATGATTCTGAATTAGCTCAACAAGACTCTGATTCTGAAACTGAGTCTGAGTGCAAAAATATTTTGGAAAAATATGATTACAGCTTTCAGAAGTTTCTTGCTAAAAGCATAGACAGAAGCAAAATGGCTTCTATGATCTATGGAGTTAGCAGAAATAACAGAAAAGGAATTGGATATAAATCTTCCTCTGGAAAGGATTTAAATCCAAAACCTGTTGATAAAATTATCATCAAGAAGACTCCTTTATATTCCCATTTTAAATTTGGTCACTTGAATGATATTGAACACAGTCGTTCTGAAAAGAACATTCATGTGTTTAAATCTAAGGCTAGTCAGAATAAACCTTATGTTGAAAAACAGAAGTTTAAACAAACCTTAAGAACAACTAACCCAAAAGGACCCAAGAAGATCTGGGTACCTAAAAGTAAAATAATTCCTGTTGCAGATGTTCTTAGCAGCAAGGTCAGGACGCCAATCATGGTACCTAAACTCTGGATGCTCGCGACACATGACAGGAGAAAGGTCTATATTCTAAAGTCTGGAGCTTAGATCTGGAGGTGATGTGAAATTTGGAGGGAATCAGAAGGGCAAGATCATTGGATCTGGCACTATTGGAAATGGTAAACTTCCCTCTATTACTAATGTTTTACTTGTAGAAGGATTAAAGCATAATCTATTGTCCATAAGTCAATTAAGTGACAATGATTATGACATAACCTTTAATCAAAAATGTTGTAAAGCTATTAGTCAAAAGGATGGCTCAATCCTATTTAGTGGAAAGAGGAAGAACAACATTTATAAAATAAACCTTTCAGAACTTAAGGTACAGATCGTTAAATGTGTTTTGTCTGTTAATGAGGAGCAATGGGTCTGGCACAGAAGATTGGGGCGTATTAATATGAGACGTAAATCTCAGATTAATAAACTTAATCTTGTTAGAGGACTTCCTAATCTGAAGTTCACTTTAGATGCTCTTTGTGAAGCATGTCAAAAAGGGAAGTTTTCAAAATCATCTTTTAAATCAAAAAATGTTGTTTCTACTTCCAGACCACTAGAATTACTTCATATTGATCTGTTTGGACCAGTGAAAACTGCATCCATCAGAGGCAAGAAGTATGGATTAGTCATTGTTGATGACTATAGTAGATGGACATGGGTAAAGTTCTTAAAACACAAGGATGAGTCACATTCTGTGTTCTGTGACTTCTGCAAACAAGTCCAGAATGAAAAAGATTTCAAAATTATAAAAGTCAGAAGTGATCATGGTGGTGAATTTGAAAACAAATATTTTGAAAAATATTTTAATGAAAATGGCATTGCTCATGATTTTTCCTGTCCTAGAACTCCACGATAAAATGGAGTTGTAGAGAGGGAAAATAGAACTCTGCAAGAAATGGCCAGAACCATGATCAATGAGACTAATTTGGCAATCAACACAGTCTGTTACATTCAGAACAGAGTGTCTGTAAGACCTCTTCTGGAGAAGACTCCCTATGAATTGTGGAAGAACAAAAAGCCCAACATTTCATATTTTCATCCTTTTGGATGTATTTTCTATATGTTGAATACTAAAGAAAATCTGAACAACTTTGATTCTAAAGCACAAAAGTGTTTCATGCTTGGGTATTCTGAACGCTCTAAAGGCTACAGAGTGTACAATACTGAGACACAGATTGTGGAAGAATCTATTCATGTTAGATTTGATGATAAGCTTGGCATTAAAAAGCCAAAGCAGTTTGAAAACTCTGCAGATAGAGAAGTAGTCTTCACAGACTCTGAAGGCTCAGAGGCAGACAAAGCTCAACTGAAGGAACCAGAAGCAACGCCAAATGCAATTCCTTTGACTTCTCAAATGAACAACTTAAACATTTCTGAAGAATCAACTGTTAGAGGATCATCTTCCAGAATCAAAGCTTCTCATCCAGAGAATGTTATCATTGGAAAGAAGGATGACCCTATCAGAACAAGATCCTTCCTCAGATCATCTGAAGCATCATTATTTGGACTGGTGTCAATAATTGAACCAACTTCTGTAGATGAAGCTCTGCAAGACAATGATTGGATTATTGCCATGCAAGAAGAGCTAAATCAGTTCACCAGAAATGATGTGTGGGATTTAGTTCCAAGACCAAAAGGATTCAACATAATTGGAACTAAATAGGTCTTCAGAAATAAGCTTAATGAGAAAGGAGAAGTTGAAAGAAATAAGGCAAGGCTTGTTACTCAAGGGTACAGTCAGCAAGAAGGTATTGATTACACTGAAACTTATGCTCTAGTGGCAAGATTAGAATCTATACGCCTTCTTATTTCATTTGCTGCACAATATAACATCACTCTATATCAGATGGATGTTAAAAGTGCCTTTCTAAATGGTATTATAGAAGAAGTTTATGTTCACCAGCCTCCTAGTTTTGAGAGTGAAAAATTCCCAAAACATGTTTTCAAACTAAAGAAATCTCTGTATGGTTTAAAACAAGCTCCCAGAGCTTGGTATGAGAGATTAAGCAATTTTCATCTGGAGAAAAATTTCATCAGAGGCAAAGTGGACACAACACTCTTTTGTAAATCATTTAAGAGAGATCTTCTAATTTGTCAAATATATGTGGATGATATCATATTTGGATCTACCAATACTATGCTGGGAAAGGAGTTTGCTCAATGTATGCAGGCAGAATTTGAAATAAGCATGATGGGAGAATTGAGATTCTTTCTGGGAATTCAAGTCAACCAAACTCCAGAGTGCACTTACATTCATCAGACCAAATATGTTAAAGAACTTCTGAAGAAATTTAACATGACTGATAGTAAGATGGCAAAGACTCCCATGCATCCAACTAGTTCACTAAGCAAGGAAGAGGTAAGTAAGAAAGTAGATCAGAAACTCTACAGAGGTATGATAGGATCTCTTCTCTACTTAACTGCTTCTAGACCTGACATTTTGTTCAGTGTATGCTTGTGTGCTAGATTCCAATCAGATCCTAGAGAATCACACTTAATAGCTGTTAAGAGGATTCTAAGGTATCTGAAAGGTACTTCTAATGTGGGTTTGTGTTACAAAAAATCTAATGATTTCAAATTAGTTGGATTCTGTGATGCTGACTACGCTGGAGACAGAGTGGAAAGAAAAAGTACTTCTGGAAGTTGTCAATTTCTAGGAAGAAATCTAATCTCTTGGTACAGCAAGAAGCAACCCACAATTGCACTATCAAATACAGAGGCAGAATATATTGCTGCTGCTGGATGTAGCACTCAGATGCTCTGGATGAAAAGTCAGCTAGAAGACTATCAGATATTTGAAAGTAACATTTCTATATTCTGTGATAATACTTCTGCTATATGTTTGTCTAAAAACCCCATCTTACACTCTAAGGCAAAACATATAGAAATTAAGCATCATTTCATCAGAGACTATGTTCAGAAGGGAATTATAAACTTAGCCTTTGTTGATACAGATCATCAATGGGCAGATATTTTCACAAAACTCCTTGTTGAAGATAGATTCAAATTTATTCTGAAAAATATTGGTATGGATTTGTGTCCAGAATAATATTTCTCAGAAGCAAATTTTACAGATGATAAATGTTTATCACTCTGAAGTATTTCATTCTGTTGCTTATTAGATTTATGTTTATTTGTGTGTATCTGAACTAACCAATCTCAGAGGATCTGAACGTTGGTTAACGTTTCATTTCTCAAGAGAATTCAGAAGTACATGCAAGCAAACACATGTCACTCTAAATCTGCAAAGATGGCGTGTACACTACTGAAGAGACGTTTGAGGTATGGTTTGAATAGTGAAAATCTTGATTTTCCCCCCAATTTGTCAGAATCAATTAATGCTTGAAATGATTTTTATTCTCTTTCATTAACTGACATTAATTGCTTTGTGTGGACGTGCTTTGATTGTCTGTTTGTATGCCTAATTGTTTTCTATAAATACCACATTTCTCACCACTTTCACACTTTTCACAACTCAAGCAAGTTTATGCATTTCTGTCTTCTTTTCTCTCTTCACAAAAACCCTAAACCCTTGTCAAAATTATCTTCAATGGCAACCTCATCTTCTACAGCAACACAGTTTCAATCAACCATGGCTGCAGTTAGTTCTGAAAATATGGGTGTGGTTCCATACACGACACCTAAAAGGACTTTGTTAACTCCTGTTGACAAACTTGAAGTTCTTTGTGAATCAATGGTGGAATTTGATTCATTAGCTGAAAATGGATTTGAATTTCGTTCAATAGTTGATGCTCAAGGCTGGGTAAAATACTTTGACAGATTATTTGGATCAGTTTACCCTCATCTGGTGAAAGAATTCTGGATACATGCTTTTGTATACCCCAAATTCATCTTGTCTTCTGTTTTGGGTAAGGAGATTATAATTACAGAAGATCTAATCAGGAAACTCATAGGATATGAGGATACTAATGGAGTATCTCATCTGCCAGCTGGGCGTGTAGACATGGAAGAAGTTTATGAGGAAGTCATGACTGCTGGACAGGCCTCTAACAAGTTTAAAGATCTGAAGCCTGACTACAAGATCTGGGCAAAGATTTTCATGGGATGCATTCATCACAGAAAATCTACAAACTCTCCAGATTATGTGAACAATGAACAGCTCTACTTCATGTACTGTTTAAGTCAGAGCACCAAGGTAGATCTTCCTTACATTCTGTTCATGCACTTATGGAATCATATTAATGCTTCAAGAGAATCTGTAAAAGATAAGGGTCAGAAGATCAGAACATGGATTCCCTTTGGAAGGTTAATTTCAGATCTTCTTACAGAAAATGGACTGGTGACTGCTCTGTATGCTGCTGGAGTCAAGGAGGAACTTGAATCTATTGTTGGGAAACCTCTGAATGCCAAGAGTCTTCAGAGACTAAAAATTGTAGAGGAACTCACATCAGCACCCAAGAAGCTGAATATCTCTAAACTTAGTCAGAAGCAAATCCTAGTTGAAGACTACCCACTGTTCTGTGCTGAAGAACCAAGGGAAATAATTATAAGGTATATTGATTCTTGCAAGGCAGATGGAACCCCAGTTCCTGCAGATATTCTGAAAATAGTAAGGGAACCAATGCCTGATGGAGGAAATGAGAACACAAGGAAAAGAGGTCAATCAGAAGCATAAGCAGTGGCTGTTAAGAAGAAGCCCAAAGTTGCTGAGAAGCCTCAGAAGCTGATCAAGAGGAAAGCATCTGGAGACGCTCCCTCTGTTCCCACAAAGCGTATCAAGATTTAAGGTACCAAATCTTCTGTATCCTCTTTCAATAATATTGTTTTAAATGACTCAACATTCAAGTCTATTTCAAAACCACCTCCTACTCAGAAACAATCTGTTCCTGCTCCATCTCATATCTCTGTTCCTTCCCCATAAAAATCATTTGATCCTGTTTCCACCACTCCTGTAAAACCTTCTACTAATCAATCATCTGCACCAACACCAACAACAACAAAACCATCAAATCAAACTCCACCACCTATAACAAAACCAACAGAACAATCTGAACAACAACAACAACAACCAGAAAAACAATCTGAACAACAACAACAACAACTAGAAAAACAATCACAACCAGAAAAACCTCAATCAAACAGATCTGAACCTATTGCATCTGCACAAGTTCTTTCTGAACCTATTTCATCTGCACAAGTTCTTTCTGAACCTATACAATCTAATCAAGTGGCATCTGATCCACCTACATCTGATCCACCTACATCTGCTCCACCTACATCAAAACCACCTACATCTGCACCTCCATCAAAACTTTCTGAGAATCCATCAGAATCAACCAACCCATCTGAAACCAATATCCCTGAGACAGAGGTTCTAAACGTTACACCTCTCAAAACTGTTTTTGAAGTGTCCTCCACGTCTTACACTCCAACCACATCCTCAAATTCATCAGAATCTGATATACACCCAGATTTTCTGATATCTCCCTCTCACAGAAATTCTGAAGTTAACCAACCAGAACCACCTGTTTCTTCTGAAATTCTCATTCCCAATCCTACCCCCAACACCTAAGCCAAGGACATCTGAGTGTGTACCCTCTGCTTCGTGTAAACTGTTTTCATCTAACAAACTTCCCTCTGGTTTCAAATTCAAAAATTTCTACACCAGAATTGAACCATCTGACACTATCACTCCTTTTAAACCCAAACTTACCATCATTCTACCATCTGTTCTTCAAACGTATATTAAAGAACTGCCAGAAGTGATTTCATCAGAACCTATTTTATCTGATAAATCTGCATTCACTCCTTACTCTGATACCCCATTTGATGTTGTTTCCTATGCATCAAATGCAAAACCATATCTGTTGAATGCTTTAACCAGATCAAAACCTGACAATTCATATGATCTTCCATTCATACCATTCTACCCTCGTCCTCTGATCACCATTCAAAAATCCATCTTTCCACCTTCTCCCCAACCCAAGCCAATCACATTGGAAACTTTTCTAAACCCAAAACCTAGGCTGAATGTTGATCATTTATTTACAAGTTTTTTGAAAGAAATAGAGATGTATTTAGGCTCTGTTCAGAGGAAGTGTTCATCAACAATGGATGCAAATGAATATGATGCCATTCAGAATGGCTTCATAAACAGATTCAATATTGTAGCATCAAATCTGAAGAACGTATGTTCTGATGATGCGAAGCTCAGATTTGCTGAAACTGCTAGAAGTTTGTTCTGGACTGTTACAAGATCTGCACCATTGCTTCTTAAGGATGCTCCTTCATCATCTGAAGTCTGTAATACAGAAGTAAACGTTGAATATGCATCTGAAGACAACTCTTTGGCTATGACTCTGGTAGAACATCCCTCTGGATCTGCTGCTCCTAACTCCAAAGCCCCTATGGAAATTGACTCTGTTCATGCTTCAGAATCTGTCCCACCTTCTTCATCTGAGATCAAGAAAGAGAATCCAGAACTTGAAGATAAGATTGCAGTTCTGGAAGTTGGTCAATCAGAAATCAAGTCATGGATGGCTAAGCAAGATAAGAAGTCTGAAGACATGGCTCAGTGGATGTCCAAACAAGATCAGAAGAATGAAACCATGGCTAAGTGGATGTCAAAATAAGAACAATCCTCTTCTGAGATCACGGATCTGTTGAAGATGATTTTGTCAAAACAATCTTAGTTTATTTTTTTTCTGATGTTTGC
Source organism: Lathyrus sativus (assembly GCA_963859935.3). Lineage (NCBI taxonomy): Eukaryota > Viridiplantae > Streptophyta > Magnoliopsida > Fabales > Fabaceae > Lathyrus > Lathyrus sativus. The sequence goes on from OZ012737.1 coordinate 90,096,190, forward strand.
ATCTGATGTTTGCACCTGTACTTGAATATTTTCTGATGTTTGTACTTTCTGCTCTGAATGAATGAATGTCTCAATGTTTTCTCAATATGATTTATCTCGTTTGTTTTTCTTTTTATTTGTCTCTTAAAAGTTCTTACTTTTTGCTTATGACAAAAAGGGGGAGAAAATAGATCTGAACTATTTAATTAAACTTTACCAGAATGAAACTTCAGACATATCAATTTTATCTAACATAAAATCTGAGTGTTTCATAACATTTGATATATCTGAAATACTCTTTAAAAAGAAACTCAGTGACTTCCAGATCATATTCAATTTATAAGACTCTGACTCTGAAATATGCAAGAAACTCTGACTCTCAAATGTTTAGAACAATCAAGCTCTAACTCTGAAAAATACTCAAGACAAAAAGGGAAGTTTCTATTCCTTATTAATATTTAATTTAGGGGGAGATTCATCATCTCAGGGGGAGTTATAATTATTCTCTTTTCAATTAAACAAAATTTCGGATGTTTTTGTCATCATCAAAAAGGGGGAGATTGTTAGAACACAGATTGGTTCTTAATAATATCTCTATGTTTTGATGATAACTATTATGAAATTTTGTAATTAAGAATTATAGACTCTAAAATTTGCTTAAGAATGTTTGCTGCAGATATTAAAGTAAATATCACTCCAAAATCAAATCAGATCTGAACATAAGAAATATGCAAGGCTCTGAAGCATCAGAAGCAATCATTAGAAGATTCCGAACGCTGCCATTAGAAGATTCTGAATGCTGCCATCAGAAGATTCTGAGTGTTGTCTCCAGAAGGATCTGAAGCAGAAGCTCCAGAAGAATCTGAAGCAAGTTAGAAGCATCTGAACCAATGAAGAATTCTGTATGTAGAGTTTTCAAGCATAGTTACTTCAGAAGACTCTGATAGTACTAACACTGCCAGTACTGAGGATTTGACTCAAAACTCTACTCTGAACTTATACACGCTAAAAGCACACTTGCTGCAAAGACTCTGATTCAGCAAAACTCTGATCAACATCAGAAGGCTCTGATCAAATTAGACTCTGATGATTCTTGCTGAAAAATTAATGAAGAAGAATTCAAAGATTATGTCCGTTGGAATATCCAAACGACTCTTTCCTTATTTATGCTAGACACAGGAACACAGACAAAAAGGTTTTCTCTGTGCTTTCTTCTTCTAGGAAAGGTCACTTGATGTCAAGACAAAAAGGGCTCAAACCTTTTAGTACACACTTCTCAACGTGAAAAGCTCTTGGATCACTGTGCCTATAAAAGCAAGTCTCCACTCATCTTCTTCAGTTGACGAAACACTTGAAAAGAATTTATTATCAAAGCTCTCATACAACTCATATATTCTTGCTAGAATTAATTCTTTGTTCTTAATCTTAAGTGAAAAATCACATTAGTGATAAAGCTTTATTAGAAGCATTTCAACACTTGTATTTGTTATTACATTTGATTGTAAGAAAACCTTAAGAAGATCCAGTTAGGATCAGTAGTTCTTGAGAAGACTTTGAACAGTTGTTCTTAGTGCTTACTATTGTAATCAGTTGATTAAATAGTGGATTAAGTCCTTGATTGAGAAAGGCAAATCACTCTAGAAAGGGTGGACTGGAGTAGTTGAGTTCAACGAACCAGGATAAAAATACTTGAATTTTTACTTCTAAGTTTTTATCTTCATACTTATTGAAGCCCCCTTCTAAGTATTTTCTCACCTCCAGGAGTTATGGAAGGTTGAAAATCTAGCCGGGGATGATGTTTCTAGGACACGAGAGAGAGAGAGAGAGAGAGAGAGAGAGAGAGAGAGAGAGAGAGAGAGAGAGAGAGAGAGAGAAGTGAAGAAGAAAAAGGAGAAGCTGACTTGGAGGTGATCTGGCATGATGTGGCGCTGAGCTGGCCATTTTGGGTGATCCTCAAAATATAATAATTTGAAGGCGTATGTTTATTGGATGTAACAACCATCCCAGTGGTAGAACCTTGCCTTGTCGTGTCCTTACATGCCTTGTGTGCCTGGGTTTGATCCTGTTGATCAACCCTTTTACTAGTTTTCTCATTTTTGAAACTTGTTTTACATATCTTATCTCGCTTCCATTATTGTTTCACAATGCGCGTGTGGTTCAACTAGCTAATTTTTTGAGTCAATAGCTTGAGGGTGTGGGTTTAAATCCCATTGAATGCATCCCCTTACTTTTTAATCCCTTGTTTTTATGTTTTCTTTCACAAATTGAATTGATCATAAATTCTTTGGTTTTTATCATTTTGATCTCACCCTTTTTGCTAAATGCTTATAAGAATGTCTAATTTTTGTCTATATTAAGAAAAATCCAAAAAGATTGATTTATTTGGTGCTTTGATTCCTTTTTAGGGTTTCTTAGGTTTTCGTTTGATCCTTTTAATTGATTCCTTTGATTCCTTTTTCTTGTATGAACCCAACATTGCTTGTATAAACCTCACTTGATGTGTGAATTTACATACCCTTGTTGTTCCATGATGGTTATTATTTTTCAAGTTCATATTCATATGTGAATGCATGTTTGAATATCATGAAAAACATGGTTGTTACCTTGCCCTTGATATGTGATTCTCTTCCATGATCAAATGATTTGAATGTGCATATGCTTCGTGTATTTCATACCTTGCCTTGAGTGCACTTAAACACTTTTTTTTTGCTTGCAAGAATCACCTTTGAGATGTTTCTCATCTTCCATGATTGAATTCCTTTTGCATGTTGGTTGTTACCTTCTTGTTTAAAGTGATTCATCATAATTCACATGTTTTTGTCACACATTGGTTCCAAGATGTTTAGGTTGTTACCTCTACTTGTATCCATGCTTAACTATTATTATGATTTATGTTCCAAAGCCTGGAGCTTAAATCTGGAGGAGAAGTGAAGTTTGGAGGGAATCAGAAGGGCAAGCTTATTGGTTCTGGTACTATTGGCAATGGTAACCTTCCCTCTATATCTAATGTTCTTCTTGTAGAAGGATTAAAGCATAATCTATTGTCCATAAGTCAATTAAGTGACAATGGTTATGACATAATCTTTAATCAACAATGTTGCAAAGCTGTTAGTCAGAAGGATGGCTCAATCCTATTTAATGGAAAGAGGAAGGACAACATTTACAAAAATCAATCTTTTAGAACTTAAGGTTCAAAATGTTAAATGCCTTTTATCTGTTAATGATGAGCAATGGGTCTGGCACAGAAGATTGGGGCATATTAATATGAGACGTATATCTCAGATTAATAAACTCAATCTGGTCAGAGGACTTTCTAAGTTGAAGTTCAACTCAGATGCTCTTTGTGAAGCATGTCAAAAAGGAAAATTTTCAAAATCTTCTTTTAAAACTAAAAATTTTGTTTCAACCTCAAGACCATTGGAATTACATCACATTGATCTGTTTGGACCAATGAAAACTGCATCCATCAGAGGAAAGAAGTATGGATTAGTCATTGTTGATGACTATATCAGATGGACATGGGTGAAATTCCTGAAACACAAGGATGAGTCACATTCTGTGTTCTTTGACTTCTGCCAACAAGTCCAGAATGAAAAAGATTTTAAAATTTTTAAAGTCAGAAGTGATCATGGTGGCAAATTTGAAAACAAATATTTTGAAAAATATTTTAATGAAAATGGCATTGCTCATGATTTCTCCTGCCCTAGAACTCCCCAAAAGAATGGAGTTGTAGAGAGGAAAAATAGAACTCTGCAAGAAATGGCCAGAACCATGATCAACAAGACTAATCTGGCAAAGCATTTTTTGGCAGAAGCAATAAACACAGCCTGTTACATTCAGAACAGAGTGTCTGTAAGACCTCTTCTGGAAAAGACTCCCTATGAATTGTGGAGGAACAGAAAGCCCAACATTTCTTATTTTCATCCTTTTGGATGTATATGTTATATGTTGAACACTAAAGAGAATCTTAACAAGTTTGATTCTAAAGCACAAAAGTGTTTCATGCTTGGGTATTCTGAACGCTCTAAAGGCTACCGAGTATACAATACTGAAACACAGATTGTGGAAGAATCTATAAATGTTAGATTTGATGATAAGCTTGGCATTGAAAAGCCAAAGCAGTTTGAAAGTTCTGCAGATAGAGAAGTAATTCTCACAGACTCTGAAGGCTCAGAGGCAGAAAAAGCTTAAGTGAAGGAACCAGAAGCAACGCTAGATGCAATTCCTTTAGCTTCTCAAATGAACAACTTGAACATTTCTGAAGAATCAAATGTTAGAGGATCAACTTCTAGAATCAAGGCCTCTCACCCAGAGGATGTGATCATTGGAAAGAAGGATGACCCCATAAGAACAAGATCCTTCCTCAGATCATCTGAAGCGTCATTATTTGGGTTGGTTTCAGTTATTGAACCAACTTCTGTGGATGAAGCTCTGCAAGACAATGACTGGATAATTGCCATGCAAGAAGAGCTCAATCAGTTCACAACAAATGACGTTTGGGATTTGGTTCCAAGACCAAAAGGATTCAACATAATTGGAACTAAATGGGTCTTCAGAAACAAGTTAAATGAAAAAGGAGAAGTTGAAAGAAACAAAGCAAGGCTTTTTGCTCAAGGTTATAGCCAACAAGAAGGAATTGATTATACAGAGACTTATGCTCCTGTAGTCAGGTTAGAGTCTATTCGTTTACTCATTTCTTTTGCTGCACAAAATAACATCACTCTATATCAGATGGATGTTAAGAGTGCCTTTCTAAATGGAATTATAGAAGAAGAAGTTTATGTTCACCAACCTCCTGGATTTGAAAGTGAAAAATTTCCAGAACATGTTTTTAAACTAAAGAAATCTCTTTATGGTTTAATGCAAGCTCCCAGAGCTTGGTATGAGAGATTAAGCCATTTTCTTATGGAGAAAATTTTTATCATAGGCAAAGTGGACACAACACTCTTTTGCAAAACATTTAAGAAAGATTTGTTAATTTGTCAAATATATGTGGTTGATATTATATTTGGATCTACCAATGTTATGCTTGGAAAGGAGTTTGCTCAATGTATGCAGGCTGAATTTGAGATGAGCATGATGGGAGAATTGAGATTCTTTCTGGGAATTCAAGTCAACCAGACTCCAGATTGCACTTACATTCATCAGACCAAATATGTTAAAGAGCTTCTGAAGAAGTTTAACATGACTGATAGTAAGATGGCAAAGACTCCTATGCATCCAACAAGTACACTTGGTAAGGAAGAGGTAAGTAAGAAAGTAGATCATAAACTCTACAGAGGTATGATAGGATCTCTTCTCTACTTAACTGCTTCTAGACCTGACATTTTATTCAGTGTATGCTTGTGTGCAAGATTCCAATCAGATCCTAGAGAATCACACTTAATAGTTGTTAAGAGGATTCTAAGGTATCTGAAAGGTACTTCTAATGTGGGTTGGTGTTACAGAAAATCTGATGATTTTAAATTAGTTGGATTCTGTGATGCTGATTACGCTGGAGACAGAGTGGAAAGAAAAAGTACTTCTGGAAACTATCAATTTCTAGGAAGAAATTTAATCTCCTGGTACAGCTAGAAACAACCTACAATTGTACTATCAACTATAGAAGCAGAATATATTGCTGCTGATGGATGTAGCACGCAGATGCTCTGGATGAAAAGTCAACTAGAAGACTATCAGATCTTTGAGAGTAATATTTCTATATTCTGTGATAATACTTCTGCTATATGTTTGTCTAAAAATCCTATTTTACACTCTAAGGCAAAACATATAGATATTAAACATCACTTCATCAGAGACTATGTTCATAAGGGTATTATAAACTTAGCCTTTGTTGTTACAGATCATCAGTGGGTTGATATTTTCACAAAACCCCTTGCTGAAGATAGGTTCAAGTTTATTCTGAAAAATATTGGTATGGATTTTTGTTCAGAATGATATTTATCAGGAGTAAACTTTTCAGATACAAAATGTTTAAAACTATGAAGTATTTCATATGTCATCATTTGATTTCTTGAGTTATTATTATTATTTATGTGTATCTAAACTAACCAATCTCAGAGGATCTGAACGTTGGCTAACGTTTCATTTCTCAAGAGAATTCAGAAGCACATGCAAGCAAACACGTGTCACTCTGAATCTGAAAAGATGGCGTGCACATTACTGAAGAGACATTTGAGGTATTGTTTGAATAGTTAAAATCTTGGTTTTCCCCCAAATTGTCAGAATCAATTAATGTTTTGAAATGATTATTATTCTTTTCATTAAATGTCATTAATTTTTATGTGAGAACGTGATGAGTGTGTCTGTTTGTGTGCCCTAACTTCTCTCTATAAATATCACAAATCACACCATTTCACACTTTTCACTTCACAAACAAGTATATGCATTTCTATTTTCTATTTGGTCTTCATCAAAACCCTAAACCTTCATCCAATTCTTATTCATCTTCAACTATGGCAACATAATCCTCAACATCTGCTCAGTTTCAATCATTAATGGCTGCAATTGCGTCGTCTAACATGGGTGCTACTCCTTTCAAGGAACCAGAAAGAACATTGTTAACCCCTGTTGATAAACTTGAAGTTCTTTGTGAATCCATGGTGGAATTTGATTCTTTGGCTTAGAATGGATTTGATTTGCATTCTATTATTGATGCACAAGGCTGGGTTAAGTATTTTGATAGATTATTTGGACCAGTGTATCCACACTTAGTGAAGGAATTTTGGATTCATGCATCTGTTTTCCCAAAGTTCATCCTCTCTTCTGTTATGGGAAAAGAGATCATAATCACTGAAGACCTCATCAGAAAACTCATTGGGTATGAGGAAACTGATGGAGTTTGTCATCTGCCAGCTGGGCGTGTTGACATGGAAGAAGTTTATGAGGAAGTTATTGCATCTGGACAAGCTTCAAATAAGTTCAAGGATCTGAAACCTGACTACAAAATCTGGGCAAAGGTTTTTCCGGGCTGCATCAACCACAGAAAATCCACAAATTCTCCAGATTATGTGAACAATGAACAACTCTATTTCATGTACTCCTTGAGTCAGAGTACCAAAGTAGATGTCCCATACATTCTCTTCATGCATTTTTGGAATCACATTAATGCATCCAAAGAATCCATTAAGACTAAGGGACAGAAGATCAGGACGTGGATTCCTTTTGGAAGATTGATCTCAGACATTCTGACAGAGAATGGTCTGGTAGCTACTCTTTATGAAGCTGGAGTTAAAGAAGAGCTTGAGACAATAGTTGGAAAACCATTGAATGGAAAGAGTCTTCAGAGGCTAAAAGTTAAGGATGAACTCACAACTGCTCCAAGAAGCTGAATGTTACTGAAGTAAGTCAGAGAAGGATTCCAGTTCAAGACTTTCCAATCTTTGGTGCTGAAGAACCTAGGGATATTATTCTTAGGTACATTGAGATGTGTAAAGCAGATGGAACACCTGTTCCTGCTGACATTCTGATTCGTGCAAGAGAACCTATTCCAGATGTTTATGAGGAGAACATGAGAAAAAGAAGACAGTTAGAGGCAGAAGAAGCTGCTACTCAGAAGAAACAAAGAGTTGCTGAAAAACCACAGAAGCAGATTAAGAGAAAAGCTTCTGGAGAAGTTCCCTCTGTTCCTACCAAACGCATCAAGACGAAAGGTACTAAAACATCTTTACCTTCTATTTCTAAAATTGATGTAAATGAATCAACAATTAGTTCTATGCCTGAACCTCCTCCCACTCAAAATAAAATAATTCCTGCTCCATCTCAAACATCTGAACCACCCACTATTCCTACTTCACAAATTCCATCTGATCCTGTTTCCACATCACCATTAAAATCATCTGACATTCCTCAATCAGAACCACAAACAAAACCAACAGAACAACCTACAACACAACAACAACCTGAAATTCAACAACCAGTTTCATCTGAACCCATACAATCTGACCTAGTTGCATCTGAAACTTTTGCATCTGAACAAGTTGCATCTGAACCAGTTGTATCTGAACCACCAACATGCAAACCTTCTAATCCTCAACCAGAACCATTCAATCCTACTGAATCAAACATACCTGATTCTGAAATTTTGGATGTTCAGCCTCTCAAGACTGTGTTTGAAGTATCTTCTACATCTTGCACCCCAACCACCTCATCTGATTCCTCTGAATCTGATGTTTATCCAGATGTTATCTCACCCCTTCTCTCAGAGAATATGAATCTAACCAACTAGATCTACCCATTTCATCTTATGTATTCATTCCTGAACTAATGCCAACACTTCAACCAAAACCATCAGCTTTTGTTCCTTATTTTGATAATCCAAAAGTTATCATCCCATCCATTCGCAGAATCAAACCGTTCTTTCGCATTATACCTGCTCAGAAGAAACCAGCCTATCCTATCCCTCTGATCATCATTCCAGAATTTACCATTCCACCTCCATCTGTTCAACCCAAACCTTTCACCTTGGGAACCTTTCTTAAACCAAAAACTAGGCTAAATGTTGATAATTTATTTGCAACTTTTATGAAAGAAATAAAGATGAATCTAGGATATGTGAAGATAAGATGCTTGTCAACCATGGATGCAAATGAATCTGATGCTATCTGGAATAACTTCATTACCAGATTCAATACTGTTGCCTCAAATCTGAAGAATGTCTGTTCTGATGATGTGAAGCTCATATTTGCTGAGACTACCAGAAGCATGATATGGAATATGAAAATATCTGCACCTTTGCTTCTTGAGGATGTACCCTCATCTTCTGGAGTATCTTCTACAGAAGTTGTTGCAAAATTTTATTCTGAAGAAAATCCATTGGCACTGACAATTATGGAAAATCCCTATGCATCTGTTGCTCCTGACTCTGCAACTCCCATGATTGTTGACTCTGCTCCTGTATCAGAATCTACTCCATCTACTTCTACTGAGATCAAGAAAGAGAACCCAGATTTAGAAGATAAGATTGCAGTATTAGAAGCTGGGCAATCTGAGATCAAGTCATGGATGGCTAAGCAAGATCAGAAGAATGAGAACATGGCAAAATGGATGACAAAGCAAGAAGAATCTTCATCTGAGATCACTCAACTTCTAAAGATGGTTCTTTCCAAGCAAACCTAGTTTTTCTGTTTATGTTTTCTGTATCTGATGTTTGTGCACATGTACTTGAATTACTTATCTGATGATTTGTCTATTTTTTATCTGAATGAATGAATGACTCTGTTTCTCTACTTGAATATATCTTTTCTCTATTTCCTTTTATTTTGTCTTTAAAGTTTTACTTTTTGATTATGACAAAAAAGGGGGAGAAAATGGATCTGACTGTTCAAATAAACTCTACCTAAATGAAATTTAGACATATCAAATATAACTAACGAGAACTCTTAGTATTTCAGAATATTTGAAAAATCTGACAAATTATTTAAAGTAACTCTGAGATTCCCATATCAAGTTTAACCAATCAGGCTCTGATTTTGAAACACTCATCCAAGTAAAGATCTAATTTTTGGAACAATCAGGCTCTGATTCTGAAAAGAATACTCATGCAAAAAGGGAAGTTTTTTATTCCTTCTAAGTATTCAATTCAGGGGGAGATTCATAATCTCAGGGGGAGTTATAATTATTGCTTTATTGAACAAAATTTCTTATGTTTTTGTCATCATCAAAGAGGGGGATATTGTTAGAACACATATTGGTTCTTAATTATATCTCTATGTTTTGATGATAACTCTTACGAAATTTTGTATTAAGAAATTATATACTCTAAAATTTGTTCAAGTATGTTTGCTGCAGATATTTAAGTGAATATTATTCTGAAAGCAAATTAGATTTGAACATGGAATTATGCAAGGCTCTGAAGCGTCAGAAGCATCTCTTAGAAGAATCTGAATGCTGCCTGCAAAAGCTACAGAAGGATCTGAAGCAGAAGCTACAGAAGGATCTGAAGCATAAGCTACAGAAGGATTTGAAGTAGAAGCTACAGAAGCATCTGAAGCATTGAAGATTTTGTATGAAGAGTTTCAAGCACAGTTTTTCAGAAGACTCTGATAGTACTGTACGCTGCAAGTACTGAGGATCTGATTCCAAACTCTGCTCTAATGAAATTACACGCTAAATCACACTTGCTGCAATGCTCTGATTCAACAAACTCTAATGAACATTAAAGACTCTGATCACTCAAGGCTCTGATGTTATCTGCTGAAGTATTAGAAACTTGTTGAAGAAGAATTCAAAGTTATGTCCGTTGGTTAGGCCAAACGACTCTTTCCTCATTTATGCTAGACACAAGAACTCAGGCAAAAAGGATTTCTCTGAACATTCTTATTCTAGGAAAGGTCAAGTAATGTGAAGACAAAAAGGTTCCAGCTACTTTGCAGACACGATCTTCAAAGCATGCAACGTCTTGGATTTTCAAGCCTATAAAAGCAAGTCTCCAACACTCTTCTTCAGTTGACGATAATTGAAATAAATTCAAAGAAAAGCTCTCATACAATTTATTCTCATTGCTGAATTTATTTCATAGTTCTTAAACTTAAGTGTAAAATCACAGTTGTGATATAGCTTTCTTAGAAGCATTTAAACACTTGTTATAGTTTTACATTTGATTGTAAAAGTTCCTTAAGAAGACCCAGTTGTGGTCAGTAGTTCTTGAGAAGACTAAGAACAGTTGATCTTAGTGCTTGCTATTGTAATCAGTTTGATTAATAGTGGATTAAGTCCTTGTGGAGAAAGGCAAATCACTCTTGATAGGGTGGACTGGAGTAGTTGAGTTCAACGAACCAGGATAAAAATCTTTGAGTTTTTATTGCCATAATATTTTCTCTATACTTATTCAACCCCCCTTCTAAGTATTTTCTCACCTTCAACAGGTACTCATTTTTCCCCTTTTTATTTTTGTTAAAGTCAACCCCCCAGTTAGTCTTTCAACATAGACTGAGAGACTTTTTTTTAACTCTATATAAGTATCATTGTTATGGATTCTTATTTCCCTTGAACCTTGACCATAGTCAAGAGTTCTCTCCCTAGTTAGGAGAACTACGGTTGCTTTTATTCCATCCTTGTTAGGATACGTAGTTACGAGATGCAACATCTTAGCGAGCATACTTAGTATACATACTTATAGGTCTTTACCTTTAGCAATCTTTACCCTAGCACATAACCATTAGCAGACAAACATTAACAATAGCACAACTACTAACTAATAGGCTATTGTAGAGTACTACAGATACTTGGGGTGCTAATACCTTCCCTTAGTATAACCAACCCCCCGATCTCTTAGCTTTGTTGTTACGTAGCGCACTTAGGGTTTTCTTCGACCTTTACTCTTTCCTTTGGATAAATTAAAGCTCGGTGGTGAATATTTAAATATTTGTGGTTCAAGTTAGTTAATATCTTGATATCTGATTCTCACCGTGACAGTATTCTTTCAGCATGAATTTTCCTTCGTTCGGCGTCTCAGTTATCCTAACTTTTGGTTAGTACCCGTTATTATCCCAACTTTTGGTTGGTATATTTTGTGGGCCATATCCCAACTTTTGGTTGGTGTCCCCTATGGTTATTCTAACTTTTGGTTAGTGCCTCTTCTATTGATCATCCCAACTCTTGGTTGGTAGTCTCAAACTTTATCCCAACTTTTGGTTGGTATTCTCCCATGTGAAGTTGTCATCTCAACTTTTGGTTGGTAGTATTCATTGTGAGTTCGCCTTCGGTCGGTGTTTTGGTGATTCTAAATTTTGGTTAGTAGCCTTTTATCCCAACTTTTGGTTGATACCTCGTTCTAGTGATCCTAACTTTTGGTTAGTAGCCTTTTATCCCAACTTTTGGTTAGTAATTCTTGTTGTTTATCCCAACTTTTGATTGGTAATCTTCATTTGTGGATTCACCTTTGGTCGGTGTTCCGGTGATTCTAACTTTTGGTTAATAGCCTTTTATCCCAACTTTTGGTTGGTACTTCTTGCTTCATCTCAACTTTTGGTTGGTATTCTCTTTGGTGATTCCAACTTTTAGTTAGTAGCCTTTATTCTAAATTTTGTTTGTCATATTTTGATATCCCAACTTTTGGTTGGTATCTTATGTCTGTTGGCTATCCCAACTTTTAGTTGGTACCCGCTATCTTTAAGTCCACCTTTGATTGGCAATCACTTTACTCTATACATCCCCACAGGTTGCAAATTTTTGGGTTCTTTTGGTATTCAACCTCCCTGTACCTTGAATGTCTCAAAGTTGTTGGTATCATTCCTTAAGGTCCAAGTTGTTTGAATAAGAGTAGCTGTAATACCCTAAAATTTTCCTTATCTTTTTCTTATCTCTTGGCTTATGTTTCATTTCATTTGCATCATCATTTATGCATAGCATTGGTTCTAGGCAGAGGATCAAGGTATCTTGTTCAATTCTCAAGAGGAATAATATCATTCTCAAAGTTCAAGAAAGGGTTTATTCTCAACCTTGTGGCATTATCAATCCCCAAGGCCCTCTCATCATCAAGGTTACAAGCATTGATCACCTCCTCCTATCTTGTGAACAATTAGATTAGGGTTTTGGTCAAAAGGGAATATGTGGCTAGCTTCATGGGCAAGACATGGTTCTAGGGCTCAACACACATTTTGAGGGTTACCTATATGTATTATGTATCATCACAAGTCATGAAAAGAGCTTCAATCAATGGATAGGGTACTAGGGTTTCATCTAATCAAGAAACGTCAATTATGGCTCCATAAGGTCAAAGTCTTGGATTTCAAGGTCAACCAAGGGCATGCTATGTGTTCTCAAGTGTTTCCATGTGTTTGGAACAAGAATAATCAAGGAGAAACATGAAATCATGAGTTTGATTGAGTTGGGGTTTTGTTGAAATATTTTTTAAGTGTAGGAAACCCTAATTCTAGCCTTTTGCAAGATTCATAACTTTCTCATCATTGATCCAATAGGAGCAAACTTGTTATCAAATTAAAGAGGAAATCATGAAATACAAGTTTGTATAAGAAATCAAGTCCAAAATATCCATAGTTTGAGAGATATGGAGAGCTAAAGTTGAGAAAATCAAGGTTTTGTCATTTCAACCCTTAGAAATTTTTCTAAGTATAGAAATTCACCTTGAGGTACATGTTTTCAAGCCAATCTTTCATGTTGATCCATGTTTCAAATGAATTTTCCTCCAACATGAAAGTTGTAGAGCATCCTCCAAGTTTTCTTTTGAGTACTAGAGCTCCTCCATTGGTTGTGTAGAACTCAAGTTATATTTTCTAAAGTTAGGGTTTCAAAGATGTCAAATGGGACAAGTTTTAGGCAGATTTTTGGAACAACTTCCCAAGGCATTTTTCATCAAGTTCTTGACACCAAATCAATTTCCTTTGAATATGGAATTTTAAGATCATTTTTCAAGCTTTCTATCCATTAGAATAAATCTTACATTGAATCAAAACTCATCACGTTATGTGCCTTCAAATTCAAGGTGTCAAAGTTGCCAAAAGTTTCATAACTTAGAATATTTCTAAGTTATCTTGGGACAGGTGCTGGACATGTTTTCTACTCCAATTTTCTCATCATTCCAAGTCTTAATTCAACTAGCTTTAAACATCAAACTTTCTCACCATGATCTTAACTTTCTCTCAAGCCAAAGAACTCATGAAATGGCCTTGAATTCATGGAGTTATAATCATCCAAAGTTGTTGCCATCACATGATCTTCAAGGCATATTTGTGCATCAACATGAACCAAAGATTGCAACATGCTTTTGTTTCCAATTTCACATGCATAGACCTCATTTTTTGTCACCTAAACATTGCCTAAAATATGCCCACATGACATGTACCTTTCTTGTACCATTTGGAAACATTTTTTTCAAAGGAGGAAAATGTCAAAACACCAAAAAAACTTGCATAACAAGGAGACTCCACTCTCATTCTGATTTGTTTTTTTCCTTCCACTCACAAAAAGGACAACTATAGCATCCAGCAATGCCTCTCAATGCAGAAAAATCGTGCCAATCACCTCACCCTCCAAATTTTAAAATATGTTACCACAAGCTTTTTAATCATAGTTAAGGCTTTTTAACCTCACTCAAGCCTCCTACAAAAGCTAAAGAACCTAGAGAGAGCGGCCAGACACTTCATTCTTCTCAGAAAACAAAACCTTAAGCTCTCACTCTCTCATTTTTTCTCGGCCTTCAAAGCTTACTTTTCAAGAGGTCTCTTTGCATTTCCAAGCTAGACTCATCATCCTCAAGGGGTGTCAAAGCATTTGGTGAAGCTTTCCTCAAGTTTCTAATAGATTTGAAGGTGTAGCGGACACTCTCCACTAGGTAACTTTCATGATCTAATTCCTCTCATTCTAGACACACGTTAGGTTCATATTGTGTACATCTGAAGTCCTACTCATGGTAGGCAATGTTTGCATAGCTTGTTGTGTTATTTTGATGAATTTTAGTATGTGTGTTCAAAACTTTCTTCCTTCGGTTCATCATGAAAACGTGTTCATTTGAGAAAACTAAGGGTGGATTTGGAATCAACATGAAACTCTGAGTGGGGTGGTGGTGTTTGTTTTCATTTCTAGAGATTTTAGGGTGGCTCAGGTGAGGGGTTGGCCGAAGAAGACGACCGGAGCTAGGGCTCCAAAGTCTGAAGGTTGGAGAAGAGATGAGGTGGCTTTGGTGCCTATTTTTGAATTCAAATTATTTGATTTGTTGTATTATGATTCATTTATTTATGTGACTCATTGCCATTAGGATGCCAGCTTAATCGATGAAGCCGACGTGGCTGGCTGAGTGTGCTAGGGTTTAGTCTGGGATTTTCCCCTTTTGCTATTCACACTCCCTAGTATTTTGGCCCAACGTGCGTGTATGAAGAATCATGTTCACTTTTTTTTTGCTGATGCACCCCCACGTCTCATTTCTTTTCTTTTTATTTTATTTTTGTTCTTTTTAATTTTTGATTTTATTTTAATTATCAAAACCTTTGTAAAAATTCTACAAAAATACTTTTATGATGGTTTGATGTCTTAGGTTTATTTATATTTTTTTAATTTTATTTTTCAATTATTTTTTCTATTTTATTTGGTTTAATCTTGTGAAGTGCTTTTACTTCTCTACCCTTTAACTAGGGTTTATGTTTCGATGCCTTTTTGCTTGCCTTCTTGATCCAATTTTTTGGCCATGCTTTGATATATGAATAATGAATGTTTGAATTCTATTTTTGTGCCTTGATGATTAATTTTTGGTTGATTTTTAATTGGTTTTGTTTAGCCCTTGATATATGCTCGATTATTGACATATTTGATCTTTTTGACTTGATTTTGATGATACATTTATGCAATTCCTTTTGATATCTTTTGCACATTTGTTATTAATGGATATAACTTGGGTTTTAGCTTCTAATTGTAATTTATTTGATTATTTTTATATTTTTGGATGATGTATCAAGTTGATGTTGTTTTGACCATGATATTGTGCATGTCTTGACCTAGTTTCTTGAGGATGTTCCTTGATTGATCCAAGTGATGTTTGATGACTCTTGTGTTAACTTGTTTAAGTTTCTGAACTCCATGTTCAGAGGTTCATTGCATGATCACTTTGTCTCATTTACCTCACATGATCATTTGTTTCTCATATGGATAACTTAAAGGATGTTTACCTAGCCTTTTGTACATGAACTTGAGTTTGATTCTTCTCGAGTTTGGTTGATGTTTTAGATTTGAATATGATGTGTATAATTTGAACATTCTTCTTACCTTGATGTTATGTTATGTATTACTTGATCAACTTTCACTTTGTGCATTGCTTGAATATTTGTTTTCATCATGGTGTATGTTTGCCTAGTTTTGATACATGCTTTGAACTTGAATCTTGGTGTCTCTTCTTGCTATTCATGAGTTGGTGTTTGTATTGATATCCTAGTTTGTTCTAATGGCCATCTTGTATTTTTGACCTAATTTTATTATTTGGACCATGCTTGGCTAATATGTTTTGAGTTAATTGTTGAAGAGTGCTTAGTCATTGATGTAGTTCATGTTGGATCCTCTTTGTGTTCTTTCTTTGCTCTTTGAATTGATTTGAAAATGATATGATTTGATACTTTCCTACCTTGTTTCTCACCTCATTTGACTTCGTATCTCTTTGTTTAATAATTGATATTGCTTCTTGTTGGACCTTAAGTCATTTGTGTGTGTGTGTGTGGGGGGGGGGGGGCACTTTATTTTGCCAATTGGTTTTAATTTCCAATCTTTGAGTTTGGTTTGGCATGTGAGCCCATTCTTGTTGCTTTGACATGTTGTGGATGTTTACCCTGTGTGATTGAGATCAATGTTTGCTTTATACCTTTTGGGTTTGAACTTCCATGTTTGTTCATAGTGTTGCATCTTCTTCATTATTCTTCTTTCATTTCTCTTTCTTCTTTTCCTTTTCTTGAGACTTGCTTAAGTTTCAATATTATTTTCATTTGTGATTGATTAGTATGGTGTTTACTTGTGTTTGTTCACATGATCTCTTAGGACTCCTAGTTCCACTTGATTTCTTATTAAGTTGGGAGTAGGAGAGACATTATGCTTTCAATCCTTTGCATGATAACAATTAGGATAGTCCCTCTTTGACCTCAACTATAGGTTCATCGTTTGTATGATAACATTAGGTAGACTTCCCTTTTATCCCAATCTTAGAACTATTTTGTACGATAACATTAGAATTTAGTTTACCTTAGTGTTTTCTTTTTAACCTTTTAGTCCTTTCTCTTCTCATCTCAAAACAATTCTAACACACTTAATAAAGACAATGAACGTTGTGCACCACGAGCCTTAAGAATATGGGGAATGATGAGTGAGGGGTTTCTCCTTACTTGTCTAGAGTGTTTAGTGTATGTCCCGTCTATGGGCGATATGCGAAGCATTTGTTCCTATATCATAGTCTTTAGTGCAACGTGAATCTCAAATCAGTTAATTCACATCATTAAAACTCATAAACAAACTTCAAACCTCTTTATCCTTCGAGATTGTTCTTTCAAACTCATTTTGAGAAAAGAGTGTGTTACCTTTCCATTCTACCATAAACAAGCATCGACCCTAACTGCTGGAATGAGGGCTTAATGTCGCTCATGAAAAACACTTACCTAACATTTGGTTTAGTATATCGAACTACGTTTTCTTGGCGAGCAACCTTCCCTAATCACCCGTAGTTCCGAACTACGTTGAGTCTGACTTTCTCATTGCAGGAGAGAATACATAGGCACATGGCAGCGATGTCCTATCAAGTCTCCTTTTTCTTTTCCCTTTCCCATTTCTGTTTAGCAGTATCTTTAGACAACTCACCTTTTGATTAGACAACAAGTGTGGATCCCGTTGAGTACAAAGGACGTGAGGGGTGTTAATACCTTCCCCTTGTGTAACCGACTCTTGAAACCAAGATTTGGTTGTGATGACCTTGTCTTCTCCTTTCTTTTAGGTTTTCTTTGATCATTTCCTTTTCCTTCTTCGGGATAAATAACA
Organism: Lathyrus sativus; assembly: GCA_963859935.3. Taxonomy (NCBI): domain Eukaryota; kingdom Viridiplantae; phylum Streptophyta; class Magnoliopsida; order Fabales; family Fabaceae; genus Lathyrus; species Lathyrus sativus. Next base: position 90,113,632 of record OZ012737.1, read on the forward strand.
TTCGGTGGCAACTCTTCTGTTTGTTTCCGCAGGTTGTTTTTTTTCGCAGTTGTGACACATGTTGTGGAAAGACAAGAAGAACAAGAGAATTTATTTTTCTCTGGTCATATTCCTCCTACCTTCGGTGCTTGGAAGAAGATCCTCGATTAGCTTACAATGGAAAATACCCGTCTATAGAGGCAGAAGAAAAAGCAACAATATGGGGATGGATCTTCATCAACAAGATTTCCTCAGGACCCATGTGATTAGCTTTGTCATCTTTGTTTTAGATCTTTTGAAGTTGTACTTTCATGGTCATAATCCTTCAAGTACATTAAATAAAACAAGATATTTTCAATTATTCAAAGTGTTATCCACTTTTATGATATTTGTAACATAATTTTTTTAAAGTTCCTTGTAAACAAATTCATTTGCATTTTTACACATCATTCAAACATTTTGCATTACAAAAAACTTACACATATTATCCCTTTGAATCCAAATTGTCTCATTCATACAATACTAGAGACATCCGTCAGAAAAAGATGAATGGACTTGAGCAAGAAAATGAGGAGCTTAGATATGAGGTCACTGTTCAAAAGGACGATATAGAAAGGCTCAACAACATGGTAGAAGCATTGACAGATGCTCAGAATCAGCTGTAAACTCTAATTCAAAGGACTTTCATTTGGAAATTGTCTCCGTATCCGTTCATGTTGCATCTATTGTTGTACTGTAATACACCATGGCTCACTTCTTTCCTTGGGGCATACCTTTCAACTTTATACTAGAGGGTAACAAACCTCCGGTTCCTGAAGCTTCAAAAGTCACAACGATCATATCAATACCACCCCCGTGGTACATACTACTCCATATATTGAGGAACAAATTTTCCATGCTCCTCCAAGTGAAACTATGGGACTATATGAAAGGTAGTATGAATTCCAAGATAGGTTCTCGAACATGCAGAAAGAGATTAAATCACTCAAAGGACAAAACTTATTTGGAAAGAACGCAACTGACCTATGCCTGGTTACAAATGTCAAAATACCACTCAAATTTAAAGTACTTGACTTTGAAAAATACAAAGGAAATTCTTTCACTCAAAGTCACTTGGTTATGTATGCACCAAAGATGTCTACAAAATAGACAATCAGCAACTACTGATCCATTACTTTCAAGATAGTTTGATTGGTGTCGCACTCAAGTTGTATAAGGGAAAAAGTGTAAAATTGGTGATCCATATACTACAAAAGTGTAAAATTGACCCATGGGCAAAAAAGGCTTAGATTTTGAGTTATGAAGCTTCAAAGTTTGGAAAATTTTCAAAAACACTTAGAGAAATTTCAAGGCAGATTTTGGTCATCAAATGCAACAATCTTTGATGCCAGTTTTCATCATGACCCCTTTGGATTCAAGAAATTCATTAAACATAAACTTTATAGAGCATGTTTGAGGGTTTTCAAAAATTACAGGAACTCTTCCATAGCATTTGTGAATAAGGAGTTTCGAAGAGATGAAGTTAAGGCTCAAAACTTGATTTTTAGGTCATGGCCATGTTGATTCATGTTGCAAAACCACTCAAATCTTCAAGATTTCTTTTGGCAGACCTTGTTACTTGTTAATATAGTTTAAGTCAGATAATAACATATTTGTTTGGTGCATTATCCAAGTGGTTGAAGCTTTATTTCAAAAACATTTCCATTTTTGGCACAAAGGTAACATTGCCATTCTTGTAAAGCTATTTTAAGCCAATGTCAACTTGTCTTGAGCCTCCAACTGGTTCCTTCTGCACAAACCTTTTGCAAAGGATCAAAAGCAATCTCTCAACCACCTTAGAGGCATTTTACTTTGCATGGGAACTACCACAATCCACCAAACTACTAATTCAATCTCAACCAAACCAAAACTTATGAACTTTGTATTCTGATCAGAAGCAATCTCTCAAAGTTCCCTATAAATAAAGGACACCTCTAAGGTTCGAAAGACAAGAATATCCACACTTGAAACCTCAGCAACCATCCTCCCCAACAAAATATTCAAAAACACACTATTTTTGCAAGTTCTTAAGCTAAACTAATTTCCCTCGTGCATACTCTAAAGAAACTTCAAAATCCATCCCCAAACACTCAATAGAACTTATTATAACCATTGAAAAAGTTGTGCATCCAGCCCAACCATATCCACCATTTCCAACCTTCATTTTGCAAGAAGGCACGAGTTTGAACCTTGAAGCTGTTTTCAAGCAATCTAATCACTCAAGTCATCTCTCTAAGGATCAAAAAAGCCAAGGAGGTTATCATTTCCTTTCTATAAGAACACTTGAAGAAGCCTTGGACTGACTCCAAGAGGTAAGGTCTTTGAATCTTCAAACTCATTTTTCACGTACCATTAATGAACCATTTGTGAAGCAAAAATGTAGTTGATATTATGTGTTGGATGTTTGAACCATTGGTTGTATTATTTGAGTTGCATGTGTAATGTTTTGACATGTTAAACGTTTATGGTATTGCACTGTTGTTGAATGATTCTTGGCTTACTAATTTAGTTTTAGGTTGAGATGATGATATATTTAAAATCCTTGTGAAAAAATGCTCCAAGTTTGGTCTTTACAGTTTTGAATTTGGTTGAGTTATGAGTGAGATAAGTAAGGTTGAAGTTATAGACATGGAGGAAAAGCTAGGGCACGAGAGAGAGAGAGAGAGAGAGAGAGAGAGAGAGAGAGAGAGAGAGAGAGAGAGAGAGAGAGAGAGAGAGAGAGAGAGAGAGAGAGTAAGTGTGATGGAGAAGGAGAAGCTGACTAGGAAGTGATGTGGCGTTGACTTGGTGATGAGCTGGCCGTTTTAGTGTTGTTTTAGAATATAATGAATTGGAAGCTTGTTATATTTAAATGAAATAGGTTACCCCAGTGGTGTAGCCCTTGCCTTGCCTTTCCTTGTGAATTCCTTGTCTAGGGTTTGATCCCTGCCGATCACCCTTTTGCTTTTTTTCTACGCTTCATTTTCTTTTTACCATTTATGACTTGTTTTCTCTTTTATTTTAATGCACGCGAGTTATTGACCAACCGTTCATATTTCTCAATTGGTTAAATATTTTAAACTGACCAAGAGGGAGCATTTTAAAATCCCATGAGGGACATTTCCCTTTCGTTTTATTACTTTGTTTCTTCTATTTTCTTCACATTTTTGAAACATCATAACTCCTTCATTTTTTATGCTCTTTGACCCATTCTTTTTGTTATGTGTTCACGGTGATGTCTATCTTATAGTGGTATCAAGAAACTTCCAAAACTGTTTTTTTATGGCACTTATGCATGTTTAAAGTATGTGACTTTTTAGGGTTTTCTACAGGGCCATTTTGTTTCTTTGGTTGATTCCTTGGATTTTCTTTGCACATATGGACATGTTTGAATCACTTTAAACTTATGTGAATCTTGTGTGATGTTGTAGAATTGTGCATACTTGTTGCTAATTGAATTTGATGCCTTTTTTAGGTGTATGTTTACATGTAAATATATGATTGAACTTCAAATTATACCATGATTCTTACTTGATCATTTTTCCTCTAACGTGTGACTTTCTTCCATGTTTACATGCTTTTAATGTGTATATTGATCTTACCATGTTTAGGTGTTCAAAATATTTGTTTTTTTTTTGTCTTAGATGCTTTTGAAATGCATGTTTGTATGTTTAAACATTGTGATGTTTCCATCTTTGTTCATAACCATGTTGAACCCAAGCATACATGTTAAGTTGTTACCTACTTGTCTTAATATGTCCAAATTTGTGCCATGTTTATTTGTTTAATCAATGTCTCAATTTTGTTCACATGATGTTTGATATTCAAAACATATTATACATGGATGTTTGTGTGAACCTTTTTAAAGTTGTCATTTTGTTTAAAACCATGTTGAAACCCTAATGCATGCTTTCCTCAATCTTGAACTCAACTTGTATCCATGATGTTTTAGTCTTGTTAGAACTTTGCTTCATGAATTTTAGATGTTGTAACATGTTTTTTGTTCACCATGTGAGTTTAAAACTTCTTTGAACTTTGTGCATGCTTGGTTGTTACCTTGCTCTTTTTGACTTTGTCAAGTCTTTGCCTTGGATGTTGGTACATCTATTTTCATGCTTTGGTTATTACCATTTATTTTTCCATGTTACAAATGACATCATGTTTGCATGTTAGTGCTTGAATATCATGCTTGTTTGCATCTTACACGTTCTTTAAACTTTGTTAAGGTGTTTCACCCAAGTAATGTTAGCTTATTAGCTTTCATCCTCAGGTTATTCTTTTATTTTCCCCAAATCCAAAGGAAACTCTCTCTATTGACTCGATGCCATTGATAACTCAGTCATCCCTCTTGATATTGTTAGAATCATCCCTTAGGCCTTGTTAGAGCCTTTTTCCTTTTGGCCTTGTTAGAGCCACTTCTCTCTTAACCTGGATTTAGGGTTAGGGTTTGTTAACCCTATTTGAGTACCATTGTCATATGTACTCACTTTATCCTTTGAATTTTGCTAAAGTTAATCCCTAGTTAGGTTTTTTTTAAGTTAGACTTAGAGAGTTTGTTAACTCTATAAAGTGTAATGTTATGAACATTTATTCCCCTTGGAACCTTGACCATAGTCAAGTGTTCTTCACCCTTAGTGAGGCGAACTATGAATGCTATGATTCCATCCTAGTTAGGATACGTAGGCATGAGATGCGATGTCATGGAGAGCATACTTAGTGTATATATCCTAGGTCTTTAACTTAGCACCTTTTCCCTTAGCAAGCAAACAATAGCATAATACAAATACTAACAAGAGGTTCTTGTATAGTACTGCAGATACTTAGGATGCTTACACCTTCCCTAGGTATAACCAACCCCCGAACCTTAGATCTCTTAGCTTTATTATTACATAGCACACTTAGGGTTTTGTTTCGATCTTTACCCTTTCCTTTGGATAAATCAAAGCTCGATGGTGAACTTCATGATTTGAGATTCAAGTTAATTAATAGCTCAATATCCGATTCTCACTGCAACACTATGTATCTTTACTCCTATTCTCTCTCTATAGGCTCCATGACTTCCTCGTCATGGTTGGTGCCATGGCAGGCGCCATATAGGTCACCACCAGTGTATTTTTGCCATATTTTCTCTGCTTTGTGTCATTTTCGTCTAGTTTCTTCATATATCGACTCCTACTTATAAAGTACCTGAAACGTACATAAATTAATAGCATAACACTACAAAATGTGATAAAGTGACACTAAAACATGTGCAGATCGAGTTAAAATAAACTATATGTTTTAGTGTTATCAAACACCCTCACACTTAAACGTTTGCTTGTCCTCAAACAAACTTCTACACATATGAACAGAATTTGAAAAACTTTCAGCAGATAATATAACTCACAAAAAACAATGCATACATATTATCATTCTATGCTAAAAACTTCACTTCGGCTAAGTTCTTGTCGATAGGTACTCATTACACACTAAGGAAATCGTAGGAACACAAATTTGAATAAACCAATATGAATAATGTCATTATGCATAAGTCTAACTTACTCGTCCCCTTTTTTTCCTTTTTAATTCTAGCACAATCACATTAAACTCGTTATCCTTACACATTCATAGTAGGATAGCCTGTTAGTGACTATGATCTCGTCATCATTATTATTTTTTTTATTTTTCTTGCATATTGGTTTAGGTGTCAACAAAATAAAAGGATGTGCACCGTTTGGCTAAGTGACTGGGTGAGGATCAACAAACTTAAAAGGAACACTCCTTTTCATTTGATCTCATCATCATATTATTTTCACAATAAATTAATTGGGATATTTTTGCAAATTAAATAAGGGATAAGGGATAAAACACATTCAAGTCACCTAAAATTTAAGTCCTCTACCCTTGCGTATTGAGGCATTTTTCAAAACTAAATCTTCCTCGACCCCTGTTGTGTGAGGATTATTTTCAAGGGATAAAAACAACCAAGCAAAAAAATAAGGGATACGAACTACGGAACTCTGATCCTTCAATCTTGAGAGTACGTAGGCATAGAGTTGTAAACCCTAGTGTTGTACCCCAAAATTTGCCCTACCTTTTCTCCATTTGGTTTATGTTTCATTTCATTGCATTAGCATATCACATTGCATAAGCATACCCCAAATTTGTCCTACCTGTACATTTGGTTTTCGTCCGTATTTCTGTCAACTGACCATTATTCAAAACTCCAAAAGAGGGGGTGTCGTTGTTGCTTTCTTTTGAGCTCAGATTGGCAGAGATGAATTGAGTTTCATTTGAAGTTCACCAGGACAGGGACGATATGGGCGCAATTGATTCAAGCAGTTATTCTTGAGGTTTCAATCAGAGTTTGTGATAATCCAAGTGGTTGGTGTGTGGACTAAGTTGTTAAGTTGTACCAAATCATCAATGCTTTGTGGTCATTAAAAATCCTTTCTTTTTCAATCAAGACTTCGAGACCAAGAAGTTCCTGACAGGTCATGTCTATTATTTTCAAAGGATTTCTCAAGATTTTAAATGCACCTAAAGGTCTAGATTACCTTGAGATTCATTTTCTCGGGAGTTACTCAAAAGTTCATGGAGTTCAGTTCTTAGTGCTTTTGTGATTCGTACCAAGATATGCATTTGTGGATTTAATTCGGGAACTCATTTTCTAGATTCAAGCCCATCACCTACTTTCTGTTTTGTTATCCAAATTCATTTTCATTAAGGTTTTATATACTTTTGTCTTCCAAAAATCATAAAGTCCACATCAAATACAAGAAGTTTCTCTTTGTCATATTTGAGGCCCATTATCTTAATCCCAAAAAGAATAATGACAAGGCTAATATATATGAGGCCCACATTACAAGTTTCATTTACAAAAGAAATGGTTCATATTACAAGGTTTGAAAATATAGAAAGTTGATGGATTTCTCGGAAGCCAACATGGATTTTTTGGTCATCATTCCTTATCATTCCCTAGTAGCACCGCCAAGCCACATTCACATAAAACAAATTACACAAATATCACTAAAAAAATCATGAGAAAATGGTCACGCCACCATGCTGATACCGCCTTAATCCCTGCTTCGTGCCTCACGTAGCATTTGTTTATACCACAACAAATCCCTGCAAATTCGTGCAACACACCAGGTACCAAAACACCACCACGGCGCGCCAACGTCCCGCGACAATTCACGGACCCACAACCATAACCTGTACATACCATAATAAACTTTATAAAGATACGCACAACAAAGGTTATCATATCATACATCACACAAATTCAAAAAATAATAAAGGAGGAAAAGTGAAAAATGAAGGCAGTAAATCGTTCTTACATGATATGAGCCATGGAGCATATGTACGAAGAGAATTCTGAATTTCGCAAACCCACAGACCCTGTGCATCATACACACCAATACATCACAACAATACCCTGCACTTCAAAAGCATCCTGCTACCATCCTTTAACAAGTAGAGCTCCAAAAAATCAGCATCATAGCCTTCAACACTCACCAAACTCACCGGCCTTGCACCAGTTTGCATTTAAAACCGGTATACCTTCTACAAGACTTCAACAATAGCCTTTCCGCAGCAGCACGTTACCGTTTGCAGATCATGAATTTCTACTCACAAGGGTTATGTGTTGGTTAACAATTCGATTGAAGGATTTTGTTATTGATGAACATCGACGTTATCTCAGCTTTGTTCCGTGTCGACAGCATATCGGTAGCTTAGACTCCGATGGCCGCTTTCCATCATCTCCAAGCGATATATGCCACTCAGCTGACTTAAGAAGAGTTGCACTTCTAAGATCTATGTAGATGAGAACATACCCTCCTGACTCTGCATCTTTAGACCTGCAACAACACCATTGGTGATTTGAACCGGTACCAATACAATAGAAAAAGATTCACTAAATAAGAAAATGAATGAGCTCCAATTCTCAAGAGTAATGCTTTCTCGCACAGCTTCCAAACTTTTGCAACTCGAGTCACATAATGAAGAATCACCGAAAGGTCAAGTAGCTCCGGGGCTGCTTAGAAGTAACCTTGTGTCACGTGAAATCTCTGTGGCATCAATGTCTGATATTGGCAGTGATGACAAGGTAAGCTGTGCTGAATCCTCAGGTTCTGCATTGATTTCAGAATTAGAGCACTTCGGAAATGGAATACAAAAGGAAACGTTGTCCTGCAGAAGCGTTGGAACTTCAGAAATGGATCTCATGGATGACTTTGCTGAAATAGAAAAGTTAGCAGTGACCTCTGTTGAAAACCCCCCAACATCCCAAATCAGCATAATTTAGGCATACCTGAGAATAAGACTTTGAAGAAAATGGAGCCGAAATATTTACCCTTAAGTAATCAAAATATTCCTACAACAGAGTCTAAGATCAAAGAGATGGCGCCTAGGAACCTGAATACTTTACCATCTACAAATATCAAGCAGCCAGATACTAATGAAGTTGTCAGTGGAGAATTGCCTAATGGAAAAGTCATGAATACAAGCTCGAATAATCGGTCAACTCGTCCATCATCAGATAGTACCTCAAACCAAACAATCAGAGCAGCTCCTTTTCTTTTCCGCGGGCAGGAGCAGGGTTCCAGTGACCCAGTAAAGTCAATGAGAATGTTCATGTAAGAACAGAGTATGCCTAAGAGGGGGGGGGGGGGTGAATTAGGACTTTTGAAATCAAAACAAAGCAATTTTTCACTGCACGTTCAGTGTTAATCGGTTAACCCATATGGTTAATCGGTTAACACTGGTACGTTAGCCCAGAAAATTCAAAATTCAAAATGGTTAACCGGTTAACCCATATGGTTAATCGGTTAACACTGCTAATTTTCAGAAAAATGCTTTTTAAAATTAATGTTATACCATTTTTAAAGTTTCAAAAACATGTGTATGTATTATGCACAAAAGATTGATGTTTTTGAACACTTGTATATCAAAATTAAAAAGGTGGATTTGATATACCAGTAATGCAGGCAAGTCTGGAAGAATCAGTTCCATATAGCTTGACTTGAAAGATAGCTTGACTTGATCTTGATGACTTTGAACGACTTGTCTTTTTGCAATCAAGAGATATTAACTTTGAGTAGCATTGACATCATCAAAACTTGAGACTGAAGCATGCTTCTACATTCTCCCCCTTTTTGATGATGGCAATCAAAAAAATGTTGTGCGATATCTCTTGGTTCTTGATCTGGTTCTCCCTCTATGTCTAGCAACTCCCCCTATCTTAACAGAGGAAAAAAAAATCTGCACACAGAGAGATATTAACAGAACCAAGCTCTTCTCCCCCTTTGACATCAGCAAAAAGGAAGAGCTTTCAAAGAAATCACAAGATAGCAACAAATATAGTAATAAGCACATGCAAAGCCAAGAAAACACAAAGCACAAACATAGTACATATAAAATGCAGCAAATAGAAATTGTACTTGTTACAATAAAACATAGTTCAAATGAAAGCATAAAAACTTATAACTAGAAAGCAAAGAAAAGCAATAAAAACAACAGCAGCAGCATATTCTCTAAACATCCTCATCCGCCATATCCTCCTCCTCTTCTTCTTCATCACTATCAACCTCTTCTTCAATCTCGTCGTCCACAACTCGGGTGCTGGAATGTGGAGGGTTAAGTATGAGGTTTCTAAGGGAGGCAATTGCTCGGGAGGTCTCTCTATGCATATTCATGGATTCTCGATGCTGGTTCATCATGGTTGTGTAGAGAAACTCACTGGTCAGACCCCCTTCAGGCATTGGATAAGCGTGATGCACAGGACCATCATCAGTATACCTGTAGGTACCGTCAGCTGCCTTGATGATTCCAGTATTCTTCACAATATTAATCTCATTGATCTCATTAGTTGTAGGTTTCATCTTGGAGGATGGTTCTCTGTTGAGGTCAAGTTCAGTTAATTCCAGAATTCTAGAAACCAAGCGAGCATACGGCAGTCGGGTAATGCAATGAAGTTGTTGCTGCAGATGATACATAATAGTCAAAATCCAATTGACTCTGATGCGATTCTTAATAGCAAAGATCAGCTGCATTTCCAAGTCGTTGATCTGAGAGTGATTTGAGTCCTTTGGAATGAGCACATAGCAGATAATATAGTGAAGCATTCGATCAGATACTGTCAGATTCTTGGCATAGCATAGCATACGAGCAGTGCGGGAGTTGGCAATAACGGTTTCTTTTGGGAACCTGCAAATCTGATAGTAATACTCCATTTTATCATAGTTTTCCCAGGGTCCATCTACATGGTTTACACCTTTTCTCAGGAAGCATCCCTTTGATGGGATCTTAAGGTGTCTAGCAAGGGTGGATAAATTCTCAACAAACTCATGATCTCTAATGTTGGACCGGATCATGTGGTTCTCATCCATATCCAGATATACAGACATTTTATTCATAAAAGCTTTAACCAGATCAGGATAGATAATACCAGAGTCGGTGACGAACTTGTCGATACGCTGATATTCCAACAGAGTAGGAAAATCAAAAGATATTGCAGGAAAAGCTCGAAGATTCACATACTTTACCGGCATAAGTTGACGAACACGCACTTTGAAATCCATCCGTCTCTTCTTGGTGGTTTCCATTGGAATACTGTCGTCATCTGATTCTGATGCAGAATGGTGTTCTGGAAGTTTTCCCTTGCCGCGGTTTGATGCTGAAGCCATGGATGGAGGTTTGAGAGAACTGGGGTTGTGGGTTCTGAGGAAGTTAGGGTTTGAGAAGTTGTGGGGAGTTTTTCAAACTTTTAAGAGTGGGAGAGAGAAGTTATGATTTTAAGAGGGAATGTGGATTTTGGATATGGCTGTGGATATTTAAGAGAATATGGACCACACAAAATATATAAAGAAAAATATAAAATTTTCAAAAATTAATATAATTTTCGTTTCTGATTTTTTGAAAAATTTACAGTGTTAATCGGTTAACCATATAGGTTAATCGGTTAACACATTAAAAAATTTAATCAGAATTGAAAATTTAACAGTGTTAATCGGTTAACCCATATGGTTAATCGATTAACATGCTCGAATTTTTGAAAAATACATAAAAACAGAATGCATATACATGAAAACATATCACAATTAATGCATACATAAAATAGAGACAAGGATCAGATGTCACCTTCATCAAGAATTCCAAGTTCTCTCCGAATTTTGTAGAATGATTCTTTTGCCAAAGGCTTGGTGAAGATGTCGGCGAGTTGGTTGTGTGTGTCGACGAAAGTAACATCAACATCTCTGTTTAATACATGATCTCGAAGGAAATGATGTCGGATATCAATGTGCTTTGTTCTGGAATGCATAACCGGATTCTTTGTGATATTTATGGCACTAGTATTGTCACACCGTAGAGGAATGCATCCGAGGTCAACACCATAATCCAGAAGTTGTTGTTTCAGCCATAAAATCTGTGCACAGCAACTTCCTGCGGCGATGTATTCTGCTTCGGCGGTGCTGAGTGCTACACAGGCTTGCTTCTTGCAGGCCCATGATACTAGAGCATTTCCGAGAATATGACATGTACCACTTGTACTTTTTCTATCGGTTTTGCATCCTGCATAGTCAGCGTCAGAATAACCAACCAAAGAACAAATACTACCTTTAGGATACCATAATCCAACGTTGGTCGTTCCTTTGAGATACTTGATAATTCTCTTCACAGCAGTGAGATGCGATTCCTTCGGATTTGCTTGGAAGCGCGCACACAAACAAACACTAAACATAATGTCAGGACGGCTTGCCGTCAAATATAGTAATGAACCAATCATACCTCGATATTTAGTAATATCAACTGGAGTACCAGATTCATCTTGATCAACATACGTTCCGGATCCCATAGGAGTAGACATCATCTTGCAACTATCCATATCGAATTTCTTTATTAATTCCTTACAGTACTTGGATTGGTTGAGGAAGATTCCATCCTTGGTTTGCTTGATTTGTAGTCCAAGAAAATAATTTAACTTTCCCATCATGGACATCTCGAATTCTTCTCGCATCATGAGTGAGAATTCTTCGCACAGTTCTTTGTTTGTTGATCCAAATATGATGTCGTCGACGTAGACTTGTACTAACAAGGTGTTACCCTTGATCTTCTTTATAAACAGCGTCTTGTGAACCTTTCCTTTTGTAAATCCTTTCTCACATAAGAAGTTGCTAAGGCGATCATACCATGCTCGTGGTGCTTGTTTTAAACCGTAGAGAGCCTTCTTCAGTTTGAAAACATGTGAGGGATTTTTGAAGTCTTCAAAACCCGGAGGTTGTTTGACGTAGACTTCCTCATTAATGTATCCATTCAGGAAAGCGCTTTTGACATCCATCTGGAATAACTGAAAATTCATAGAACAAGCGTAAGCAAGTAGTAATCTAATTGCTTCTAACCTTGCTACCGGAGCGAATGTTTCATCAAAATCAATTCCTTCCTCCTGGTTGTAGCCTTGTGCGACCAATCTTGCCTTGTTACGAACTATAATCCCGTTCTCGTCAAGTTTGTTCTTGAATACCCATCTGGTTCCTATAATATGCTTATTGTCCAGTCTTGGTACAAGGGTCCAAACTTGATTTCTTTCGAACTGATTAAGTTCTTCTTGCATTGCTATAATCCATTGATCGTCGCCTAAAGCTTCATCGATCTTTGATGGTTCAATTTGAGATACAAACGCCATGTTGAGACAAGCATCCTTTAAATTAAGTCGAGTTGCAACGCCTTGACTAATATCACCAATAACTTTATCAATTGGGTGATCTCTGTGTGTTCTCCATTCTTTCGGAAGATCTTGATTTTCTTGAGTAACATCTTCTTGTAATATTGTTTGATCTTTTGAAACAATTTCTTCATTTTGTGAAGTATCTACAAAATCATCATCATCATCCAAAACAATATTATCCTCTTTCGAGGGGTTAGTCTCATTAAACGAAACATGAATGGACTCTTCAATGGTAAGAGTTCTTTTATTAAAAATTCTAAAAGCTTTACTATAAGAAGAGTAACCCAGGAATATACCTTCGTCGGACTTCTCATCAAACTTACCGAGATTGTCCTTATTGTTGTTGAGAACGAAGCATTTGCGGCCAAATATGTGGAAGAATGATATATTCGGTTTCCTTCCCTTGAACAACTCATACGGAGTCTTTTTGAGTAGCGGTCGAATATTCATGCGGTTGCTTACAAAGCATGTCGTGCTTACTGCTTCTGCCCAGAAATATTTTGGAAGATTTGTGTCGCTGAGCATTGTTCTAGCAAGTTCAACTAGTGAGCGATTCTTCCGTTCTACGACGCCGTTTTGTTGAGGAGTTCTTGGTGCCGAAAAATTATGAGAAATTCCATTTTCTTCGCAAAATTCTTCAAAGTCTGAATTTTGAAATTCTCCACCGTGGTCGCTTCTTATGGAGGCTATAGTGAGTGACTTCTCGTTTTGAATTTGTTTTGCATACTTTTTGAATGCTTTAAATGCATCATTTTTCTGCACTAAAAACATTGTCCAGGTATATCGAGAAAAATCATCAACAATAACTAAAGCATAAATACTACCTCCAAAGCTCTTCGTTCTTGATGGACCAAAAAGATCCATGTGCAATAATTGAAGTGGTCTTGATGTAGAAACCACTTGCTTGGATTTGAAAGTTGTCTTGGTCTGTTTTCCCTTTTGACATGCATCGCATAATTTATCCTTGATGAATTTTATCTTCGGAAGCCCAACAACCAGATCATGCTTGATTAATTTGTTTAAATGCTCCATGTGAATGTGAGCAAATCTTTTACGCCAAAGCCATGCCTCGTTGTTGTTCGCCATAAGACACTTTACCTTCAAGGAAGAGTCATCAAAAGAGATCATAAAAATATTATTATATCTTTTACCTTTTAGCAGAATCTCATGAGTGACTTCGTGTTCGATCAAGCATTCCTCCTTTGTGAAGTTGATTTTGAACCCTTTGTCACACAATTGACTGATGCTAAGCAGGTTATGCTTAAGGCCTTCAACAAAAAGAACGTCTTCGATGACGGTACATGGAGGTGCACCAATGGTTCCAACTCCAAGAGTTTTTCCTTTATTATCATCACCGTAAGTGACGTATCCTTTGGCCTTTAATGATAGACTTGAAAATTTGTTTATATCTCCCGTCATATGCTTCGAGCAACCACTATCAAGATACCATTCATTTGTGGTTGTCTTCAAGCATACCTACAAAACAAAATTAGGTAGTGTTAGGTACCCAAGTTGCTTTGGGTCCTTGATAGTTAGTACCTTTTTCCACCCACACATAATGCCCCTTTGCAACACCAATATTACGTACATAGCAAGCATTAGGTGTGTGCCCTTTAATACCACAATAAAAACATGTAGGTTGAAAATGACTTCTATATCTAGGAATATAATTCTTTTTCTTATTAATTCTTTTCTTGTTATGATTTTGATGCTGAGTCTTAGAAGTGCTTGTCTCTTTCTTCACAATTTGTTCACTTGCTCTTACAAAAATGGTCTTATTGGTGCTTGGTTTTGAAAATTTAGAATATCCCAATCCACTTTTATCATTAGGATACCTTTGATGTTTAAGAATCTCTTCCAAGCCAATTTGACCCTTTTCATATCTTTCTAAAACTCTTTTAAGTTGAACAATTTGAAAAGACAAAGACTCACAATTCTTACATACAAGACTTTGTTCTTCATCCATCACTTTTTGTTTTTCATCTTCAATATTTTTCAAGAAATCAGAATTTTGTTTTTCTAAAAGTAAAATTCTTTTCTTTTGTGATGAGATGTCTTTGTACAAAGTTTTGCACTCTTTTAGAAGTTCATCTATAACTTCTTGTGCATCATTATCATAGACAGAAAAATTACTACTAACCTCATTTTCGTCATCGGAATGGTGAGAGGCCATTAAGGCAATATTTGCACATTCATCGCTATCTGATTCCGATGATGAACTCACTTCGTTGTCGTCCCATGCGACATAAGCCTTCTTTGTTTTGAAATCCTTCTTGCCCTTGAATTTTCCTTTATTTGCGAGTTTTGGGCAGTCTGGCTTTATGTGACCTTGTCTTCCACATTCATAGCATGTAATTTCTTGGTTTGATGTGGATGCTTCCTTTTTCCTGAAATGTTTATTCTTTTTAGGAAAAGAAGAAGTTTTATTATTATTGAAAAACTTACCAAGCTTCTTTACTAGAAGCATGAAATTTTCGTCTTCGGAAGATTCGTCAATTTTGTCATCCTTTGTGTCAGTCTTCAAGGCAATTCCTTTGGACTTCTTGTCTTGACTTTCATGTTTCTCAAGCCTTCCAAGTTCCAGTTCATGCTCTTGAAGTTTCCCGAATAATGAAGCGGATGTCATCGTTGAAAGACTTTTCTTTTCCGAAATGGCAGTCACTTTTGGTTGCCATTCTCTTGTCAAGGATCTTAGGACTTTTAAGTTGAGATCATCGTTGGTGAAGGTCTTCCCAAGAGCAATCAGGTGATTTGTCAGATGAACGAACCTCTTTTGCAAGGCAACAATAGATTCACCGGGCTGCATACGGAACATCTCATATTCTTGACTTAACGTGTTAAGTCTTGATCTTTTTACTTCTGCTGTTCCTTCATGCGTTTCTACCAAGGTATCCCAAATCTGTTTTGCCGATTGACACTGTGATATGCGAAAGAATTCATCCATACTGAGAGCGCTTTGAAGTATGTTGATTGCTTTCTTCTCATTCAAGATTCTCTTCTTGTCATCTTCATCATATGAGGATTTGATCTTTGGGGTTCCAACACCATTTACCACACTTGTAGGAACATGTGGACCAGTTTCAACGGTTTCCCATATACCATCTCCTTGAGCCTCAAGATGTGCCTTCATACGGATTTTCCAAAAATCGAAGTATTCTCCAGAAAAGAGTGGTGGTTTGTTACTACTTCCACCATCTTTGAAAACCGGGTTGGTACTTGCGGAAGCCATACTGAATCGTTAGGAACGGGTTACCTTAACCTGCTCTGATGCCAATTGTAAGAACAGAGTATGCCTAAGAGGGGGGGGGGGGGGGGGTGAATTAGGACTTTTGAAATCAAAACAAAGCAATTTTTCACTGCACGTTCAGTGTTAATCGGTTAACCCATATGGTTAATCGGTTAACACTGGTACGTTAGCCCAGAAAATTCAAAATTCAAAATGGTTAACCGGTTAACCCAGATGGTTAATCGGTTAACACTGCTAATTTTCAGAAAAATGCTTTTTAAAATTAATGTTATACCATTTTTAAAGTTTCAAAAACATGTGTATGTATTATGCACAAAAGATTGATGTTTTTGAACACTTGTATATCAAAATTAAAAAGGTGGATTTGATATACCAGTAATGCAGGCAAGTCTGGAAGAATCAGTTCCATATAGCTTGACTTGAAAGATAGCTTGACTTGATCTTGATGACTTTGAACGACTTGTCTTTTTGCAATCAAGAGATATTAACTTTGAGTAGCATTGACATCATCAAAACTTGAGACTGAAGCATGCTTCTACAGTTCACAGAAGGGGCTCAAAAGCCGCAGACTTCTCATCATTCATCAGTTGATACTCTTCCGCAGACACCATCAATTCCATCTGCCCAAAGAGAGGCCTCAGGCAATGCTTCAGCAGCAGCTGCTCAGACATGGATGTCTTCAGGGGCAGGAGGGTTTAAACTAGGACCTGAGAATTCTGGTTCATCCAAAAATCAGATTTTTGCAGATTCTCTTCACAACTCAACAAGAGAGTTCCATCAGCATATTTCAAGAATTCAGGGAGAGTTTCCTTCTGGTGGAATGTCTCTCCAGTCTAATAAGAACAATTTTCCATTTCATTCATATAGACCTCAACCTAGTCACGTAAGTGTTGTTTCACAGTTGCCCAACCGACCTAGGATTTTCCCTCAATCAACATTCGCGGACCAATCTAGATTTCAAATGCAGACCTCTTGGCAAGGTCTCAGTCCTCAAAGCCAACCAAGGCAGAAACAAGAAACTCTTCCGCCTGACTTGAATATTGATTGTCAATCTCCAGGGTCACCTGCAAAACAATCTTCTAGTGCTGTTGATTCACAGCAACCAGACCTAGCTTTGCAATTATGAGGAGTTGTTTGCATCATGATTTGGATGTTTTGACTGGAATTGGACTAGTGGGATTTGCATCTCCTGTTATCGGATGCTGAATGTTGATCCTAAAAGGCTTGATTAAATGTGAGAAAGCAAAAAGTTTGCCTGGGTCGGGATTTAGCACAAGATGGTCCTGGAACAAAACAATGTCACTCACAAAAGTCCTGATAACACACTCGAGGATATTAGATTAGCTTTGAATAATCTAGATCTGCATGTCTTTGATTCGAACGAAGTTTCTGGTCATATGGACGGATCTGACTCATCAAATAATTCTCTGGTGGTAGTTGCATCCGGTGATGTAAATATCACTGATCTCTCATCAATGAAAAGAACAAAACAACACGCCGAGGAAGATTTGGGTAAATCAATAGGAAAGATAATCGAGCTTATTGAAAGAATCAGCTTGCCTGCTATGGATTGTGATAACTCAGATTCCTTAGGCACAAGTGATGAGAATACCCCCTCAGGAATGCCATCAGACTACATGGGTCACATTAAGAAACTTCAGGAGTATCTTGAGCAGGTCTGAACTAGCATAAAACCAGGGTGTCCTCGAGAGGTTCTGAAAATGGCTTCGAGCGTCATGGGATATGTTACACAAATTTGTATATACACAAACGATCCACAAAAACATGAACACAACCAAACCACTGCTACAAGCCTACACACAACCAAACCACTGCTACAAGCCTACAACCAGCCAAAAACCCTGCAGAAAACAGACAAAACCGTACCGCCAGACAATACCTGCTACTACTCCTCCCACACCAGACAAACAACCTGCCATAAGCTGCTACTCATCATGCCAGACAAGACCTGCTGCAAGCTGTACCTGCACAAAACACACAAACATAACATCATCCTTCCCTATTCTTTTAATACTCACCTTAAAACCATTCAAAGAGATACCAGACCTACAATCAACAACACCAACCTTCAAAACTTCCATTTTCAACTCAAACAGGCCTCAGTCAACAAGTTATCAACCTGTCAATCTTCATCATTCCTCCTCAAAAAAAAAACCGATAAACCAAAATCCCTCTTCATCCCAAAACAGAAGCATTCCTCAAACTGATGTTAAACCCATGATACTACCACCTTCATACGTTCAAACCCATCGAACCTGCGTCAACAATCGTATCATATGCTTCCTTCAATGAACTCCAAAACCCAAAACATTGTTTCAAATAACCGACGAAAAGCGGTGGCCGCACTTCTTTCAGATCACATTCCATAAAGTACTTCCTATCCCAACTCATCTACCTCACTCAAAGCTTGACTCCATCACTCATCCATAACAACACTACAACAACCGAAAAACCCTTCACCGTATTTATTCCCCAACAACCTTTGTAATCCTTTTCCGATAGCCTCCGACGTAACACCTTCTTCCTTCAACTAAACCTTCGAAAACAACCATTCATCATCCCTTCAAACAAACCCTCATTTCAGAAACCTCAAATACCCAGAAACCAACCGCAACAGTTGAAACCTTCAACATCAAATCGTCCGCGAAATCTCGAAAACCCTTCAACAGACACAAAACCAATACCACCCCCATATCCTCCTTCGCCGTTCGAAATAACCAACCTCCACCAAATCACCGTCAAATTCTTCAAATCATCTCCGATTTTGACAATCGTAAACCACAACCCTCAAAACCCCAAATCATTCAAACATAAACAGAATTTGAGAACAAGAACGAGCGGAGAGAGAGAGGTTTGAGACACAGAGATGGTGAGATCGGAGTTTGGGCGGTGAGGTACGCGTGAACTGAAGCAGAGAGTGAGAAAGAAGCGATGAAGAACGCGTTCTGCGTTTGTGCTGTGTTGTTTTCCTTTTTTTTTTCTTTTATTTATTTATTTATTTATTTATTTATATTTATTCTTTTTATTTTTAATTCTTTTTTATTTTGTTTTATTATTATTAATCATTTTATTTAGAAGTTAAACTTTTCTAACTAAATTTTTATATTAAACTTTAAAACTTTATGTATATTATATTTTCTTTTAGAGTTTTATTCTACTTTTTTTTAAGAAGTTAAACATTATGTCTTCCATTTGGTTTTATTTTTAAAGTTAAATTCTATTTCTCTTTTGTTATTGGGCATTTTTTTGCCTTTTGGGTCGATGACGAGACCTCCGTAATTCATTACCAGTCAAATTATTGATGAGTAATGTTGGATCTGAGACCACCTCTTTTCTCTCCTCGCTTCTTATCCCAACTCGATTCAAAAACATTGACAAACCATCTTCAAAATCGAATTTCTTTGTATTGAATTAAAACGAGGGGATTAAGTGTAGACTTTCTTCCTCTCCGAGTGCCGAGATGCCCACTGTAGTGAGGGTGGTTTCGACACACGTCTTTCAATACGAAGACTTTTCCACCCCTTTTCCTCCTAAAACCTCGGCTCTGCACCGAGTGCATTTTCGAAAACCTCGGTCTCGTACCGAGTCCATTTTCAAACCATAATAAATTGATTTCTCTTTATATCGAATTAAAGAGAGAAGATTGGGTGTAGACCTCTTCTTCTTCGAGTGTTGGGATGCCCACTGTAGTGAGGGTGGTCTCGATACTCGTCTTTCGATACGAGGACGCGACTTTACCCACCATCTCGCTTTCACAACTTCATCCCGCAACCCTTGTCACCTAAAACCTCGGTCCCGTACCGAGTGCATTTTCAAATCTTTTCATAACAAAAACTTGAATGGTCGTGGAGTGGTTAGGCGTAGGCCTTCTCCTATCCCGAGTGCTGACATTTACCGTAGGGTTCTCTGTCGCAAAGCACTTACCATTCAAAACCAAAAACATCTTTAATAAGAGAACGAAGCTCTCTTTGCATTGAATTAAAGAGAGAGGATTGGGTGTAGACCTCTTCTTCTCTGAGCGTAGGGATGCCCACTGTAGTGAGGGTGGTTTCGACGCTCGTCTTTCAATACGAAGACGCCTCGTTCGCCACACCTTTTTATAACAAAAACTTTGAGATAACGAATTGGGTACTACCCGTAGGGGTTACTATCCGAGGACCTGTCTCGCCCCCTAAAAACAATCCAATCAATCAAACGTGACTTCTTGCCCCGCGTGGCGAAAACTAATCAATCTTTCAAAAGGATATGTTACGTCCGTTCTACCGCAAACAGGTAATGCCTAAGTCTCCAACGAGCGAGCTGCAAAACACCTAACTGCTAGAATGCGCACGATAGCATCATCCGTAAAGACATCAACACACTGTCAGCACGAACTACGTTTGCTCTGATTTCTCATGCCAGATGAGAATACGTAGGCACAAGATGGCGATGTCTTGGCGAGCTCCCTTTTTCACCTTTCACCCGTAGTTGGCCGAACTACGGCTGCTCTGATTCTTTACTTCGTTCAAGTAAAGATACGTAGGCACAAGGGCCACAATCCTTGTCGAGCACAATCCCCCCAATTACCTGTAGTTTCCCGAACTACGTCGACTCTGATTTTCTCATATCTGTTGAGAATACGTAGGCCTAGGACCGCGAAGTCCTACCGAGTCCGTTCTCTCCCTTCTTCCCCCCGTTACTTCTCTTTCACCGTTTCTAAACCCTTCTTTCTATCCCTTGGAACACTCTCTTTATAGCATAATCTTTAAGCAAATAAAATCACACATCGACAAACAAAAGGTTCCCATCGAGTACGATGGATGCGAGGGGTGCTAATACCTTCCCCTCGCATAACCGGCTTCCGAACCCGTTCTTGGTCGCGAGACCATCTTATCCATTTCTTTCTTAAGGTTTTCTCGATATTTTCCTTTCCCCTCATGGGATAAATAAAGTTCGGTGGCGACTCTTCTGTCCTTTCTTTTCGCCTCCCCGTCGTTGCGCGATGCATTTTTTCGAGTAGCGACAGCTGGCGACTCTGCTGGGGATACTTAGCCAAACCTAATTTGTTTGTCGTGTTTGTGTTTTGTTTTTTGCTTTAATTTATTTTGTGCTTTATTCTCTACCTGTTGGGTTTATTGGGATGGGTTGTAGGGATAAAGCTTTCTACCCGAGCTTTTGAGTATACACTAAGATTAGGAGGTGGTTTCTTTCTGATTTGCGAGACGTAGGACTCGTTGAATTGGTTTGAATTCCACTGCTCAGATGAGACCCCGTTGGAACAATGATGTCTTACGTGTAGTCGTAACGACGTCTTTATTTCCAATTGGGAGTCCTTGACTCTGAGGACCTCTTGTAGAACCTTATTCCGAAGGTTCCTAAAACATAACTCTGTGTTCATCCTTTGAAGGGATTACCGTCTTACGAGTAGTCGTTCTGATGGAAAACTTTTGAGGGTTAGTGCATGGGACTTTGTTTAAAAGCCTTTGGAATACCCTCTTATAAACCAATAGATTTCCCACCCGAGGTGAGAGATATCTCGTTGTGTTGTGTTGCAGGATTTGTGACTTTGATCCTTTGTGTGTTGCATCAGCATTTTGCATTGCATTTCATTTGCATCTCATTTTTGCATATCCATCCTCAGCCGGAACAGAGAGCTCACCAGTCTTTTGTCCAACCCGCAGTTGATTTCCCGACATTCACATTGGATTTGAGTTAGCTTCTAGAAGGATCATGGACTCAGAGAAGCAGAATTTGGTTATTACAAGGGCAGAGTTTGAGATGATGAAGAATCAGTTGGATCAGCTCATGGAGGCCATGACAGCCATGACAAGAGGAGAGACCAATGTTCAGAGGACTCCAGTGAACAATGTTGCTCGAGCTCAGCCTGTGCAGATTCCTGTCGAAGATCAAGAGCATACTATTGTTAGAGATAGAGATTCATCTTCTCTCCATGACTCGGACTATCAGAACTTCACTTTCTCTGTGCCAGATTCCCAAAGGGTTGTTCCGAAGATCACTCCTAAGGACCCACAGACTGTTGAGTTTATGAGAAGATATCGTCTGTTGGATGAAAAGCTTGATGCTCTGATGAGTCAAAACACTCTTAATTTGAATGCTTCGATCATGTGTTTGGTGCCAGGTCTTGTGATGCCTCCGAAGTTTAAGGCGCCCAATTTTGAGAAGTACAAAGGGGATAGTTGTCCGAAGCAGCATTTGGTGATGTTTTGCAGAAGAATGACTTTGTATTTCCATAATGACAAGCTTATGATTCACTGTTTCCAAGACAGTCTGAGTGAGGCATCTCTGAGTTGGTACATGCAGTTGGAAAGTAGTTGCATCAAATCATGGTCAGATTTAGCCAATGCCTTTGTGAAGCAGTACAATTATAATCTCGACATGACTCCGAGTCGCATTCAGTTGCAAGAACTATCTCAGGCGGACAATGAATCTTTTAGAGCGTACATGCAGAGATGGAGAGAGTTAGCTGCTCGTGTTCAACCACCGCTTTTGGACAGAGAATTGGGTGACCTGTTTGTGGATACCCTACGAGGTCCATACTATGATAGAATGATTGGTAGTAAGGTAGTGAACTTTTCTGACTTGGTAAAAGCAGGAGAACGTATTGAGAGCGGAATCAAGAGTGGAAAGATCCGAGACATCTCAGATACCTCAGTTTATGAAAGTGAATCAGTTGTCAGCTCTAAAGAGGAATGGGAGAAAGAAAGTAATGCTATCCCAGAATCTCCATTATCTCAGATTCAGTTTTCAGACGTTTCAAGTATTCAGAGTCAGCAACCTGTTAGGTCTGCGTATCAGATATCTGCTTCCCTACAGAGTCAACATTCATACCGTCATCAGCAGCGTCAGCACGCCCGACGAAGACCGAGGAAGCCAGAGAGACATTTCACTCAGTTGCCGTTGTCGTACAGTCAGATATTTCCAGACTTGATCAGAGGTGGTTTG
This sequence comes from Lathyrus sativus, assembly GCA_963859935.3. NCBI lineage: Eukaryota > Viridiplantae > Streptophyta > Magnoliopsida > Fabales > Fabaceae > Lathyrus > Lathyrus sativus. The sequence goes on from OZ012737.1 coordinate 90,136,545, forward strand.
ATAGTGCCGAAGAAAACTGATCCAGAGACTTCTCCACATCCGTTAGATTCGGATGTCAACGCTCGCTGTGAGTACCATGTTGGGGCACAGGGGCATTCAACTGAAGACTGTAAGGTGCTTAGAAGCCAGGTTCAGACTCTGCTTGACTCCAACATGTTCTCAATCACACCTCAGGGTATTCAGATCAACGATCTTCCTTCGTCAAGCCATATGGGTTCGACAGCTAAAGTCATGGAGGGATTCACCGAGAGCATATGTTCAGAGGAGTATCAGACGGATTTTGATGAGAAATTCTAAAGATGGTTGGTTCAGCAGCAAGTCAAGAATGAAAGCCCAGTTCCCCGAAGCTGGCAATCTTTCTATCATGTTATTCCTTTGCATTTGTAGTTTCTTTTCTGTTTAAGTGTGAACTTATTTTCAAATTTCATTTGTAAGACGTGTTTGTTTTCGATTGATAATGATAATGAAATGAATATGCATGTTTTGATTAAATCCATTCGTGTTCACTCAATATTGCTTTTTCATTAATGTCAAACGCTTGTTTAAGCGGAATTCCTTGAGGGAGGATGACGAAATTGAAAGACGCGCAAGCTTCCGAATGTATGCTTTTGAATAAAATCTTTGCTGATGATGTACAGGCATTGTTTCAAATCCCTAAACACCGGAGATATAAGGATGTTAATCCCTTGTCAACCCCTTTGAGCCTAGTAGTAGGAGTTTCTTTCTGAAAACGAAAAACCCTCAATCTTAACCTAGGGCAGGGTAGATATCAGTTAATCCGACTAAACATCCAAATTGCAGTAGGAGTGTACTCGTTCAAGGATCAATCACACCTTTAGAAGTCGTACCTAAAAAACTAAAGAGTGAGACAGTCACAATCCCTTTTAACAGGTCAGACAAGCCAGTGTCACACGATTTGTTCCGAAAAAGAAAAGAAAAGAAGAAATAAGAAGCCCGCTAAGTCGAATCTTGAAAACAAACGACTTAGGCAAAAATTAGGGCATCCCGCTGGACTTCGAGAGAAGATATACTCAAAAGAGTCAGGCCAGGAAAAAATAGGGAAATAAAAAATGACGAAGAACAAGTCGTGTGAGCCAGACACCAAAGACGAAAAGCGAGTGACTGTCACTCCGAAAACTTATGGTTTCTTGAATCATCACTCCTGTCAGTCAACCTCTGAGCGGTGAGCGAGTGTCGAATTAGCTGAACGTAGGATTGGAGAACATCAAGGAGAGTGGGTGGGTTAAACAGAACTTTGAGCCTTACATCCTTTCTTTCAAACCGTGAACCTAACCAAGTTACAACCTTCAAAAGTCCTAATTGAAGCAAGTTTATTTCGAAAGCATACTTCGGTAAAGATCGCGTCGAAACTGACTCCTAAAAGGATTTTCTTACCCTATGGGTATTGATATTGACATTCTAATAAGTGATTCATTCACTATACATCACAACTTTTTTCTAGTGAACAGACTTGGATTTCAAAACTGCATATGCATTGCATTGATATTATCATTTGCAAGACAATTTGTTTTACTTGTGAATAGGCACTTTACATCAGGAGAGTTCCTACAGTGGAAAGTTCGATCGAGATAAGATGCAAAACGCCTGAGTACTCCGTTGATCAGGGGCAAGGCATATCAAATGATCATCAAAGGAGTCAGCCATCCGAAGATCAGTTAATCTGGGGCAATCAGGTTGAGATTTGATAAATCTCTCGAAGTCGGCCAGGGGCACTTCTCTACAAATCAGCCAGTCAGGGGCAAATCACTTCAAGGCTGGGGCAGGTCACCCCAAGAGCACAAATATTATCCTTACTCAGAAGGCAGCTAATCGGAAGCACCTCTCTAAGGTTCATGACGCTGAGGCAGTTCCTATCAAACCATCAGGGTACAGAGATTTATGATTTCCTTTCAAGGAACATCCCCACAGAGATCCCACAGGCTGGGGCAAAATCAGAAGTAAAGGAATTGTTCCTCTCTATATCTTCAGAGCTACTCAGAGCTATTCAAGCAGGTGCAGTCAATCTTCAGGTTCAAGATGAATGTCGGGAAGTCGTAACCCTTCACCTGTCTTCCCCAGCAAAAGCCCAATCATCATTGGCATGTGTAAGCCATCCCCAGGAGAGTCCAATCATACTTGGCACATCCGGTTATTCCTAGCAGAGTTGGCTTCACCTCTTCAGCATTTATTTTGCTGGAGTGATTCTTTCAGATCCAGCTTCCCCCAGTAGCCCGAGCCTGCATCTGTATTTTTGCATATGGTTATCATATTTGCATCATCTTTGCATTTCACCCTCAAACGCGTAGCATTTCCATTTCATATGGAGCATTGCGCCATTCTCAAACATGTGCATGTGCATGCGAAGCATAAGCCAGTTTTTGTTAGCCTTCTGTGGCAACGTGAATCACTCTGTAATCAGTTCAGGGGCATCTATCCAGCAGCTTTGTTCAGACAGCTTGTCGGTTTACTTGGATTTCAGATCATATGACGGTTATGATTTTGTCCATCAATCTTCTGATGATGACATTCCTAAACAGATTTTCTTTCCGTCAGTTCCTATTGACGATGTGTTTCCCCAACAAGTATTTTCTCCGTCTATCATTAGACGTCGTAAGTTTGGTTTTCTTTCCGTCTATCTTTAGACGATGTGGTTCTTCGGACAAGTTTTCTTTCTGTCTATCTTTAGACAATGTGATAAGATCAAGTGCATGTTGATCTGGCCTTCGGTATGGTTTTCTCCGTCTATCTTTAGACATCGTGAGTTTGGATATGGTTTTCTCTCCGTCTATCTTTAGACGATGCGAGGTTTCAAGGAGATCTTTCAGATATTGGCTTTCTTTCTGTTTATTGGTTGAGGTGACATTTCAAGATGGGTTTTTCCCGACCGTCGATTCTTATTGACATCGAGGATCTTTTGAAGAATGATCGGTTTTCCTAGTTGTTGATTCTTATTGACGACATGGCTCTTTGAAGGTGGTTTTCTTCCTGTTAGTTCTTATTGATGATGTGGCCCTTTTTGAAGATATCTTTCCGTCAACTCCTATGGACGAAAGGATTCCGAAATTTGATGGGTGGTTTTGAGGTTCATTGACGTGGATATTTTCTCTTTCTGTCTATCTTTAGACAATGTGAACCTTTGGGGTGGTGTCTTTCCGTCTCTCATTAGACGATATGAGTATTGGTGTCTTTCCGTCTATCATTAGACGATGTGAATATTGGATTTGTTCATTTTCACCCTCAGATGATGTGAGCGTGGTGATTCCTCTCGTCTATCATTAGACGATGCGAGATTTGGATATGATTTTCCTCTTGTCTATCATTAGATGATGTGAGTGTTCTGGATATAAAATTTTTTTTCTCTCGTCTATCATTAGACGATGCGAGATTTGGATATGATGTTCCTCTCGTCTATCATTAGACGATGCGAGATTTGGTTTTGATGTTCCTCTCGTCTGTCATTAGACGATGCGAGATTTGGTTATGGTGTTTCTCTCCGTCCATCATTGGACGATGTGAGTATTTTGGATATTGTTCTTCCTGTCTACCATTAGACGATGTGAGTTTTGGATATAATGTTTCTCTCCACCCATCATTGGACGATGTTGGGAGTTGACGGCGATGTTAGATGCTTACCAGATTTATGTCTGTCTGACGGCGATGTCAGAATTCTGTATCCCCACGGGTACTTGACGGCGATGTCGAGTGTTTCTCAGAGTTATAATTAGCTGGCGGCAATGTCAGATGTTTGATGACGGTGATGTCAGGGTTATCTTACTAGGTTTGTATTTCTCTGGGGGTGATGTCAGGTAATTTAGTTTTCCAGCGGCGATGTTGGGTGTTTTGGTTGTCCGACGGCGATGTCCGGCGCTTTATTTTTGTTAATGACTGACAGCAATGTCAGAGGTTTCTTTTTGCGGTTGGCAAATTTCCGGGTTCTTTTGTATTCAATCACCTTCTACCATGAACGTCTAAAAGCGGCTGCTTTTCATCCCTTCTGGTCCAAGTCGATGGAATAGGGGCAGCTGTTGTACCCCAAAATTTGCCCTACCTTTTCTCCATTTGGTTTATGTTTCATTTCATTGCATTAGCATATCACATTGCATAAGCATACCCCAAATTTGTCCTACCTGTACATTTGGTTTTCGTCCGTATTTCTGTCAACTGACCATTATTCAAAACTCCAAAAGAGGGGGTGTCGTTGTTGCTTTCTTTTGAGCTCAGATTGGCAGAGATGAATTGAGTTTCATTTGAAGTTCACCAGGACAGGGACGATGTGGGTGCAATTGATTCAAGCAGTTATTCTTGAGGTTTCAATCAGAGTTTGTGATAATCCAAGTGGTTGGTGTGTGGACTAAGTTGTTAAGTTGTACCAAATCATCAATGCTTTGTGGTCATTAAAAATCCTTTCTTTTTAAATCAAGACTTCGAGACCAAGAAGTTCCTGACAGGTCATGTCTATTATTTTCAAAGGATTTCTCAAGATTTTAAATGCACCTAAAGGTCTAGATTACCTTGAGATTCATTTTCTCGGGAGTTACTCAAAAGTTCATGGAGTTCAGTTCTTAGTGCTTTTGTGATTCGTACCAAGATATGCATTTGTGGATTTAATTCGGGAACTCATTTTCTAGATTCAAGCCCATCACCTACTTTCTGTTTTGTTATCCAAATTCATTTTCATTAAGGTTTTATATACTTTTGTCTTCCAAAAATCATAAAGTCCACATCAAATACAAGAAGTTTCTCTTTGTCATATTTGAGGCCCATTATCTTAATCCCAAAAAGAATAATGACAAGGCTAATATATATGAGACCCATTTACATTACAAGTTTCATTTACAAAAGAAATGGTTCATATTACAAGGTTTGAAAATATAGAAAGTTGATGGATTTCTCGGAAGCCAACATGGATTTTTTGGTCATCATTCCTTATCATTCCCTAGTAGCACCGCCAAGCCACATTCACATAAAACAAATTACACAAATATCACTAAAAAAATCATGAGAAAATGGTCACGCCACCATGCTGATACCGCCTTAATCCCTGCTTCGTGCCTCACGTAGCATTTGTTTATACCACAACAAATCCCTGCAAATTCGTGCAACACACCAGGTACCAAAACACCACCACGGCGCGCCAACGTCCCGCGACAATTCACGGACCCACAACCATAACCTGTACATACCATAATAAACTTTATAAAGATACGCACAATAAAGGTTATCATATCATACATCACACAAATTCAAAAAATAATAAAGGAGGAAAAGTGAAAAATGAAGGCAGTAAATCGTTCTTACATGATATGAGCCATGGAGCATATGTACGAAGAGAATTCTGAATTTCGCAAACCCACAGACCCTGTGCATCATACACACCAATACATCACAACAATACCCTGCACTTCAAAAGCATCCTGCTACCATCCTTTAACAAGTAGAGCTCCAAAAAATCAGCATCATAGCCTTCAACACTCACCAAACTCACCGGCCTTGCACCAGTTTGCATTTAAAACCGGTATACCTTCTACAAGACTTCAACAATAGCCTTTCCGCAGCAGCACGTTACCGTTTGCAGATCATGAATTTCTACTCACAAGGGTTATGTGTTGGTTAACAATTCGATTGAAGGATTTTGTTATTGATGAACATCGACGTTATCTCAGCTTTGTTCCGTGTCGACAGCATATCGGTAGCTTAGACTCCGATGGCCGCTTTCCATCATCTCCAAGCGATATATGCCACTCAGCTGACTTAAGAAGAGTTGCACTTCTAAGATCTATGTAGATGAGAACATACCCTCCTGACTCTGCATCTTTAGACCTGCAACAACACCATTGGTGATTTGAACCGGTACCAATACAATAGAAAAAGATTCACTAAATAAGAAAATGAATGAGCTCCAATTCTCAAGAGTAATGCTTTCTCGCACAGCTTCCAAACTTTTGCAACTCGAGTCACATAATGAAGAATCACTGAAAGGTCAAGTAGCTCCGAGGCTGCTTAGAAGTAACCTTGTGTCACGTGAAATCTCTGTGGCATCAATGTCTGATATTGGCAGTGATGACAAGGTAAGCTGTGCTGAATCCTCAGGTTCTGCATTGATTTCAGAATTAGAGCACTTCGGAAATGGAATACAAAAGGAAACGTTGTCCTGCAGAAGCGTTGGAACTTCAGAAATGGATCTCATGGATGACTTTGCTGAAATAGAAAAGTTAGCAGTGACCTCTGTTGAAAACCCCCCAACATCCCAAATCAGCATAATTTAGGCATACCTGAGAATAAGACTTTGAAGAAAATGGAGCCGAAATCTTTACCCTCAAGTAATCAAAATATTCCTACAACAGAGTCTAAGATCAAAGAGATGGCGCCTAGGAACCTGAATACTTTACCATCTACAAATATCAAGCAGCCAGATACTAATGAAGTTGTCAGTGGAGAATTGCCTAATGGAAAAGTCATGAATACAAGCTCGAATAATCGGTCAACTCGTCCATCATCAGATAGTACCTCAAACCAAACAATCAGAGCAACTCCTTTTCTTTTCCGCGGGCAGGAGCAGGGTTCTAGTGACCCAGTAAAGTCAACGAGAATGTTCACAGAAGAGGCTCAAAAGCCGCAGACTTCTCATCATTCATCAGTTGATACTCTTCCGCAGACACCATCAATTCCATCTGCCCAAAGAGAGGCCTCAGGCAATGCTTCAGCAGCAGCTGCTCAGACATGGATGTCTTCAGGGGCAGGAGGGTTTAAACTAGGACCTGAGAATTCTGGTTCATCCAAAAATCAGATTTCTGCAGATTCTCTTCACAACTCAACAAGAGAGTTCCATCAGCATATTTCAAGAATTCAGGGAGAGTTTCCTTCTGGTGGAATGTCTCTCCAGTCTAATAAGAACAATTTTCCATTTCATTCATATAGACCTCAACCTAGTCACGTAAGTGTTGTTTCACAGTTGCCCAACCGACCTAGGATTTTCCCTCAATCAACATCCGCGGACCAATCTAGATTTCAAATGCAAACCTCTTGGCAAGGTCTCAGTCCTCAAAGCCAACCAAGGCAGAAACAAGAAACTCTTCCGCCTGACTTGAATATTGATTGTCAATCTCCAGGGTCACCTGCAAAACAATCTTCTGGTGTTGTTGATTCACAGCAACCAGACCTAGCTTTGCAATTATGAGGAGTTGTTTGCATCATGATTTGGATGTTTTGACTGGAATTGGACTAGTGGGATTTGCATCTCCTGTTATCGAATGCTGAATGTTGATCCTAAAAGGCTTGATTAAATGTGAGAAAGCAAAAAGTTTGCCTGAGTCGGGATTTAGCACAAGATGGTCCTGGAACAAAACAATGTCACTCACAAAAGTCCTGATAACACACTCGAGGATATTAGATTAGCTTTGAATAATCTAGATCCGCATGTCTTTGATTCGAACGAAGTTTCTGGTCATATGGACGGATCTGACTCATCAAATAATTCTCTAGTGGTAGTTGCATCCGGTGATGTAAATATCACTGATCTCTCATCAATGAAAAGAACAAAACAACACGCCGAGGAAGATTTGGGTAAATCAATAGGAAAGATAATCGAGCTTATTGAATGAATCAGCTTGCCTGCTATGGATTGTGATAACTCAGATTCCTTAGGCACAAGTGATGAGAATACTCCCTCAGGAATGCCATCAGACTACATGGGTCACATTAAGAAACTTCAGGAGTATCTTGAGCAGGTCTGAACTAGCATAAAACCAGGGTGTCCTCGAGAGGTTCTGAAAATGGCTTCGAGCGTCATGGGATATGTTACACAAATTTGTATATACATAAACGATCCACAAAAACATGAACACAACCAAACCACTGCTACAAGCTTACACACAACCAAACCACTGCTACAAGCCTACAACCAGCCAAAAACCCTGCAGAAAACAGACAAAACCGTACCGCCAGACAATACCTGCTACTACTCCTCCCACACCAGACAAACAACCTGCCATAAGCTGCTACTCATCATGCCAGACAAGACCTGCTGCAAGCTGTACCTGCACAAAACACACAAACATAACATCATCCTTCCCTATTCTTTTAATACTCACCTTAAAACCATTCAAAGAGATACCAGACCTACAATCAACAACACCAACCTTCAAAACTTCCATTTTCAACTCAAACAGGCCTCAGTCAACAAGTTATCAACCTGTCAATCTTCATCATTCCTCCTCAAAAAAAAACCGATAAACCAAAATCCCTCTTCATCCCAAAACAGAAGCATTCCTCAAACTGATGTTAAACCCATGATACTACCACCTTCATACGTTCAAACCCATCGAACCTGCGTCAACAATCGTATCATATGCTTCCTTCAATGAACTCCAAAACCCAAAACATTGTTTCAAATAACCGACGAAAAGCGGTGGCCGCACTTCTTTCAGATCACATTCCATAAAGTACTTCCTATCCCAACTCATCTACCTCACTCAAAGCTTGACTCCATCACTCATCCATAACAACACTACAACAACCGAAAAACCCTTCACCGTATTTATTCCCCAACAACCTTTGTAATCCTTTTCCGATAGCCTCCGACGTAACACCTTCTTCCTTCAACTAAACCTTCGAAAACAACCATTCATCATCCCTTCAAACAAACCCTCATTTCAGAAACCTCAAATACCCAGAAACCAACCGCAACAGTTGAAACCTTCAACATCAAATCATCCGCGAAATCTCGAAAACCCTTCAACAGACACAAAACCAATACCACCCCCATATCCTCCTTCGCCGTTCGAAATAACCAACCTCCACCAAATCACCGTCAAATTCTTCAAATCATCTCCGATTTTGACAATCGTAAACCACAACCCTCAAAACCCCAAATCATTCAAACATAAACAGAATCTGAGAACAAGAACGAGCGAAGAGAGAGAGGTTTCAGACACAGAGATGGTGAGATCGGAGTTTGGGCGGTGAGGTACGCGTGAACTGAAGCAGAGAGTGAGAAAGAAGCGATGAAGAACGCGTTCTGCGTTTGTGCTGTGTTGTTTTCCTTTTTTTTTCTTTTATTTATTTATTTATTTATTTATATTTATTCTTTTTATTTTTAATTCTTTTTTCTTTTGTTTTATTATTATTAATCATTTTATTTAGAAGTTAAACTTTTCTAACTAAATTTTTATATTAAACTTTAAAACTTTATGTATATTATATTTTCTTTTAGAGTTTTATTCTACTTTTTTTTAAGAAGTTAAACATTATGTCTTCCATTTGGTTTTATTTTTAAAGTTAAATTCTATTTCTCTTTTGTTATTGGGCATTTTTTTGCCTTTTGGGTCGATGACGAGACCTCCGTAATTCATTACCAGTCAAATTATTGATGAGTAATGTTGGATCTGAGACCACCTCTTTTCTCTCCTCGCTTCTTATCCCAACTCGATTCAAAAACATTGACAAACCATCTTCAAAATCCAATTTCTTTGTATTGAATTAAAACGAGGGGATTAAGTGTAGACTTTCTTCCTCTCCGAGTGCCGAGATGCCCACTGTAGTGAGGGTGGTTTCGACACACGTCTTTCAATACGAAGACTTTTCCACCCCTTTTCCTCCTAAAACCTCGGCTCCGCACCGAGTGCATTTTCGAAAACCTCGGTCTCGTACCGAGTCCATTTTCAAACCATAATAAATTTATTTCTCTTTATATCGAATTAAAGAGAGAAGATTGGGTGTAGACCTCTTCTTCTTCGAGTGTTGGGATGCCCACTGTAGTGAGGGTGGTCTCGATACTCGTCTTTCGATACGAGGACGCGACTTTACCCACCATCTCGCTTTCACAACTTCATCCCGCAACCCTTGTCACCTAAAACCTCGGTCCCGTACCGAGTGCATTTTCAAATCTTTTCATAACAAAAACTTGAATGGTCGTGGAGTGGTTAGGCGTAGGCCTTCTCCTATCCCGAGTGCTGACGTTTACCGTAGGGTTCTCTGTCGCAAAGCACTTACCATTCAAAACCAAAAACATCTTTAATAAGAGAACGAAGCTCTCTTTGCATTGAATTAAAGAGAGAGGATTGGGTGTAGACCTATTTTTCTCCGAGCGTAGGGATGCCCACTGTAGTGAGGGTGATTTCGACTCTCGTCTTTCAATACGAAGACGCCTCGTTCGCCACACCTTTTTATAACAAAAACTTTGAGATAACGAATTGGGTACTACCCGTAGGGGTTACTAACCAAGGACCTGTCTCGCCCCCTAAAAACAATCCAATCAATCAAACGTGACTTCTTGCCCCGCGTGGCGAAAACTAATCAATCTTTCAAAAGGATATGTTACGTCCGTTCTACCGCAAATAGGTAATGCCTAAGTCTCCAACGAGCGAGCTGCAAAACACCTAACTGCTAGAATGCGCACGATAGCATCATCCGTAAAGACATCAACACATTGTCAGCACGAACTACGTTTGCTCTGATTTCTCATGACAGATGAGAATACGTAGGCACAAGATGGCGATGTCTTGGCGAGCTCCCTTTTTCACCTTTCACCCGTAGTTGGCCGAACTACGGCTGCTCTGATTCTTTACTTCGTTCAAGTAAAGATACGTAGGCACAAGGGCCACAATCCTTGCCGAGCATAATCCCCCCCTATTACCTGTAGTTTCTCGAACTATGTCGACTCTGATTTTCTCATATCTGTTGAGAATACGTAGGCCTAGGACCGCGAAGTCCTACCGAGTCCGTTCTCTCCCTTCTTCCCCCCGTTACTTCTCTTTCACCGTTTCTAAACCCTTCTTTCTATCCCTTGGAACACTCTCTTTATAGCATAATATTTAAGCAAATAAAATCACACATCGACAAACAAAAGGTTCCCATCGAGTACGATGGATGCGAGGGGTGCTAATACCTTCCCCTCGCATAACCGGCTTCCGAACCCGTTCTTGGTCGCGAGACCATCTTATCCATTTCTTTCTTAAGGTTTTCTCGATATTTTCCTTTCCCCTCATAGGATAAATAAAGTTCGGTGGCGACTCTTCTGTCCTTTCTTTTCGCCTCCCCGTCGTTGCGCGATGCATTTTTTCGAGTAGCGACACCTAGCGAGTACAATAATAATAAAAATTTAGGGTACCCCTTTCATAATTAATCCCATTATCTTGTAAATAATAAAATCTTTGTAATTCAAGTAAATATACTTTAAACAAGAAATTAACCCTAGGACTTAAAGAAAATCCTATTGGATACAATAGAGGTGAAGGGTGTCTAACACCTTTCTCTCGCCTAAACGACTCCCGAGCTTAGTGTCTCACCCTTAGAATTTAGATTTTATCATTATTTTCCTGTCTCTTAAAACGAGTAAAGGATGATGGCGACTCTGTCATTTTGCCGGCCGCGACAAAGTGGATCCTTCCAACAACATATGAATGAAAATGATGATGATGGTGATGATCAATTTCTCTAAACAAATTTTATACATGGTGCTAGCACAAAAGGAAGTAATTGTTCAACCGTCCCTGCTCAAGAGATCAATTAGATATTGGATCCTTCAACACATACAATCACCATATTATACTTGTTGGTTGCAGATAGCGATGACCCGATGTCATACCCTAAATTTTGAGCCTTAGATTCCATTAGTATTCTAGGAGCATCAACATTGTTATCAAAGCTTAACCTATTTTTAAGTTTATCTTTGTCAAGATGCAAATGAATTAGGGTTTTATACAATCAAGAAATCAGGGTTTCTAGGGGGTTGATCAGTCAAGGTTTTAGATTGATACTACACATAGCAAGTCTTTATATCATCAAGGATATCATGTGTGATCAATAATGAGTCCAATTTGAGTTTGTTACCAAGAGAATGGAAGCAGTGTAGTGCAAGAATCCTAATTAGGGTTTCTTGTTGGAAAAGTCAATTGTAGTTTGACTTTTGGTCTAGAAGGTTTTCTAATGGGGTAATTATGGTCCATGAGGCTCATATGATCCAAGTAATTCCACCCAAGAAGTTTCAAGGCCTCAGGGAACCCAGAACACCAACAGTCGATTCAGAGATTTTCAACTGTTCAGTTCGTCTATCAGAAAAGTCAACTAATTGACCAACAAAGTTTTTACCCCAAATTAAAGCCAAAAATGTTTCCAACATCATTTAACATGTAATTATGAATTTTTGTGGAGATTAAATCAAGAATTGATAGATAACTTGCAAATCAAGAAACAAGGGTAAGTGAAAAAACCCTAATTTTGATCAAACTTCAAATGTTCATAACTTCCTAACCACACATCCAAATGGAGGGGTTCAAGGATTGTTGGAAAGCTCTTAAGGAGCCTTAAAAAGGTGTCCTACTGACCCATGAGCAAAAAATGAATGGATTTGGAGTTATGAATCCATCAAGTTGTGAAGGATTTAAAACACTTGGAAATTTCAAGGTTTCTTGACTTGTAAGTCAAGAATTCAGCATTTTCACAAGGGGTTTTGACCTAGTTTTAGTGGAATGAGTTCCTAAATAAAACATAAATGTTGTAGTACCTAATTAATGCTTTCTAAAAAGTACAAGTGGGTTCCATAACTTCTCATGGTTAGAAAGAACCAAAGCTCATAAATTGGCAAAAACTCACTACTGCAAAACCAGTTCAACATGGATGTCTTGATTCCAAAGCTTCCTAAATCAATTCTAATCAAGGTTTAAGCCTCATTTATGATCTTCACATTGCTAATGGAAGTATTTAGCATCATATTCCACGAGTTTGGCACAAGAAATGAAGGAAAACATTGTTTAATGCAAGTGGCAAAAGTGAATAGTGAAGAAAGAGAAAAATGATGGCTGCCCTTCATCAAACCACCAACTATGCTGCAACTAGACACCTCATATCCCCTCAAGCATGATGAAAATAAACTCTAGGGTATGGATAAGCTCTTGTTAGAGTAGGTTGAAGTTAGAAATGCAGATTTGCATTGGTTGGCACAAAGATTTCCAAGTTGCAAGGCCAAAATTGACATTTTATTCCAATCTATCCATGCTTCTCCCTCAAGAAACTTGCCTGTAAATAGAACCTCAATCTCACATCCAAAGACACCAGTTCGTTGCTAGAAACACCTAGAACTTTCTCCCTCACTCAATCACTAAGTCCTTGCAAGTTTGAACCAAGTTTCAAACCATTAAAAAATTTTCTTGCATTTTCACTTCCAAAACCATTTCCAAACACTTTCTAACTCAAACAACACTTCGAACACATCACAAATGATGTGTTAGAGTTGTCCAAGACCTCACTTTAGCCAAAAAGAACCATCCAAGCCAAAAGTAAACTTTCAAAACTTCATTTGTTGACTTTTCTGCATCTTAGAAGGCAGGCATCAAACACTGCATTTCCTTGAGTTCCAAGATGACTCACACCTCACATTTGACATATAAAAACCATCCATAAGTAATTCACACTTCTGTAACAAGATTTGAGCAAGTTTGCTTTGGAAGTCTTTGGATTTTTTTGTGTTTTCTTCACTATCAAGGCATTCTATCCAGTAGCTTGCTTGGAGGTTACATTGAGAACCTACTCATCATCCTTGGAGCATTTTTAAACCATCAAAGAGCTTGTAGGATCTCTGGTTTTCTTGCTTCTCAAGTTTGCATCATAAGGCTACAAGAGGTAAGCCTACAACTTGCATTTCTCATGCCACCTTGATTTCTAGCCATGATTTTAAGTTGAAAATTGCTTAGACATGTTTTATGTATGTTATGTGTCATGTTTAAACCATTTCTTACAGCAAAATATGCATTTTTTTGGACTGTCAAATTTCAATCACAAACTAGGCCCAACCTATCACATTTTGCATTTTTCTAATCTTCCAAACCACTTGTGCATTTCTTGATTTCTCTTGTGCCAACCTCTATATATGATGTATATGTGATGTTTGTACACTTGTTTCACAAAGCACACCACTACGCAATGTTGTTCACATGTTCTTTCATTTGGTTGTAACCAAACTTGCCCTACCAATGACACTATCAGGTTTTCTTGTGGGTTCAAGGTATGGAAAAACAAATTGTACCATTGAATTCCTTGTTCAAAAACACACAATTTTCACTTTTGTTTCAACTTATTTTGTTAAGTTTTGACTGAGTTCCACTTCTTCATGCAAATGACCTTAAGTTGCCTTACCTTGCCTTGACCTAGTTTTCACCCTTTGGTGCACCAACTTCCCATGATCATAACTTGCTCATTTTTTATTCTATTGATACCATTTTTGAAAATTACTCCTTAAAATGTCTATTTTAATTGAGTGAATAAATAATTCAAGGATTGTTATCCTAGAAATACTTTGGTCCACTTGAATAGCATGTGTTTTTTAGGGTTTTTTTCCATGATGTTCTTGAACTTTTTCAGCATGTAACTTGATTTTTATTGTGAGATTTGTATTGTATGATTCATATATATTTTTTAACATGTTTAAATGTTCAAAGTTGTTTGATTCATTGCCTTTCTATGTTCATGCTTGCTTTTGTGAATGCATACATGTGAAAATGGTCTGTTGAACTTCATATGTGACTTATACCATGATTCTTGATGTTGTAACTTCTTGTATGTGTTTATCATGTCTTATTATACTTGTTTATGTGTCTTGTTAGAACCATAACATGTTTAGGGTTTGTTTCTTTCCTTTGTGAATGTTTGAATGTGAACTGTATACCTTGAACTTCTTTGTGATTCATAACATGATTCTTGATGTTGTAACCTCTTGAATAAGTTTTTCATGCCTCATTCTACTTGTTTATGTGCCTTGTTAGAACTATAACATGATAGGGGGTTTTGGTGAGTGCCACAAATTTCTTAACCATGTTTTAGACATTTGAACCACATGGAGGACGCCATGTAGGTCGTGGGCGTAGCTCTGGCTTTCGTGATGCGGCCACTACCGTATTTTGTGCTACTTAATGATTTCTAATATTTATCCTATGAAGCTTAAAAGGAAGGAAAGATATTGTAAACTAACCCTGCGCGCAAATGTTTTCCCTACAAATGCAAAGAGATCTGGAATCGGGGGTTGGCTTTACAAAGGGAAGTTATTAACACCTGAGTATTTATCGTAATCTATAGGAACCTTGATTTTATATTTCTACTGTTGAGTTAATTTCTTGCTTAGGTTTTTATGTTATTTAATTTAGAAGGTTTCTCCTTTGTGTAAATTGAGGGAATGTTTTTGTTTGGTGTTTCTATTATTTTTGGAAGGTATCGGGACCTAAGGGTTTTTTATTAGTGTGCTCACTAAGATATCGTAATCTTATACCTACATATTCTCAAAAAGGAAATTGAGAAATCATAGTGTTCGTAGTTCCTCCTAATCCATGGGAGGAAAAAGTTTATTTTGTATCTTGTTTAAAGCCCAAGACGATGAAGCTAAAAAGAGTGTTGGAAAGATTTTACAAATTGTCATCTTTAAGGGAGATATTTTCCCTATTCACTACAATTATATGAGAATGATGTCATAAGGGAAGAAAGTTTTGAACTTATTGTGTTTAAGCAATTCCACTTTTTCCTTTATGAATTCTCTACATACTAAAAGAGGGACCTTAAATTGGATATAATATCAACAAGTGTGCCACTTACATCAGTTAGATGGAAGAAAAGTTTTTTAACCATGATAAGAGAGGAACTCTAGCTTGGATTTTAAATAAACAAGTGTGCCACTTACATCACTTATATGGAAAAGGGTTTTTAATGTTTGATTTGAATTGTAGTGATTATAAGAGATGTCTTCCTACAGAGATGACTCAAAGTATCATTTGTGAGAAGATTGATTTATATATCTTGATTGAAGCCCAAGATATGAATCTAAAAGATTGAAAACTGACCCAACTGGGGAGTTTTATTTGTCTTGTACAAAGCCCAAGATTGAGGCTGACTAACTGAAGAAATTAAAAAAAACCTAAGAGGAGGCTAATGACTGTTGAGGAAATTTGAAGAGACTAGCTCAATACTGAGGATTTGACTGACTCTTTTGGGGATTTTTATTTGTATCCTGTACAAAGCCCAAGATGAATGAGGCTAAAAGAATATATTTGTATCCTGTACAAAGCCCAGGATTATGAGGCTAACAAAATTTATTTGTATCCTGTACAAAGTCCAGGATGATGAGGATAAAAGAATTTATTTGTATCCTATAAAAATCCCAAGATGATGAGGCTAAAATAATTTATTTGCATAGTTTACTAATACTTGACTTATGCTTTTGAGAAGCTTGAGGGTCCTTGTATGAATCCAAGAGAAGGCTGTGGGGAACTGAATGAGACTTCCCAAGTCTCCTTGTATGAAGCCTAAAAGGAGGTTGTCTTTCTGGGGGGATTCTTTGTATGATGCCCAAGAGGAGGCAATGGTGCTTGTATAAGGCCCAAGAGGAGGTCAGGGAACTAGTTGTTTGAACTAATTTGGGATTGAAGGGATCCTATTGTTTGACCTATGTATAAACTAAGGATGATGTAAATTTCAAGAGAAAATTAACAAAATATGAACAAACATGATTGAAGATTCACAAGTATAGATATGTTTGAATTCATGGAAGATTGCACATCTTTTAGGGTCTGATATGTTGAATGTTTTATTTTATTCACAAGGGTGTTGGGTCTTACACTCTAAGCAAAGGCCCAATATTTATTCTATGTATAAAGGTTTTGGGTCTTACACTCTAAGCAGAGGCCCAAGATTTAATTTATGTACAAAGGTGTTGGGTCTTACATTCTAAGAAGAGGACCAAGATTTATTCTATGTACAAAGGTGTTGGGTCTTACACTCTAAGCAGAGGCCTAATATTTATTCTATGTACAAAGATGTTGAGTCTTACACTCTAAGCAGAGGCCCAAGATTTATTTTATGTACAAAGGTGTTCGGTCTTACGCTCTAATAAGAGGACCAAGATTTATTCTATGTACAAAGGTGTTGGGTCTTACACTCTATGCAGAAGCCCAAGATTTATTCTATTTACAAAGGTGTTGGATCTTACACTCTAAGCAGAGGCCCAAGAGAGTTAAAAGTTGAATGCCACTAGGGTTGTATTTGGTGAAAGATGAATATTTGTGTTTTGAAAGATTGAAAGCTTTAAGAAATTGAAGAAAATTTTGAGAAGAGGGAAGAGACTTACACTCTAATAGAGGTCCAAGATTTAAAACAATTTGAAATCCTTAATTTTGAAAGATTTAATCAATGGTATTTTCAAAAAGAAGATGATTTAATCATGACATAAATGAGGTTTGAGTTAATATAAACATGTTATGAACACTTTAACAAGATTTAAATCAAAGTATTTTGTTCACATGAGGATAAAGATTGAATTAGGTTTAAAAGAAATTCATTTTTTAAGGTGTAAAACACTGAAAAAGTACTTCTTTTTTATCCTAATAAAAAGTAATTAAAAATGACCTTATTTGGAAATTTTTTCATGGATTAATAAAATAGGGAGAATAAATGATAAGTGTAAAAAAAAATTGGGTTAAGAAATGAATTTTTGCTATGAGAAATATTTGGTTGAACTTGTGAAAAATTGAAGAAAACTAGTGTTAAAAAATTAGGATTTGCCTTGGCTAAGGTTTGAACTCACGCCCTCTTAGTTGTGGGCTCAAAACTTAACCACTTCACCATGTGCTTTCCTTGTGAATAATAATGCATGCAGTATAATATATGTGAAGGTTTCAAGTGAGAAATTTGTAAAAATAAAAGCCAAAAGGTCTGGGGCGAGGGGATTGGCACCACCAGTGTTGATGTTCTTTGTGTTCTTCATCAACAACATCAGATTTGCAAAACGATTCTTAACTCTCTCAATATGCAATGAAATTGGATGGAATAAAAATGAAGCTTGCGTGTTTTTTCATGAGGAATTCAATGGTGTGATTTAATTTTATTTATTTTAAGTGTATAACAAATTTATACGCAAGAACTCAGGAACCCTAGAATTTACAAATGTAATATGAAATCATATTCGTAACAGATAGTAAGCAATTGATTGAGGGAAAATATTCTATACACTTGCAGAAAAATAGTGGTATCTTAAAATATCACATATGATGCATGAATTATAGAGTTGGGATTTTGAAAACTTACGTTGCAAGTGGAGATCGAATCCTCAGTTGTAGGTGTTATAGATGTAGAGTGATGATCCAGATAGCTTCCTTGACCCTTAAGGAATGTGTTGAAGTGCTTTGAATGGATTGAATCCTTCTAGAACTCCCAACTCGAATCCAGCTGTAGCTGGCCCAAGTGAGATGGGATGATGATGATTCTGTTGTTACAAAAAGCTTAGAAGTGTTTGGATCACTTCTATATGATGTATGTGAGGTGTGTGGATGATTGGTTTGAGTGGAATTGCTCTGAAATGAGAAATTTGATTTCTCAACTTTTGAACTATGAAACTTTGAAACAAGAGAGGAAATGTGAGAAAACAAGATTTAGTATTGTTTTGGTGTGTTTTGAATAATAAAAAATGTCCTCTATTTATAGGAAAATGTTTTGGCTTTGGATGAATAATGTTGGATGAGTGAGCATGCTATTGTCCAATGGATATAGCCATGTAGCTTTAAGTTAAATGCTAAGGTACCATTAGTCTTCTATAGCATGACTAGAATCTTGACTCAATTGGAATTTTGTAGGTTTGAACACTCATTGTATTTGAACATATCTGAACTGGTGTGGCTCATTTCTTGCCAATTTAATGTTTCACATAAATGTCAAATGACAAACTTGACTTCATGGTTTTGTAATGATGATTCTCACATGCTAAAGGATAGATCTTTGACTCATTGGCATATTCTTGCAGATTTTGTGTGAGTCTACAAGGTTTATGTTGATCTTGAATGATGACAAAGCTTGTAAAGTGACCAAACTTGAAGGTAAAAATCGTGTGACACAAGTAATGCACCAATGTTGTCCTGAAAATCAGTTTTATTATGACATATTGTGAGGATCATATCTCCTTGCTCAAGTAGAATCAATGGATGTTCTTGTACTTTTTGGAAAGCTGAGATATCCTACTTTAACTTTAATGTTCATAATTGGTCTTGATTAAATTTGGATCATTGTGAAAAGTTCCCTTAAAGTTGGCTAAAACACAAAACAGATTCTGCCTAAAGAATTTCTAAGTGTCAAGTTTCAAAAAGTCTTGAAACCCTAACTTCATGGCTTCATGTATGCATTTTTTTGGAATTCACCCTAAGTGAAAAATTTGTAGTATATAACAAGCTCTTCAATTTTATATTTGGATCCAAGAAAATGCTTGCTTGGTTTGGAAGATATGACCTTGCAAAGGAGGGAAAAAAATCAATGTTTTTCATGACTTAGAAAACTTTCTAAGTTTTCTAAGGTTGCCCTCTTTACAAGTTATCTCACTTTTCTTAATTTTTCTTGATCATTCATGATCAAAATCACATATTAACATTGTTCTTGACTTGAAAAGGGCATGGTTGAGCAAAAACTCAAAAACTCAAAAAATCATTGGGATAAATTACACATCATGGATGGATTCCAAGGGTTTTCTAAATGTCTTGATTCATGTCCCAAGGTTTGAGATCATGTCTTGGTCAAAAGTCAAAGGCATAGTTGACTTTTCATCAAAAAACCCTAGCTTGTGGTTCAGATAAATTTGAATCTTTGTTTTGCTTCTAAATCAAGTTATTTGGATCAATCCAATTATATGAATGAGACATTGTGATGTTTCTGAGATCCTTGAAACATATCTTGAGGTATTTGATCATGCCTTGCTTCACAAGTTAACCCAGGGATAAATTAGGTCAAAACCCTAATTTTAGTGTACCGATGATCTTGATTCTTGTTGATTTTGAAATGAGGCAGTTTTGTACTTGATTATTGATGGATGGTAGTTCTTGATCTTTACGGATGGATGGGAAACTTGATAGGTTGAAGGTCATGCTTATCTTTGACTGACCCTTTGCTTAAATCTTTTTATGAGTCTCAAAACCCTAATTTGCAGTCACAAATGAAACAAGGAACAAACTTTGTATATCCAAATAGGTTAGTGATGCATAAAGGTATAGTAATATGATATGAAAATGATGTAGGATATTAGGGTCAAAATTTAGGGTATGAAAGTGGCGAGCGCCATGTAATGTAGAAACGAATTTTTCACTTGCTTTTGTGATTTGGTGTTGGGCTTACTCTTTTGGGTTTCTCATTCTCTGTTTGGCATGCATTATGGTTAGTGGTGCATAAATTTGTGACAAATGTGAAAAATCAAAGTTAGATAATTAAAAATAAAAAATTCAAACTAAATGCATAGAAATTGAAAACTCGGTGGGTTGCCTCCCACACAACACTTTTATTTAACGTCGATAGCTCGACAACTGAAATGGAAATATTGTCTGGATAAACATTAAATAATTGAAAGAATGTTAAAATTAATTTTAAAAAAATAAACAAGAATTAAAAAAACGGGAAATGCTTCATCTCCTCCCTCACACTTAAAATCAACAATGACCTCAATGGTTTTCATTTAAGTGGAAAGAAGGAAATAATATACTACTTTGCATCTTAGGTGTCACGATGTCTGGCTTGTTGACCCAATGCTCTCCTAAAGGAATGTATCTCTTGGAATATATGGTTCATATTCTCAGTCGATCTATCATATTGATCTTGAATTGCATTTCAGAGGGATATTACTTCTCTTCGTAATGTGTTGAGCTTATAGTCAACATTATGCCTGTCAGTAGGATCTGCAGAAGAGGGTGATGAAGATACATCTGAAGGAGGATTAGGGTGATATTAAGGAGCTAAAGGAGTCTCGGGTTGTGTAGAAGTCTCGTCCTGATTGTCGCTACTGCGAAAAAGGAAAAGCCGGCTGACTGACAGAAGAGTCGCCATCGTTCGTTATTTATCCCAGAAGAGAGGGAAAGGAAATGATCAAAGAAAACCTACGAAAAAGGGAAAAGACAAGGACATCGCAACCACATCTTGGGTTCGGGAGCCGATTACGCAAGGGGAAGGTATAAGCACCCCTCACGTCCGTTGTACTCAATGGGATCCATGCTTGTTGTCTAATCTATGGGTGAAAACTATCTAATGCTATTGCTAAACAGGGGTAAATGGAAAGAACTGACTCAATAGGACATCACTGCCCTATGCCTACGTATTCCCTCGTATAATGGGAAAGTCAGAGTCAACGTAGTTTGGAAAAACATTGTCGTCTTGTGCCTACGTCTCCTCATCTAGTATGAGAAATCAGAGGAAACGTAGTTTGGGTAGACACGACCACTGGTTGGTTCAAGTGTTTTAATGAGTAGGGCTAAATCTTCGTTCTAGCAGTTAGGGACGATGCCTGTTTGCGGTAGAACAGAAACTTAACACACTCTTTCTGAAAATGATTTTCAAACAATCCTGAATGATAAAAAGGTTTGATGTTTTGTTTGTGTTTTTTTATGAGAAGAAGTGAATTGAGTTAAATCTAAAACTTATGTTGCACTAAAGACTAAGACTTGAGAGCGAATGCATCGCATATCGCCCAAAGGGCATACGCTAAACACTCTAGACAAGGTGAGAGGAGGCCCCCTCTCATCATTCCTCAAGTACTTAAGGCTCGTAGCGTACAACAAGTGTTAACCTTTATTAAGTGTCTTATGAAAGTTATGAGTTGAGAAGAGAAGACACAAGACTCTAAAGGGAACTGATCAACCCCAATGTTATCATGCAATGTGATCATAAAGTAGGGATTGAAAGGGGAAAATCTATCTTAATGTTATCATGCTTGGATTGAAGGCTTAATGTCTCTCCTACTCCCATCTTAAACAGAGGGACTAGGAATCCTAAGGGATCATGGCAAAAGAGCTCAAGTAAACCTTAGCAATTCAATAACAGATGAAAAGGGATGAAGGATGAAAGTGACTTAAACAAGTCAATGTAATAAGAGAGGCAAACATGAAATGCAAACACAAATGATGCAACAATACTCAACAACACAAGAGAATGACTTAAACAAGTCAAGAAGAATGAGATGAAATAGGAGAAGTAAACTCCTAAAACTATATACCATCAATCATCAAGAGAGAATGGTGTTATCCTAAGATGCACACACAAAGAAAAGAGGGATGAAAAAGTGTGCGGAAGCCACCACCACAAGCACATTTCAACCATACAATTCTTGAAACACAAGTAAAATAATGCAAGCAAAACAATGCAGAACAAACACCAATGCTCATGACAAACTCAAAGTGTACCCATGGACACCAAATCATCATGAACAAATGATAAAACGGCTAGGGAAAGAGTGAATCATCAAGAGGAAAACCTCAAATTCAAGTCCAAGACAAGAGGGAATCACAACCATGATCATGTACAAGTGATGAACCAAAGTTCAAGCACAAACTCAACACGTAGAACAAGTGGAAAAGCATGATTCCAAGATGACTTGTGATGCAAGCTACACATGTAAATGACTTTAAACAAGTTAGGAAACACCTCAAGTATGTTAAAATGAATAAAAAAACTCAAAATATGCATAAGAGATCACTTGAGATCATATCCCAAAGAAACTAGGTCAAACTATCATGTGTAAACATCCCTAAAAGTGACTTGACTTGCAAAATTCACCAAAAATAGGAGAAGGCTTCAATAAATTTCAAACAAAATCTCAAGCCAAGATGAAACAAGCATCAAACAGAATGTCAAGGCTTAGGTCAAGAGCTCACTCAAGGCACCACCAAATAAAATCAAAATGCATGGTGTTCCACCTTATCGAGTGTTTGTCGAGGGTCAACAAAAGTTAAAACAAAAACACATGAAAAATGATCATCAATAAACCAAATCAACCCTCAAATATACTCCAATCCATCACCTAAATGATGGAGGAGGATTGGTCATAGGGGATTTAAAAATAGGTTCAAATAATCAAGATCAAATAAGATAGGAACCCTAAAACACATTAAAAATTAAATTCCAAATAAAATATGAAAACAAATGGAAAATAAAAATAAAATAAATGAAAAATTAATTAACACATTAACTGTCAGGAAAATATTTTTGTGGATTTTTGTGAATTAAATAGCTAATTTTAAAAGATTAAAATGAAAACTAGAAAGAAAATAAAATTAAAATAAAGAAGCAAGCAAGGGGGTGTGATCAGTACTCACAAAATGCACTGAATCCTTTGTATTTCTCGCTTGGGCTTAAAACAGTGGAGGTGTGAAAAGCACTGTAGGCCCAATTACCCAAAGACTCAGAGTTTAATGAAACTCTGCGTTTCATTAAACCTACATGGAGTCAAACAAACATGTGGCATGGTCAAACGAATTGGAACAAAACACCTCACACAACCAATGATTCAAACCAAACCCAGTCAACTTCCACCTGAGAAAAGACCAGACACCGGAGCTAGGGCTCCGGTCGTCTTCTCCGACCACCTCACTGGAGATCGGTCCAAAAATCTCAATAAAAATGGTAAAAGTTGATACCATTCAAAAGCTCCTGCAACAAGGACTCCAAATCCACCATTCATTTCTTAAAAAGGTTCTTAAACAAGCTGGAAAATGGATCACGATTTTTGAACATGTCAACTGAAATCTCATCATACAAGTGTAAAAACATGTCAAACATTGCCTATGTTGCATAGGGCTTCAGATGCAAGCCAACATGGACCTAATGCAAGTCTAGAATGAGAGAAATAAGTTGAAGAAAACCTACCAAATGGAGTAGTTCCATTGACTCTTCAAACCTCAAGCAAGCTTCAGTTTAGCACCTCCAATCTCCCCCTTGATCTTCACTGATGATGATTGGCACCAAAACTTGAAGGAATATCTCAAGAGTAACCAGATTCGAAGAAATGAATTTGATGAAATTTTTGGAGCTTTCTCTTCTCTCTCACGCAGCAACCACCATTCTGAGCATTTAGGGCAACCAATTAGCTTTTATATGAGGGCTTTGTAGTGATCATGCAGGCCCATGTTGGTCTCATCATGTGAATTCAAAAACTCGCCAAAAGTTTCACTTGCACACCACACACGGGTTAAGCAACATTTTACCAATATTGAGTCAGCAAAAATGGCAAAATGAGGTGTGTAGAAATTAATAGGGTCATTTTGGTTCATGTATAATGCATTGGTACAAAGCTTCATGTCATGACTTTTTATAGTGAAAAATGTGAAAACGTGGCATATAATATCCTTTCATGTTAGTCCAAATATGGTAAAGAATAGCAAGACCAAAGTTTGATGTCATTATAGTGTGAAAAATTCAAAAACCAAGTCATTTGGATGACTTGTAAATGAAGAAAGCCAAACCATGTATAAAAGTTTAATTTTCACCTTAAAAATGGTCCACATGATCACATAATCCATCAAACCTCATGGAAATCAAGCTCATGATGAAGTTAAATCAATGTGACACAACATTCATGTGGCACAAAATTGGATTTGAGGTCTCCAAGTTCATGGGATTGACCATTGAAGAAAATGACCTATAATGAACTTTCCCAAAATATCCTTGCCTTATGAAGACCATAACTTGAGATGTACACATGAAAATGAGGACTTATAGGACTTTTTGGAAAAATAAGATCATGAGGAAAAACTTTCATGCTTTCTTGAAAGTGAGGAGAAACTTGGTTCTATGTCAAAAATGCTTTGGAAGTGAGTTGACTTTGAGTTGACCAAAATTCTCTTCATCTGAGGATACCAACTTGCTGACAACATAACTTGAGATGTACAAACTTAATGGATGAGTTATGGTACTCAAAATAAAGCTTAAAAGATACTCAACAAGTCCCATGTTTACATTAAAGTGATATTGAGCTTGCATCATAGGGAAACTTGTCCTTTAAGTTAGGCACTAAAGAAGGGGATTTTACACGGAAATCATCTGCAACCCTAATTTAGCAACTCCTTGAACTCATGAATCTCTTTTATTTGACCTTAACATGACATCCTAGATGCTTTAGGATTACTTCCCATGTCTCAATGACCTAGAAGCAAGTCTTGAACCCTCTCAAGTCCACAATTGACTTTGGGTTGAACAGATGAAACCCTAGCTCCACATCCTTTGACTCGGGCTTTTGCAAATGAGTTGAATGACTACACAAGCTCCATAAAGACCCCTCAAGATGCCCATTGAGCTTTTAAACCATTTTTATCCAAATAAGTGACTTCATGAACTTCTGAGGATCCTCTGATGATCCTCAAGATAGGAGGTGACACCCATACACATACTTCACTTCTCAAAGAGCTTTGAAACCCAATCCTGATGGTAATGAAACCCTGATGGCTTGCACATGATGCCCTTGCTTGTGCTTGAGCATGAAGCTCTCCTCTTGAATGGCAAACACAACACCTCTTGATCCCCTGATAGAACCAATGCTATCCAAATGTAAATGAAAAGAAACATAAGTCAATCTAGAAAAGAAAGGTTGGTCAAATTTTGGGGTACAACAGCTGCCCCTATTCAAACAACTTGGACCTGAAGGGATGAAAAGAGAACGGCTTTCAAACATTCAATGTAGGAGGCGGTTGAATACAACAGGACCCAGAAATTTGCCAATCGCAAAAAAAAAGGTAAACTGCAGAAAGGTCCACCAGAGTGGAAAAGAATCACTAGAGAAACTGTAACTGATAGTTGTAAGAAAATGAGTTAATTCATCACCAATTAAAAAGTAATGACACATAGTCGAAAGAAACATCTACTAACACGTAGGAAACAACACTAGGTCGGCTCAACACTCAGTCGGTAAGAACATCTGATTTCACGATCAGGGATCTGTTAATTAAAATAGGCAACGAACCCGAAGGTCGGCTCAACACGAAGTTGAGAACATCTGTTAAATCAAGCAGGCATCCGTTAATTAAAACATGCAACAAACTCGAAGGTCCGGCTCAACACGAAGTTGAGAACATCTGATAATCCAAGCAGGTATCCATTAATTAAAATAAGCAACAAACCCGAAGGCCGGCTCAACACGAAGTTGAAAACATATGTTAATCCAAGCAGGCATCCGTTAATTAAAACAGGCATCGAACCTGAAGGTCGGCTCAACACGAAGTTGAGAACATCTACTAATCCAAGCAGGCATCCATTAATTAAAACAGGAAATGAACCCGAAGACCGGCTCAACACGAAGTTGAGAACATCTGTTAATCCAAGCAGGAATCCGTTAATTAAAACATGCATCAAACTTGAAGGCCGACTCAACACGAAGTTGAGAACATCTGCTAATCCAAGCAGCCATCCGTTAATTAAAACAGGCAATGAACCCAAAGGCCGACTCAACATGAACTTGAGAACATCTGCTAATCCAAGTAGGCATCAGTTAATTAAAGCAGGCATCGAACCTGAAGGTCGGCTCAACACGAAGTTGAGAACATCTGCTAATCCAAGCAGCCATCCGTTAATTAAAATAGGCAATGAACCCAAAGGTCGGCTCAACATGAAGTTGAGAATATCTGCTAATCCAAGCAGGCATCTGTTAATTAAAGCAGGCATCAAACCCGAAGGCCGGCTTAATACGAAGTTGAGAAGAGAATTCGTCGATTCACAATCTGAAAGAAGAATTCCGCTGGGGGAATAATGAACTTGAATAAGTAAACTCTGTTGGGGATTAAGTGATAAGATGAACGCATCCATCAAAGATTCTCGCCGGGGTCTGGATACCACACAGGCTGAAGAAAAACATCAATATTTACCAGGGTCTGGATACCACACATGCTAAAGAAAAACATCAATATTTGTCGGGGACACATCTGAAAACAAGAGGTAACAACCTGTCTTATGTTTCGAATGCATATGTTTGAATATGGCGTAATGTTCCATACGGAATGGAAATGCTACGTGTTTGGAAGGATGCTATGCACAAATACAAAGGAACCACTCCAGCAAAATAAATGCTGAAGAGACGAAGCCAATTCCGCTGGGGAGGACCGGGTGTGCCAAGTACGATTGGACTTTTTTTGGGAAAGACGGGCCCTGAATGGCCTCCTGGAAAAGAACTCCCCTGGGTAAATTGCCCTGCTGAGAACAAGATCCACTCCGCTGGAGATCAAATCAACTATGCTGAGGAAAATGCCATGAATGTCCTTCCAGAATACAACTCTTCTGGGGGAACAAAACATTCGACTGGGGAAAATGCTCTGAACGACCTTCGAGAATACGACTCTACCGGAGATACCACTCTACTAGGGAATAAATCCACTATTCCAGGAATTAAGAATAAGATTTACTAGGAGGTCATCCCAAACTCTCTCTGCTGAGGATGGAAAATGCACATCTCTGGGGACAATCCCACTCTGCGGGGAAGAAAACTACTCTGGTGACTTCACTGGGGATTGTCGCTACTCGAAAAATGCAACGACGGGGAGGCGAAAAGATAGACAGAAGAGTTGCCATCGAACTTTATTTATACCATGAGGGGAAGGGAAAACATCGAGAAAAACCTCAAGAAATAGAACGGATAAGATGGTCTCACGACCAAAGAACGGGTTTGGAAGCCGGTTATGCGAAGGGAAGGTATTAGCACCCCTCGCATCCATCGTACTCGATGGGAACCATTTGTTTGTCTACGTGTGAAGGTATCTGCTAAAAGGTATTGCTATGAAGGGTGTTCTAAGAGAGGTTAGAAACAGAGGAAAGGAGAGATAAAGGGGAAGAGGGGACTCGGTAGGACTTCGCAGTCCTAGGCCTACGTATTCTCAACAGATATGAGAAAGTCAGAGTCAACGTAGTTCGGGGAACTACGGGTAAAGAGAGGAAAAAGGGTACTCGCCAAGACATCTCCGTCTTGTGCCTACGTATTCTCATCTGGCATGAGAAATCAGAGCAACTTAGTTCGTAAAACTACAGAAAGAAGAAAAAAGGGTGCTCGCCAAGACATCTCCGTCTTGTGCCTACGTATTCTCAACAGATTTGAGAAATTAGAGCAGCGTAGTTCATGAAACTACGGATAAAGGAAAAAGGGTGCTTGCCAAGACATCACCGTCTTATGTCTATGTATTCTCATATGGCATGAGAAATCAGAGCAACGTAGTTCGTGACTACAATTAACCGGTGTTTTTTGTGGATGATGCTATCATGCGCATTCTAGCAGTTTAGGTGTATTGCTGCTTGCTCGTTGGAGACTTAGGCGTTACCTGTTTGCGGTAGAACGGACGTAACATATCCTTTTTGAAAAGATTAATTTTCGCCATGGGAGGCAAGATGTCACGTTTGATTTGTGGAATTGTTTTTTAGGGGTGAAATAGATCCTCGGATAATAACCCCTTACGGGTAGTACCCAATTCTTTATCTCAAATTTTTATTATGAAAATGGTGTGGCAAATACAAGTGTCTTCGTATTGAAAGACGAGTATCGATACCACACACTCTACAGTGAGTATCTTGACACTCAGAGAGGAAGAAGTCTACACTCAATCCTCTCTCTTTAGTTTAATACAAAGAGAACTTCATTCTCTTATTAAAGATATTTTTGGTCTTGAATGGTAAGTGCTTTGCGACAGTGAACCCTGCGGTAATATCAAGCACTCGGGATAGGAGAAGGCCTACGCCTAACCACTCCATGACCATTCAAGTTTTTGAGAAAAAACAATTTGAAAACACGCTTGGCACGAGACCAAGGTTTTTAGGAGATAAAGGTTTTGAAAGGAAATTTTTTAAAAGAGAGGAAGCGAATACAGTCGCATCTTCGTATTGAAAGACGAGTATCGAGACCACACACTCTACAGTGAGTATCCTGACACTCGGGGAGAAAGAAGTCTACGCTCAATCCTCTCTCTTTAGTTCAATACAAAGAGACAAAGATTTTTTTGAGAAGATGTGAAAGAGATCGGAGATGGATACGAATATATACAGGATACAGATAACGTATAGGATATATAACCAACAGTCTGCCAATTAGGATTTTATGGTTTAGATATTTATTAGATGTTTTGAATAAAATGAACAAGTGGAGGGGATGAGAGTATGTAATATATGACAATATGAAGTATGAACAGTGATGATAATATGAACAAGATAATGGGCAAGATAATATCAATAGAAAGTGTAGACAGAGAAATATGTGCGGGAATATAAAATAGTGAAGTATTAACAGAATGTTAAAGTCGGAAGTTGTTAATCCGTGAAATGGAGAAGGTCAAAAAAATGTGATAACTCGTCTTAATCATAAACTAGCGTCTATTAATCAAAGGGTAATCCCTCACGATCCCAAAGTATAGAAAAAGGATCCAAATGATCATTTTCTACAGATTTGAAACAATGAAGATTAACGACTTCGATAAATCGACATTTACGAATGTAAAGACTTCATCGACCACAAAAAGCAGGCTAAGATCGAAATAAGTTTGAAAATAAAAAATAAATAAACCTCATCTTAATCATAAACTTCATGTTAATTAGTCGAATGGAACCTCTCACGATCTCAAAGTAGAAAAAATGACCCAAATTGTCATTCTCCTTAGATTTGAAATAACAAAGGTTTCAACATCCTCGAAGATCAACGTTTGACGAATCGGAGACTTCATCGGTTCGAAAACAAATATTGAAATGAAAAAAAGATACGAGGCGAGGAAAAGGTGGGTCTCGGATCCAATGCTACTTATCAATAGATTGACTAGTAACGATTTATGGAAGTCTTGTTATCGAGAAAAACAGAGTATTAATGAAGGCAAAAGATGAACTTGATTGAGAAAGATATGTTCAAGAAATAAAAATTCTAAAAGCTTGTTAGTTTACTAAAAAGAAAATGATAACTAAACTAAGAAAAGTTTATATAAAAATATTTACAAAATTAGGAAATTAGTTTATATAAAAATTAGTTTATATAAAAAAAAAAAAGCAAAGGCAGAAAGGGTGGACCGTAGAAGTCCAGAGGTGCCGCTAGGCTTTAATGCCCACTAACCAACCATCAGCATGCTAATCCCAAAATAAAATCTTTGTTAATGATAATAAACAAGTATATCCCACCGTTCCAGTTAACAATATTAACACTAATTAAAGCTAAACCTTCTAAAATCAAACGCAATATGAGTTTCTGAGTTGTCACACATTTTGTTTTTTCGTTCAGCTTCTTTTACCTGTGAACGTTGGTTTTTTGTCTTTGCAGAAATATGTGTTGAAGAATGGGTTGTTGATGATGAAGTTCTGTTGAAGGGAGGGTTTCATTTAGGTGGTTGAGGATTGAAAGAAGTGAGGGTTGTGTTGTTCGATTTATGGATTTCGGAAATGGGTTTGTTATTATTTTCGGATGGGTTTTCTGGGTTAGTTTTGGAGGTGACGAAGGGTGAGGTTCTGAAACTGGGTTCGTTTGGTTTTAAGGAGGTCATTTTTTTAGGATTGTTGGGTTTTGAGCCGGAGAGAGGAATAATGGGTGGGGTTTTGTTGGTTCTGAAATGTTGAAGGAGGTGAATAGTGAGAGTGAATCGGAAAGAAGAAGAGATGGATGGTTCGTCTGTGAAGATGTGAAGAATAAGAACTGTGGAGGGTGGCGGTGTTTTTTTTCCAGTGTGCGGCGGTGAGGGCTTTGGATTCTGTTTTGGATTGAGAAGAGGATGAGAGTGAACAATGTAGGGAGGCTGTGCGGCTAGGGTTCTCGGGATCAGAGGAAGAAGAACATGAATAGTAAATATATACCACCAAAGGAGGACACGTGGCCATGGCATGTGTTGTTGTTTACTGATTAATTAAAAAAAAAACTACACTAATTTAATGTTAATAATATGATTAGATAAATGTTGAGCCATAAGTCTAATATTACCTCTAAGTAACTAACTAATAATAATGATTAATCCTAATTAATAAAAACCTATTCTATCTTAATAATTAAAACTAACTTAAAATTATAAGTCTTAACCTATTAACAATTCTAAAACTACTTCTAAACTAAAAAATCTATTTCTAATTAAAAACTAATTCTAATAAAACTCTAATAAAATAACCTATTCTATTTTTAAAAACTATTAAAGTTTTATTTCTAAGAACAAATATTTTCTAATTTCTAAACAAAATTCTAATTCCTAATTTCTATAAATCTAATTCTAAAGATCTATTAAAAATAAAAGGTTAATTTAAACTAAAAAGAAATAATAGAATAAACTAATATTAAATAAGATAAATCACAAAAACCATGAAATAAAAACAGAAAAAACAGGCGAACACCGGAACGCACCCAAAATTATCAGCACGAACTGAATCACCGGAAAGAGAGCAACTTTCGCTCGATTTTGACATAGAACTTATCATTTGAATTGGTTTAAATCGTCTTAACTACGAGCAAAGTGGCTAAAATTCTAATAAATTCAATTCGGCTGATAACACAGGCAGTATGCGAGAAATGATCAACATAAATGATATGCAGATGAAATGCAAAGCAAAAACCAATAAATGTTAGAAAACTCAAGGGAAAATTTGATGGTGCATACCTGACCTGCACGAGGGATATCAATCTCGACCCTCTAGGGATGATTCTACCCTATTGGAAAATTCATTCTTGAACTTTCGAGGAATGAGTGTATACAAACAATCTGCTGGGGAGAAGTGTACACCCTCTACCTGCACATCCTTTTCTGGTAGAAACAAGCCTCTGCTGGAGAGAAAAATGAGTCTCAACTACATGCCTCTTTTCTGTCGGAATGGTGATCCTACCGGGGGTACACCTCTAGAAATTTTCCCCAAGGGTAACGACCCTGCAAATGACCAAACAACAAGATATCCTTCACAAAGGAAACTATCTCAGTCATCATCCGCGACATTGGTCAAATAAATCCAAGTTTTAATGATTACCGGCCGAAGCTTGCAAGTTTATGTATGCGCAATTTTATCAAAACATCGGGCGTTTTTCACAAACCAAACAATAAAGGCTAAAGCAAGAACAACAAGTTACTAAATAGTATATGCTTTATTGACAAAAGGCCTGTAAATATGCATATTTTACAATAGATGCAACCCCTGAAAAGAGGAAGTTGCGCAAAAATTTATAGAAATGCACATAAATATACATAATGTCGCCAATATGGCACAGACAAACACCATGAGTTGATCCATCTATGAATCGCCTGACTTCGATGATTGCCCGACGTTTCGTCCTCTGAAGAGATTGATTCAGATAAACGGCCCTCAGGTCCTCCCCCAATCCACTATACTCTGAAGATCAATACGCAGACCGTAGTCATTTGCTTTTCAAATCCCTAACTTTTTCAAGAATCGCCCTTTCGGGTTTTCAATTCACCGGGATACCCATTTTTGCCAAAGTCTCCTTTTCAGGTTTTCAACTTTGTGGGTTTACATCTTTTCTTTTATGTCCCTAACTTTTTCCCGAACCTTTTCTTTTTATGGTTCGCCGGGACGCCCCATTTTTGCCTGGATATTCTTTTTTTCTTTCCAGCGGGTCACTTTAAGCAAAGTATTTTTTAACTGTGTCTGCGTTCATAGGGGATGTGAAATCCTCACCATCCATGATTGACAATAGTAAGGCTCCTCCAGAGAAAACCTTTTGCACGACATATGGACCTTCATAGTTGGGAGTCCATTTTCCCTTATGATCTGTTTATGGAGGGACAATCTTCTTCAATACTAACTCGCCCGTCTGAAAGCTTCGAAGGCGCACCTTCTTGTCAAAAGTTTTCTTCATCCGACTCTGGTAGAACCGACCATACGCAATAGATGCCAACCTTTTCTCGTCCATCAGGCTGAGCTGATTCAATCTATTTCTTATCCATTCTGCCTCATCTAGCTTGACGTTAACTAGCACTCTCAAAGAAGGAATCTCGACTTCTAACGGTAGGACAACTTCCATGCCATACACCAGCAAGAAAGGAGTTGCCCCAGCTGAAGTACACACCGTGGTACGATATCCATGCAAAGCAAAGGGCATTATCTCATGCCAATCTTTATAGGTTACAACCATCTTCTGCACTATCTTCTTGATATTCTTGTTGGTCGCTTCAACAACGTCGTTCATCTTCGGACGATAGGGAGATGAGTTGTGATGCTCAATTTTGAAATTCTGGCACAATTCCTTCATCATCTTGTTATTCAAATTCGAACCATTATCAGTAATGATTCTCTCAGGTACTCCGTAACGACAGATGATCTCCTTCTTGATAAACCGGGTTACCACTTGCTTAGTGACATTAGCATAGGAAGCTGCTTCCACCCACTTGGTGAAGTAATCAATGGCTACTAGGATGAAACGATGTCCATTAGATGCGGTGGGCTCGATCATGCCTATCATATCAATACCCCACATGGAAAAGGGCCAAAGAGACGCCATAACATTCAACGGACTCGGCGACACATGAATCTTGTCAGCATAAATTTGGCATTTATGACACTTCTTTGCATACTTGAAGCAATCAGACTCCATTGTCAACCAATAATACCCTGCTCATAACAACTTTCGAGACATGGCATGCCCGCCAGCATGTGTACCAAAGGCACCATCGTGGACCTCTTTCATAAGCAGACTCGCTTCTTTTCGTCCACACATCTTAAAAGCACCAAGTCATAATTCCTCCTGTAGAGTACACCATCCTGGTTTAGATAAAAGTTCCCAGACAACCTTCTCAGAGTCTTCTTATCCCGGGTCGACGCCCCTGGCGGATATTCTTGGTTTTTGAGGAAATTCTGGATGTCATAATACCACGGCTTGCCGTCCGAAGCTTCCTCAATGGAGAATATGAATGATGTCCTATCAAGGCGCGAGATGACAATTCTTGGAGCGTCATTCCAAAAATTCACCTTATACATCGAGGATAAAGTGGCTAAGGCATCCGCCATCGAATTTTCTGCTCTCGGCACGTGGTGAAATTCTACCCGATCAAAGAAAGGTAACAGCCTCCTTGCATAGTTCATGTAAGATACCAGGTTAGGTTGCCGGGTCTCCTATTCTCCCTTGATTTGATTTATAACTAGCGCTAAATCTCCATACACATCTAGATTCTTGATCCTCAGATCAATAGCCTCTTCCAACCCCATAATGCACGCTTCGTATTCAGCTTCATTATTGGTGCAAGGAAATGTCAACCTGGCAGTGCATGGGATATGAGAACCATGGGGAGTCATGATGATTGCCCTAATTCCACTACCGTAAGAGTTAACAGCACCATCAAATATCATCTGCCATTGGGGACTCTTCTCCGAACCTTCCTTAGGTAATGGTTCATCGCAATCCTTAATATTTAAGAACATGATGTCTTCATCGGGAAATTCAAACTTCATTGGTTGGTAATCGTCAATTGGTTGTTCAGCAAGATATTCCGACATAACACTTCCCTTGATAGCCTTCTGGGAGACGTACTGAATGTTGTATTCTGTCAGGACCATCTGCCACTTGGAAATTCTCCCTGAAAGTGCTTTCTTTTCAAAGACGTATTTAATTAGATCCATCTTTGAAATCAGCAGGGTTGTATGATTTAGCATATACTATCTCAGGCGTTTCGCAGCCCAAGCGAGTGCGCAACACGTTTTTTCTAGCATCAAGTACCTAGATTCACAATCTGTGAACTTTTTACTCAAGTAGTATATGGCATGGTCATTTCTTCCAGTCTCGTCATGCTGACCGAAAACACAACCCATGCTATTCTCAAGAACCGTTAAATACATTACCAATGGTCTTCCAGCTACTGGGGGTATCAGTATTGGAGGCTCCTGCTAATATTCTTTTATTTTATCAAATTCCCTTTGGCAATTTTCGTTCCAGACAAACGCCTGATCTTTCTTTAACAATTTGAACATGGGTTCACACGTGGCTGTGAGATGGGATATGAACCTAGAAATGTAGTTCAATCTACCCAAGAAACCACGCACCTCTTTCTCAGTTTTCGGCGCTGGTGTCGCAACTGTGAAAAACAACTGGCGGAAACAAAAGAGTCGCTACCTTTCGTTATTTATCCTAAAGAGAGGGAAAGGAAACGATTGGAAAAACCTAACAAAAAAGGGAAAGACAAGGTCATCGCAACCATGTCTGGATTCGGGAGTCGGTTACGCAAGGGGAAGGTATTAGCACCCCTCACGTTTGTCGTACTCGACGGGATCCATGCATTGTTCTCTATCTAAAAGGGTGATCAATCTATCTATCTAAAGGTCAAAGGACAAAAGAAAAAGAATAGAGAAGTGACTTGGCAGAGCATCACCGCTATGTGCCTACGTACTCCCTCGTGCAATGGGAAAGTCAAAGTCAACGTAGTTCGGCTAACTACGGGTGAAAGGGGGGAAGGTTGCTCGCCAAGACATTGCGTCTTGTGCCTACGTAATTTCATTTGGTATGAAAGATTAGAGCAAACGTAGTTCGAGCTAAAGAGACCACAGGCTGGTTCAAAAGCTTTTAGGCCCGAGTAGGGTTAACAATCAGTTCTAGCAGTTGGTGTATGCAGCTCGACCATTGGAGACTTAGGCATTACCGTTTGCGGTAGAACTAAAAGTTAACGAAACTCTTTTTATCTGAAAAGATTTTCCTGATTAAGATCCCGAAGGATGAAAAAGGTTTGAAGTGTTTTTGTGTTTTTTAGAGAAGAAGTGTTTTGAACTTGATTTGTAACTCATGTTGCACTAAAGACTATGACTCAGGAGCGAATGCGTCGCATATCGTCCACAGGACATATACTAACATTCTAGACAATTGAGAGGCAACCACCCAATCATCATTTCCCAAGTAGCTTAAGTCTTGTAGCGTACAACACTTGTCATTCTTTATTAAGTTTTTTATGAATGTTTAAAGATGAGAAGAGAAAAAAGAACACTAATGGGAGACTAATCAATCTTAAAAGTTATCATGCAAAGTGGACTTAGAGTTGGGATACAAAAGGGAACTACCTAATGTTATCATGCATTTTTAGGCACTTAATGTCTATCATAACCTCAAGAGGTTAGAGAACTTATGGGGAGCATGGCAAAGAAAAGCAAGAGAGGAAGAAGGAAAAGAGAGCACATGCAAATGAAGATGCAAACATAAGATGCACAAATAGAATGAAAGTGGGAGGAAAATAGTGTGGGGCAGTAGCCTTCACAAGCTCATCTCAACCAAGCATGCATATGGAAATGCAATAAAAGAAAAGAAAAAGAAATTCATAAGAAGAAGTCAACAAAGCAAGAACAAACCAAACAAAAATGCACCAAAAGTGGGATGAAATGACCTAAGTCAAACAACATCAACCAAGATGTAGAAACCAAACACAAATGAAAGGTAAAGCAAACCTAAAGCCAAGTGAGGATGGGAGACCAAATGAGGGAAGCAAGGACCTCATAATATGTACTCAACCATAAGCATCACAAACCAAGTGGAAAAGAAGCACAAAAGAGTCCTCAAGGATCCATCATTTTAGGTATACTTCAAGTACCTCCTCAGAAGGGACTAAGATGTCTTAAAATGAGGTTCCAAAGTCATTGGATAGAAGGTAAATATGGAGAGGAAATATCAAAAGCAAGAGCAAAACACAACAAAAGGAAATGCAATCAAAACATAAAGGAATGCAAGCACGCTTCACATTGAAACCCTAATAGAAAGCACCAAAAGAAATGCACAAACCAACAAGCAATGAACATGATTTTGACCTAAAAATGAACATACAACAAGCTGAAAATGTCTAATATATGAAATAAGAGGAGTTGAGAGCTTATTGGATCCACAAAGGTCATTTCTAACTCAAACTAGGTCATACACTTATATGAGCCACCTTAGGAAATGACTTGACTTGCAAGTCATCTCAAAATTAGGAAAAAGGCTAAAAAATTACCAAATAAAATACAAGAGATGCACAAAAAAGTTGGCAACCAGAGGCCAAGAGCTCAAAGCACCATCAAAAGAAAATAATATTCAAGATGTACCACTTAGAAATGGGAGAATCGAGGGTCAAAAGAAAAGCACCAAAAGTCAACCCTAAAGTCAACCAACCAGGGGCAAACTAGTCCTCAAAAATTGTTTAACTCATCATGGGTATGAGGATCAATTTTCATTCATTGGATCAAAAAGAATGGAGAGAAACAAATCAAGAAGCAAACAATGTCACAATTTAACTCATTCAAAACAACTCCAATGTTTAATTCCAATTTTAACTGAAAATAAAAAAAAAACAAAATAAAAATATCCTAAAAATAAAGGACATTCAAGGTTTCTAAAAAATATTTTTGTGGAATTTTTGGAACATTGGAACTATTTTAAATTAATTAAATTCAAACAGATAACAAAACAAAATAAAAATGAAAAAAAAAAGGACGGTGCAGACAGCAAAGAAATCACGTTCAAAACAAGGATGGGCCTAGAAGGGGGTGTCACTAGCAAGCGAGGCCCAGGTCCACAAGCGAATAAGACAAAAACCAAACAAAACCTGGTGATTATGTGTGAAGTGGTCAACATGCGCACACGGTGGAATGCATCCAGAAACGCTTGATCAGAAAGTATTACAAACAAAAGGCTTACAGAACGCCATGTTAATTAATGAATATTCAAACATGATTATGTATGTGCGAGTTAACATGAGTGTAGCGTAGGTCTTAATCAAGACCGTGTGTTTGAAAAGTAAGCAGATCGTGAGATCCACAGCATGACACATCATCATCCTTAACCTTCAACAAGGGAGGGAAACTAGGTGACGGCCGGAGCCACCTCCGGTTATCTTCTCCAAAACTCCGGCCACCGTGCACATGAACAGCAACACGCAGGTAGCTACACTGAACCAATTTCACCAAATTTTATATGCAAATTCATCTACAGATCACATAGAACACGAATCCGACATTGATTTCCATTAATTGTGCACACATAATTCAAATTGAAGCAAAACAGTTCTAAGCTCAAAA
The DNA here is from genome assembly GCA_963859935.3 of Lathyrus sativus. Taxonomy (NCBI): domain Eukaryota; kingdom Viridiplantae; phylum Streptophyta; class Magnoliopsida; order Fabales; family Fabaceae; genus Lathyrus; species Lathyrus sativus. The sequence continues at coordinate 90,174,270 of OZ012737.1, forward strand.
CAAAAGTGTTCTCAAACATCAATCAAAAGTATCCAGAAATCATCTATATGTTACATAGATCACAAATCAAGCAACAATTAAGCACGAAGCCTCAAGAACAGATCAAACCAAGTCAAAACAGTTTGGAGCTCACAACATCAACCATCACAAATGCCAGTTCGTTTTAGTTATTAATGATCTACATGCTTCCTAGGTCTCAAATATGAATAAATGGCAAAGAATCATGGCAAAATGAAAAAGATATGATGAATTGAAGAATACCTAGTGGAGAGCTTCCATTGAGCATGATCCTTTGATGAAGCTTAAAGAAAACTATCAAGAAACGTTCCACGAACTTCAGAGAAGCTTTTGCAATCCTCAATTTTGCTTGAAATGGAATAGATCTCAGAATTTGTATTTCAAATTTTCTTCACTTTTTCAAAGTTGCTTTTGCTCCAATTCTTCACCAAAACGAGTTCTGAGGGTTTGTTCATGATAGAAAACTTTTATATGATGGATTGTAATGAAATAGAGCCCAATGGCAGCCTACACAGCCCAATTGCAAATCCATGAAATTTGAGTTTTCAAATTTGGCCATGTGCACGAACTTTGCTTCAAAACAACTGCAAATTGGCTCAAATCAGTTACTTAGAGTGTAGGGAACATGAATGGCCAAGATTAAACCCTTGTTTGATCTTAATGGTGAATATTGCAAGTGTAACTTAAGCTTGAAGTAATCTTGGAAATGGCACATCAAAACTCACCAAATTCAAATTCTAAAATTGCCATTGTGTTTGAAATATGTTTTGCACTCAAAATATGTACTCACTTGCACAAAATTGATCCAATATGAATTAAGTTTGATTTTCTCATTTTAATGCCTTTTCCATGAAAATCACTTCACCAATTCTCCATTCCAAGCCAAATCTATGACTTATTAATGTTTGGTTGAACAATTTACTTCATTTGGAGCATATTTGATGTTGGAAAAATCTCCATTTGAGGTGTGCAAGTTGGTCAAATGGACCTATAATTTTATGACCTATAATCTCACTTTCCCAAAATGCCCCTGACTTGCAAGCCTCATAACTTGAGTTCTACAAATAAAATGAAAGACTTCTAGTAATATTTGGAAAGCTAAGACCATGAGGAACAACTTTCATGTTCATCAAAAGTTGAGCAGAAACATCCTTCTAGGTCAAAAATTGCTTGGAAGTTGGTTGACTTTTGTTGACCAAAATCACATTCATTTGAGGACCTGTAACTTGACAGAATCATAACTTGAGTTCTAGAAATCAGATGAATGACTTCTAGTACTCAAAAGAAAGCTAAGAACATGATCTACAAGTTTCATGACCATGTCAAGATTAGATGAGGCTTCTATCTTGAGAAAGGTGGTCTTGAAGTTGGGGACTAAACAGGGGATTTTACACTGAGAACCCTAATTTAGTAACTTCTCACACTCTTGATTCTTGATGAATTGATCTTGAAATGATATATTATACACCTCAATATAACATCCCATGACCATAGAGACTTGGAATTGAGTTTTAATCTCCTTCAATTTCATAGTTAACTGAGGATTAACCAGATGAAAACCCTAGATGCAACATTCTTGACTGTGGCTTCTTTCACACCACACAACAACTTGAATAAGCTCCAACATGGCTCTCAAAGCACTCAATGAGCTCTCTCAACATCCCATATCCATAATTATGAATTCATAACCCTTTGATGCTCTTCAACTGGCCTCCAAGTTAGGAGCTAACCCACATACATCCATCAATCCTTTCAAAGAACATTAACCACTTCTAGATGACCTGATGACCACTCAAACTTGAGTAAAACCCATTGCTTAGGCTCAACACTCTGAGTAGACTCCTCTTGCTATGCACACCTCTCTTGATCCTCTGTTAAATGAACAATGCTATGTAATGTAATATGCTAGAATATGAAATGAAACAAAAGCCAAGTTAAGAAAAGGTTGGGAAAATTTTGGGGTGCAATAGATGGCATATCTTGAATTGCTTTTATCTTTGCAGGATCGACCTCGATTCCTTTTTCACTGACAATGAACCCCCGCAACTTTCCCGACCGTACACCAAAAGTGCACTTTTTTGGATTCAACCTCAGTCTGAATTCCCTTAGCCTTTTGAACAGCTTCAAAAGGTTTACCAGATGTTCCTCCTCTGTTTGCGACTTTGCTATCATGTCATCAACATATACTTCAATCTCATGATGAATCACATCATGAAACAAAGTGACCATTGCCCGCTCATAGGTTGCCCCTGCGTTTTTCAACCCAAAAGGCATTACCTTATAACAGAAAGTCCCCCACGGTGTGATGAAAGTTGTTTTCTCCATATCCTCCGGCGCCATCTTAATCTGATTATAACCGGAAAAACCGTCCATGAAGGAAAACACAGAATACTGAGCAGTATTATCAACCAATACATCAATGTGGGGGAGCGGGAAATCATCCTTCGGGCTCGCTTTATTCAGATCTCTGTAATCAACATACATCCTTACCTTACCATCCTTTTTTGGTACAGGTATGATGTTAGTGACCCACGGAGGGTAAGTTGTTACAGCGAGAAATCCTGCGTCTAACTACTTTTAGACTTCTTCTTTGATTTTCACTGCCATGTCTGGTATGGTTCACCTGAGCTTCTGCTTGACAGGCGGACACTCTTCACGCAAAGGCAAGCGATGAACCACAATATCAGTGTCAAGACTGGGCATATCTTCGTATGACCAAGCAAAGATATCACTATACTCTCGGAGCATTTCAACCAATCTCTGCTTGATATCACTTTGCAATGCAGCCCCTATCCTGACATCTCTTCTAGCTTCCTCGGTACCCAAGTTGACGACCTCAATTTCTTCTTGATGAGGCAGAATGATTTTCTCTTCTTGCTTCAGTAGCCTGGCTAGCTCTTCTGATAAGTCTTCATCTTCATCAATCTCTTCTTCGGCTTGAAATATTGAATTATCAAAGTCAAAGCAAGTCATAGACGATTCTGGAGCGGTGTCATCTGCAATGTGAAACCTGCAATGATGATGATTTAATGCTTAAAATGATATGCAAACAAGCGCAAACCACGTGTCCATCTTATTATTAAAAATATAACAGGAAAGACAGAGATCACAATATTTGAATGCAGAAAAACACCCTTTGATTGATTGATAAAATGATTGTTCAAACATAAACAATTAGGCCCTGCATACAAAGACCGTTATGCTCTGGGTAGAACATAGGGCTACAGATTATCAGGAAAATAAATCATTACTCTTCTTTTGTCACTTGGATGACTTCTTCTATAGTCCAGTTGCTTAGGCTCTGACCAGGAGTACACGGCCGGATCCATGTATCCATGTCGTAATCGCTGTCACCTTCTCCATCAGATACGACATTAATCTGCTCAAAGATCACCCCACCGCTGGTAAATTGGACAGGTCCCTTGTAGCGTGACACGCTCTGCGAGGAGGAAGATGGGTTGTATCCCAATCCAAATTTATCTTGTTTGTTGGGTATGTTCAACACTTGGCCCCAACCTTGTGGTGCCCCAGCCTTCACCACAGCTTGTGCTTCTTTGAAAGATGACATGGCAACTTCCGACGCTTTGGCCACAACTGGTGCTTTATCCTTGATCTATACAGTCTCGAAAGCCTGACATAAAGTGTCATGGATTTCACCGTCAACCTCGACATATTTAAATGAAGACAAATGACTTATCATAATATCTTCTTCTCCACACACACTAACAACACTGCCACCCACCATGTATTTCAACTTTTGGTGCAGCGTGGACGTTACAACGCCTGCCGAATGTATCCAGGGACGTCCCAACAGACAACTATAAGTTGGATGAATATCCATGATATAAAACACAACATCAAACACCTCCGGACCGACTTGGATTGGCAAAGTCAAATCCTCGAACACGGACCTCTGAGTCCCATCAAAAGCTCGTACCACCAAGTCACATGGAGTACACATTATACCTCGGGTATCTAACTTCATCAGAGCTTTCTTGGGAAGTACATTCAAGGATGAACCAGTATCAACCAACACTTGCAACATTACAGACCCTCGACATTCAATAGAGATATGTAGCGCCAAATTATGATTCTTTCCCTTGGGTGTTAAATCCAAATCAATAAAGCCCAGCCCGTTACCAGCATTAACGTGTGCCACCACTCCTTCGAGCTCATTCACAGATATCTCCTGTGGCACATAAGCTGTATTCAGGATTCTTAAAAGAGAATTTATGTGTGCTTTAGAACACAACAATAATGACAGAATAGAGATCTTTGACGGCGTTTGCTATAAGTGATCTACAATCTTGTAGTCACTCTTCCGAATCAACCGCATGAATTCTTTTGCCTCCTTCAACAAGGACTCTTTCTCACCAGCTTGAGAAGTCTCATCAACCACTGCTTTACCTTTACCCTTGTCATATTTCTCGGCACCCACTTCGGGTGATGAAAACACTCTTCCACTCCGGGTAATCCCACCAGTACCTACTAAGTTGTCCACGGAATCCAACGGTGAACTTTTCAGATCCTGCTTTTGCCCATTACAGTAGACTTCGGCTCCATAATTCCAAGGAATTGTTTTAGTACTCTCATATGGTACGGGTCCAGCTTTGGTGATAATGATGGTTGGCGGCCTAGGCGGTGCAGAAATAGTGATAGTCTTGTATGAAATCGAAATTGTCGCAACTTTATTCCTTTCTTCGTCATATATTTTCTCCTCTTTCTTCTCCTTAGAGACTCTGTTAAATTCTAAGATACCCTCAATCATCAGCTTCTGAATATGATTATTCAACCTCTCACACCCCTCAGGATGGACCAAACACTCAGCACAAGCTTTATCACACCTAGGAAATACCCCTCCACTCAACAATTTGTCTTTCATGAATCTCAACGGCGTCTTCAACTCCTCAACATCATCTATCAAATTCAAACTCTCATCTTCAATAATGGCACTGACCCCAGCTGGCCCATGATTGGGCATGGGATTTTACACTACATTAGGCGCATCGTGAGAAAGGTTAATAGCTTTGCTATCTATAAGGTCTTGAACCTTATGCTTGAATGCTTTACAGTTATCGATGTTGTGACCTGGAGCATCAGAAGGAAATTCATGCCGTGCATTAGCATCGTAACCAGGAGGTGGTGCACCTGTCAAAGGAGCCAGAGTCCTTTTCTGTATCAATTGTAATTGCAACAAGTGTTGAAGCAACTGTGAGTATGGTATCGGTGGCGCATTAAAATTCTTGTTTACTACCCTTCCCCGATCCTGAAATCGACGAGGAGCATAATTATGTTGATTCTATTGTGGTTGTTGTTACTGTGGTACCGCAGGTATGGTAATACTTGCAACCTGAGGTTGTTGTTGACGGTATTGTTGACGCTGATTTCTGTTTCTTCCCCGGGAACTAGCTACTGCATTAGCTTCTCCCTCTCTTCTTATTTCCAAAGGTTTTTCTTCCTCCTCCAACTGAGGATCCTTCATCGGCCTGAATTTTTCCTAGCTTAATTATGTTCTCGACTCTTTCACCCGTAATGATTAGATCAGAAAAACTTCCTGACATGTTGCCAATTAGCTTCTCGTAATACACCCCGGGTAGCAAGGCAACAAATATATCTATCAGCTCCCGCTCCACCATGGGAGGTTGCACTTTGGCTACCAACTCACGCCATCTCTGGGCGTACTCCTTAAAGCATTCATTATTCCTCTGAGATAAATTCGGCAATTGGACCCTATTTAGCGCCAGGTCACTGTTATGTTGGTAATGCTCAACAAATGCTTCAGCCAAATCCCTCCAGCTTCGGATGTGGACCGGTTCTAAGCTCATGTACTATTCAAGAGACAGACCATAAAGGTTGTCCTAGAAAAAGTGCATAAGCAACTTTTCATCATCAGAATAGGCGGACATCTTGCGATAGTAGGAACAAAGATGAACCCTAGGATAGGCAGTGCCTTTGTATTTATCGAAATCAGGAACTTTGAACTTCAAAGGTACTTTCAAATCTGGCATCAGCCCCAGATTGGACATATACATTCCCATAGAGTTCTGATTTTCATAGCTTTGCATCTTCTCTTCGATCAACTTAAACCTCTTATCCGCCTCAGACAGCAGCCCTGTACCAACATCTCTCATAGAGAACACATCTTTTTGTTGATCCTCATCCCACTGAGGAACATTGTTGCCATGCACAACATACGCCATCTCGGGTATAGGGATTCCACCTACATTACCTCCGCCCAGAGGGATAACAACTGGAGGAACAATATTAGCATGTGGCGTACCACCATCATTACGAGGAGGATTAGCAGCAGTTCCCCCGTGAAGCACACCATTCCTATCAACCCTAGAAATTAATGGTTGCATCAAATTCCTCAGCTGCTCTTGGCCATTTGCAACACCTTGCATCAAATCCATGAACCGGGCCATCCTGTCAAGAAGTTCTTGCATCTCAGCTTGCATCTGCTTCATAATCTTTTGTTGATTTCCCTGAGTGGCGTAACGATGAGTTGTCTGGTTGTCAATCCTGAAACAAACTAACACACCATGGAGATAAGGTTAATGGTTCAAGAGCACCTGCGATGCAAAATGCAAAAATGATGCAGTATGCAGACATGTATATGTGCGTTAGGGAAATTTCCCCCTCGATTCTAGTTCCACGAGAACAACATGACAATGGAGAACTAACAGATAAGCAATAAGCAAATTCATCATAAATAAAATGAGAGCCAAGAGTCAGATACAGAGCACAGTGCTCCAACAATACGACAGAATCAAAATGACCTCAGCCCACAGATCTGGTGATGGTCAATATATACAACAGACTAAAAAAGAAATACAATTAAGTACGACAACAAGACCAGAAATCATCTAACAACTCCTTCGTCTCTGGATGGTTAGGCCTGACAAGTAACCTCTAGATGAGCAACTCTTTCCGGCTAATAGTGGTCTGTAAATCCTGAGAAACATCCTCCCAGGCGCCCTCACCAAAATCCTTCTCAAGCTTACACCTCTTCACATCAGCTCTAGACTTGTAATCATCCAACGTTGCAAGCGCTTCATTCAATCTGCAATCACTGTCCCATCGGAGTGAGGCTTCAGCTACAATCTTCTCATCCTTCACTTGGAGTTGAGATTTCAACATAGCATTCTGTTGTTTGAGCCCATCTTCCTGCTCTTTGCTATATGTTAAGATGGCATTCCATTGTGCATTAAACTTGGAAATCTCTAGATATGCTTTGTCCAGCTCCTTCTTCTTGGCACTAAGAACATCACTGACGCTCTTCAAGTCTAAACCCAGACGCTTTTGGGCGCGTATCTCTTTGGTTAGCTCTGTACCTAGCTTGTTCACCAACTCAGTTTGCTTCTTAAAGGAATGAATAGTCTGATTCCTCTCGCTTTGGAGCTGAATAATCTCTTTCTCCAATTCCTCATTTCCTTACGCAACTCCTCCTTCTCGGACCATAGCTGATTATATCTCTGAATATCAATAGTAGTCGGCTCCTCGATCATCAAAGGATATAGAGGCTCACAAGGTGGAAAAGGTATCAACAATCTCTTAGCTCTCTCCTGAATCCAAGTCACATAAGGATCATAAGCTCTACTGTTGCTCTTACCCAAAGAAGCTTTCCCTCTACGGTGAATCTTGTTCCAAGCTTTCTCAACTCTGATCAGGGTCTCATTCTCAAGCAAGCCAGTGAAATACAGAGATTCTTGTATTTCCTCTTCCTTAGGAGGTTCCCTCAGAGCATACCCAAACTGCCTCACTACAAAGGATGGGTTGTAGTTAATGCCTCCTTTCCTTCCAATCAACGGGACATTGGGAAAACCACCACAACTGCAGATAATCTCTATACCTAATTGATCTCTATCAAACCAAATAGTGTCCTGAAAAGTCAAACCCATCAATCTCTCTGACCACTCTGAGGTACCTGCAGTATCAATAAAGGGACTGGTCTTGGGAAGGTGACTCACGAACCATCTGTACAAAAGAGGTACACAACAAGACATATTCTTCCCTCTCTGATTCTCATTCTTGTAATGCACAAAATGATATATATCCCCCAGAAGTGTAGGCACAAGATTTCCCGAAGAAAAGATGTGGAAAGCATCTAAATCCACAAAGTCTGGAATATTAAGAAACAACATTATACCATATATGCACAGAGCCAAGATGGCATTAAAGACAACCCAACAACCATCCTTTGAAAATTGTTGAGCCTTACAAACCAAGAAAGATAGTGGAAACCCAGCCATTCCATTTCTCTTAACCAACTTCCCTTTTAACTCAGAAGCATCCAAATGAAGGGCCTTAGCAAGCTTAGTCAAATTAGGCTCAGTGTCAATATGATAAAAAGGCATCTGGTCCAAGATAGGAACCCCAAGCAGTATAGAGAACTCCTCCAAAGTAGGCAGTAGCACATAACCCGGAAAAGTGAAACACTGTAGCTGTGGATCATAGAACTGGAATAAGGTGTGAAGACCTCCCAACTCATACACTGAGGCTTTACAAACACATCCCAAAAGCTTCCCATATGACTTCTTGAAATCCTCCATTACAGCACGATCGGCAACAGAAATCAAACTGAGCAGAGATCCTATGTCAGGAGTAGGGAACTTATATACAACATTCTTCTTGAAGTTAGGCTCCATGTTAGAAATGGAATAAAATTACTAGAATCGAAGGAAAATATACACCTGCAACATAAATACATGTCAATGTTAATATGAAAATGAAAAATGCAAATGCAACAGGGGATCAAAGTTGTTGTGTTGTTGACTGAGAAGAACCAACGCTTCGCTTTGGCAAGAACATAACACTGTCATAAGGACCCACTGTATCAAGAACACAGGTTCATATTGACAAGAAAACTGGGTAGGTTGAAGGTCAAAGTTTCCTGCATAACCCTCCCCACTCACCGGTATGAACCTATCACTGATAAGGCCTGGCATCCTATATGTTCATCAGCGTCACAGACTTTTGAGAAATGATGATACGTCCACCATTTCTGGTTTGGCATCATAGTCTAACGAAGCGGCCTCACTTGGCTGACTTCCAAATGATCGATCTCCAGAGTCGACAATCCTCAGATCCAACATCCTCTCAACTGTCCGAAACAGACTAGAAAGGTAGTCATCAAAGAGAATCTCATCTGAGTGCAAATTTTGTGGGAACTAGTGCATGCCAAACATATAGGTTCACCACTACTTTTCGCTTCTAATGCTATGGTTATACTCAAGTCGGGGTTTTGGCTTATCTCACGATGGAACATTCCCCCCCCCCCCCCCAACAGCACAACAATAATGATAATATACAATGCTGGAATGTAAAATGCGAATGCAGATAAAGTACAACACATATATACACACCCAAAGATAAAAACACGCAAGCGCAAGGATTGACTCGCATAGGGAACCAGATTCCCCAGCAGAGTCGCCAGTTGTCGCATCGCTGCAAAGAGGGGCCGGCAAAGACAGAAGAGTCGCCACCGTTTGTTATTTATCCCAAAAGAGGGAAAGGAAACGATCAGAGAAAACCTACGGAAAAGGGAGAAGACAGGTAATCGCAACCAAATGTTGGGTTCGAGAGTCGGTTACGCAAGGGGAAGGTATGAGCACCCCTCACGTCCGCCGTACTCAACGAGATCCACGCTTGTTATCTATCTAAACTACAGGCCACAGGGACAAAAGAAACGAAAAGAGACTCGATAGAGCATTGCTGCTCTATGCCTACGTACTAACTCGTGCAATGGGAAAGTCAGAGTCAATGTAGTTCGGAAAACTACGGGTGAAGGTGGGTGGAGGTTGCTCGCCAAGACATCTTTGTCTTGTGCCTACATATCCTCGTCTAGTACGAGAAATCATAGCAAACTTAGTTCAGGCTAACACAACCATAGATTGGTTCAAGTGTTTTAACCGAGTAGGGTTACACCTTCGTTCTAGCAGTTAGGTGTATTGTTGGTCGACCATTGGAGACTTAGGCGTTACCTGTTTACGATAGAACCAAGAGTTAACAACACTCTTTTTGAAAATGGTTTCCAATTAATCCCGAAGGATGAAAAATTTTGATGTTTGTTTTTGAATCTTTTAAGAAGAAGAAGTGAATTGAATGGTGTTTGTAATTCATGTGGCACTAAATACTATGACTTTGGAGCGAATGCGTCGCATATCGTCCAAAGGACATACGCTAACACTCTAGACAATGGAGAGGAGGCCCCCAATCATCATTTCTCAAATGCTTAAGGGTCGTAGCGTACAACACTTATTATCCTTTATTACATGTCTTGAAAACATTTTGAGATGAGAAGAGAGAAGACACAACTAAGGGGAAATTAACTCAACCCTAATGTTATCATGCAATGTGCTCCTATGATTGAGATAAAGAGGGAAGAGACTATCTTAATTTTATCATGCTTGGATTGAACACTTAATGTCTCTCCTACTCCCATCTTAAACAAATGGGACTAGGAATCCTAAGGGATCATGGCAAAGAACACCAAGTAAACACAAGATAAATCAATCACAAATGAGATGAAAGAAAGAGATGCAAACATGGAATGCAACACAAAGAAAAGAGGGAGGAAAAAAGTGTGGGGAAGAAACCACTACAAGCACATATCAACCTCTTAAAGCCATGCAAAAAGATGCAAAACAAAAGAGAAATGCAAGCAAGAAGACTTGAACAAGTTCAAGCGAAAGTGAGATGAAATGGGAGAAGTTACAACTCCTACAACCATTCAAGAATCAATCACTAAACCAAAGGGCAAACAAAAGAGAAAGAGAAGAAGACATGATCAAGATGAGGATGGGAGAATAGGCTTAGGCATCAAGAAACATCAAATGAGATCTCAACCATAAGCATCAAAATGATCATGCAAACAAGAAAGCACAAAAGAGTTCTCAAAGTGGCATCTCATCCAAGTTAAACTCAAAGTGCAAATCAAAAGCACCAAATCAACTTGAATGAGTTCCAAAGTCCCATGGACAGAAGTGAGAACAAGAGAAGAAGGTTGGAAAACCAAAAAAGATGGCATAGCAAGACAAGTTGCAAAGATGAGGCATGGTAAAGAAACTAAGTTCAAACCACTTTCAACATTAGAGACAAATGGAAAGCCATAATCAAATGCAAATTGTAACATGAACCAACCAAGTGTATGAACTACAAAATTGCAACCAGCCACTTCAACATGTTAGGAATGTGAATCAAGAGGATTTGGAAGCATATGGGATCCACAAGGATCATTTTCCACAAGAACTAGGTCAACTAGCATATGTGAACCATCATTAGGGTGACTTGACTTGCAAGGTACACCAAAAATAGTGAAATGATTCAATAAAATGCACAAAGCCCTCAAAGATGTTGGCAACCAGAGGCCAAAGCACCAAAACCAAAATCCAAACAAAGCATCGCCAAAAGAAGTAATCCACTAGGGTGCTCCACTTTGAAGGAGGGTTATCGAGGGTCAAACAAATGAATACCAAAGTCAAACAAATATAGGTCAAACCTTGACCAAAACCAACCTCAAAGACACCTCAACTCATCACCAAAATGAGGAGGAAGCCTCACTCATTGGTGATTTCAAATGGTCTATGAATCAAGCAACAACAAATGAAAAACAAGTTAAAAACACTTCCAATCATTAAATTCAAATTAAATTGAAAAATAAATAGAAAATGAAATTAAGAATTATGAAAAATTAAATAACACATTAAAGTGTTAGAAAATATTTTTGGTTGAATCTTATCATGATTGGAAGTATTTTTAATCAATTAAAATAAAAACAAAAATAAAATAAAGAAAATAAAACAATTAAATGCAAGGAGGTGTAAACAGCAAACAGAGAAAACAAAGGAATTAGTTCATATTCGCGCTGGGCTGAAATGCATGGGGGTGCAAAGAGCAACCAAGGCCCAAACCACTCAGGCTTCAATCCAATGCCAAAACGTTGCGCATCACTAATTGATGTGGCAATCAAACACTCCAAGTCATCAAGTCAAATGAATCTGCATCGTCCATCACGCTTGGTCAAGAGGTCAAACATGATACACATCAGATCACCTGAGTTTTGAACCAGACGACGGAGCCTTTGCTCTGGTCGTCTTCTCCGACAAGGTGGCCAGAGTTCAGGTCACCAAAACTCACCAAAACATGCCAAACTTTATACCAAAATGAAGCTAAGCTTATGTACATTCCAAATCCTTGATCCATTGGTTTTAAACATGCGTAAATAAAGAGAATCGAACAGATCAAAGTTGAGATGTACATCTGCAAACTTCATCAAACATGGAAATCAAACATTCAAACATGGCCTACACGAGGTAGGACTTCAGATGCAGTCAATATGGACCTAGATCATGCTCTAGAATGAGAGGAAAGTTGAAACGTAACTTACTTAACAGAGACACTCCGTTGGTGCTTCTGTTGCTTGCTTGCTTGCTCCAAAAGATGCAGATCCACTCCAATTTGCTTGAGGAAGAAGAATCTTGCTTCAATTTGAGTTGAATTGCTCTGAATTTTGATTCACGATTTTGAGTTTCTCCTTCAATTTTCAAAACTGATTTTGCTCTTCCCTCCATGAAAATGCCCTTCTCAGCATCCAAAATGAAAGTGGAACTTATATATGATGGGTTAGGATGAGAATTAGAGGCCCATGAAGCCTGGTTGTGATGAATTTGAAAAATGCCCAAAACTTGTAAACCTTCTCATGCACACGTGAAAACTGCTTCTAACACACATGGAAATGGCTTGGATTTGAAGCTGATAACTTGAATTACACATTGGAATTGGAGTGGGCTTTGTTTGTGGTCCAATTTGGAAGTTTAAATGAGAAACTTCTTTGTGAAGTAAGCCTCATTTGCCCGTGTTTTTGCTAGCATAGACCAAAATGAATTTGTGCATTTTACTTGTTGAAGTCTTGTGAACAAAATTGGATCAAAATAAACCATGTAAATGACCTATAATCCATTCAATTGAAATCACCTTTTAAAGTTCATTTTCACTTGAAATTTCCCACCCAATGTCCACAAACAAGCATAATTCACACCAAACTTGAGTTACATGATGTAAAAGATGTCATTTGGAACAACTTTTATGTTGGTTGAAGTTTAATTTGAAGTACTTAAGTGTATGTAAATGACCCATAATCAAAATGAACTATAATCAAAGTTTCCTAAAATACCCCTGCCTTGCAAGGTCCATAACTTGAGTTCCACAAATGATATCAAGGACTTCTAGAACTTTTTGGAAAGCTAAGATCATGTGGAATAACGTTCATGTTCATCAAAAGTTAAGGAGAAACTTGATTCTAGGTCAAAAGTGCCTTGGAAGTGAGTTGACTTTTGTTGATTGAAAAATATGTTCATCTGAGACCTATAACTTGGTGGCATCATAACTTGAGTTCCACAAACCCAATGGATGATTTCTAGTACTCAAACGAAAGCTTAGAACATGCTCTACAAGTCTCATGTTTGTAACAAGATGAGATTGAACTTGTATCTTGAGGTAAATTGTCCTTGAAGTTGGACACTAAAGAAGGAGATTTTACACTGAGATCCTCTGAAACCCTAATTTAGTAACTTCTTGAACTCTTGGTACTCCTTGATTTGAATTTGATATGACATCCTAAATGTCTCAACGTGACTTCCCATGACTCTAATAACTTAAAACCAAGTCCCCGACTCCTTCAAGCCCACAGTTGACTTTGAGCTAAGTAGATGAAACCCTAGGTGCACAACCTTTGACTGCAACCTCTTGCAAGTGAAATGAATGCATAGACAAACTCCAAAATGACCTTAAAAGCACTCAATGGGCTTCTCAAACATCTCTTATCCATAACCATGGCCTTGTGAACCCCTGATGATCCTCTGTTGGCCCCCCAAGATAGGAGATAAGCAACACACATCAATCTTCCCTCACATAGAGCTTTGACCACTTCTTGATGACTATAAGCATTAGATAACTTGAATAAACACTCTTGGTTGAGCTTGAAACCCTTGATAATCTTCTCTTGAATGGAAAACCTCCTTTGATCCCCTGCAAAAGACAATGCTATGCAAATGCAAATGAAATGAAACATAAGCAAATTAAAGAAAAAAGTTGGGGAAATTTTAGGGTACAACATAATGCTCCATACGAAATGGAAATGCTACACATTTGGGAGGATGATATGCACAATGCTAAATGCAAAGGAACCACTCCAGCAAAATAAATGCTGAAAGGATGAAGTCCACTCCGCTGGGGATGACTGGGTGCCAAGTATGATTGGACTTTTGCTGGGGAAAACAAGCCCTGGATGGCTTCCTGGAAAAGAACTCTCCTGGGTAAAACTACTCTGCTGAAAACAAAAATCCACTCTGCTGGGGATTAAATCAAACTCTGTTGAGGAAAACATCCTGAACGACTTTCCAGAATACCATTCTTCTGGGGAGAACAAAACCACTCTACTGGGGAATACAACCCTGGATGGCCTCCTAGAACAACAAAACTCTTCTAGCGTACACAACAAAATGTTGAGGATAAAATCAAACTCTGTCGATATCCCGCTCTGCTCGAGATTAAATCCGGCCTGCTAGGGATGATAAATAAGATTTACTGGGAAACTATCCTAAACTCTCTCTGCTGAGAACTGAGAATAACATTCTATGGGGGCAATCCCACTCTGCGGGGAAGAAACCTACATCGGCGACTTCGCTGGGGGATTAGGGGTAAAGATTAATTGGGAGTTATCCCAAAGAACTTGCTCAGACAACAACTTCACTGGGGAATACTCATTGAGGGAATCAGTATCGACCTCTGCTCGGGGAAATAAAGACTCATCAATAATATCAACCTCTGCTTGGGGAATGAGTAAATAACCTAGACTCTAAGGGGAAAGGAGTCAAAGATTTAGACTTTGTGGGGGTAACAACACTGCACTCGTCCCACTGGTGAGGGAATAATTCCAAATCTGCTTGCCAGGGAGAACTTCAATCTCAACCTACTGGGGATAAGCGTACACAAACAATGTGCTAGGGATAAAATCTGATCTGACATTTTCACCTCGCGAGGATAGAGACATGGTGACTTCACTGAGGATACACCTTTGAAACAGTCTCAACAATGAGAACCCTACAAATGAAAAACAAGCAAATGTGTCTTGTATGCAATAAAGGTTATCTCGTTCATCGTCCATGACATTATTCAAGCAAATCAATGTTTCAATTACGATTAGCAAGGCCCATGAGTTTATGTATGCAAAGTTTTATCAAAAAACATCAGGCGTCTTTTGCAAACAAAACAGTAAAAAGTCTGAAACAAGAACAAAAACTTTCCGAATAATATACTTCATTGATTGAAAATGGCCTGTAAATAGGAAGATTTACATCAGATGCAACTCCTGAAAAGAGAAAGTTGCGCAAAAAAGTACAGAAATGCAACAGATATATACAAATGATATACACAAATGTCGGCAATGTGGTACAAATAACCACCATGTGTCGATTCGACTATGGCTCGCATGACTTCGATGCTTCTCCAATGCTTTGTCTTTTGGAGATACTGACTTGTTGATTGACCCTCGGATCCTCCAAGAATCCACTATGCTAATAGGAACGGACGCAAACCGCAGTCGTTTGCTTTTAAATCCCTCACTTTTGCCTTAATCACCCTTTCGGGTTTTCAATTCACCGGGATACCCATTTTTGCCGAAGTCGTCTTTTCAGGTTTTCAACTTTGCGGGTTTATATTTTTTCTCTTTATCCCTAAATTTTTCCCGAACCAATTCTTTTCATGGTTCGCCAGGATGCCCCATTTTTGCATGGATTTTTCTTTTTCCTTTCCAGCGGGTCTTTTTTAAGCAAAGTATTTTTTAACTGTGTCTGCGTTCATAGGGGACGTAAAATCTTCGCCATCCATTGTTGAGAGTAATAAGGCTCCTCTGGAGAAGACTTTCCTTACTACATATGGACCTTCATAGTTGAGAGTCCATTTTCCCCTATGATCTGTTTGCGGAGGGAGGATCCGCTTCAACACTAAGTCACCTGCCTGAAAGCTTCGAGGGCGCACCTTCTGGTCAAATGCTTTCTTCATTCTGCTTTGATACAAAAGGCCATGAGCGATGGCTGTTAACCTCTTTTCATCCATCAGACTAAGTTGATTCAACCTAGCCTTCACCCATTCCGCCTCATCAAGGTTCACATCAACCAACACCCTCAAGGAAGGAATCTCGACATCCAATGGTAGGACAGCTTCCATACCCTATACTAGCGAGAAAGGAGTTGCCCCAGTTGAGGTACATACCGAAGTACGATATCCGTGTAATGCAAAGGGCAATATCTCATGCCAATCTTTGTAGGTCACAACCATCTTCGGACGATAAGGAGAAGAGTTGTGATGTTCAATCTTGAAACTCTGGCACAATTCCTTCATCATCTTGTTGTTCAAATTTGAACCATTGTCAGTAATGATTCTTTCGGGCACTCCATAACGACAGATGATGTCCTTTTAGATAAATCGAGCCACGACCTGTCTGGTGACGTTGGCGAAAGAATCCACTTCAACCTACTTATTGAAATAGTCAATTGCCATTAAGATGAAGCGATATCCGTTGGACCCAGCCGGTTCAATCTTACCGATCATATCAATGTCCCACATCGAAAAGGGCCAAGGAGACGCTATGACATTCATAGGACTTGGCGATACATGCATCTTATCAGCATAAATATGGCATTTATGGCATTTCTTGGTGTATTTGAAACAATCAGACTCCATTGTCATTCAATAATAGCCTGCCCACAACACTTTCCGAGACATTGCATGTCCGCCTGCATGCGTACCAAAAGCACCCTCGTGGACTTCTTCCATAAGCAAACCTGCTTCCTTCTCTTCCACACATCTTAGCAACACTAAGTCGAATTTTATTCGATAGAGTACATCATCCTTGTTCAGGTAGAAGTTTCCAGACAATCTTCTCAAGGTCTTCTTATCCCAACTTGATGCCCCAGGCGGATACTCCTGATTCTTGAGAAAGTTTCTGATATCATAATACCACGGTTTCCCATCGGATGCTTCTTCCACTGCAAATATGAAAGTCAGCCTATCAAGACGCGAGATGATGATCCTCAGAGCATTATTCCAATAATTCACCTTATACATCGAGGATAAAGTTTCCAAAGCGTCTGCCATCTGATTCTCAGCTCTTGACACGTGATAAAACTCTACCCTATCGAAGAAAGGTAACAACCTCCTTGCATAGTTCATGTAGGGTATCAGGTTGGGTTGACGAGTCTCCCATTCTCCTTTTATATAATTAATGACCAAAGCCGAATCACCATAAACATCAAGGTTCTTGATTCTCAAATCAATGGCTTCCTCAATGCCCATGATGCATGCTTCATACTCAGCTTCGTTGTTGTTGCAGGCAAACGTCAACCTGGCGGTAAACGGCTTGTGGGAACCGTAGGGAGTTGTAATGATTTCCCCAATTCCGCTGCCATAAGAATTAACAGCACCATCAAAAATCATCTTCCACTGGGAGCCTATCTCAGGACCTTCGTCAGGTAACGGCTCATCACAATCATTCATCTTCAGAAACATGATGTCCTCGTCAGGAAATTTAAACTTCATCGTTTGATAATCTTCAACCGGTTGCTCTGCGAGATACTCTGACAGAACACTCCCCTTAATGGCCTTTTGGGAAACATACTGAATATCGTATTCTGTCAGGACCATCTGCCACCTAGCAATTTTTTCTGAAAGTGCTTGCTTCTCGAACAAGTACTTAATCGGATCCATCTTCGAAATCAGCATGGTTGTGCGATTCAACTTGTACTGCCTTAGGCGTTTGGCTGCCCAAGCGAGTGCACAACATGTCTTTTCTAACATTGAGTATCTGGACTCACAATCCGTGAACTTCTTACTCAAGTAATAAATAGCATGCTTTTTTCTGCCCGTCTCGTGGTGTTGACCGAGTACACAACCCATGGAGTTCTCAAGAACCATCAAGTACATTATTAAAGGTCTTCCCGCCACTGAAGGCATCAGTATCGGAGGCTCCTGCAAGTATTATTTTATCTTTTCGAATGCCCTTTGGTAATTTTCATTCCAGACAACCGCCTGATCTTTCTTTAACAGCTTGAACAATGGTTCACAGGTGGCTGTAAGGTGCGATATGAACCTCGCAATGTAGTTCAATCTACCTAGAAAACCATGAACCTCTTTTTCTGTTTTCGACGCTAGCATTTCTTGTATTGCTTTTATTTTTGTAGGATCGACCTCGATTCCTTTTTCACTGACTATAAACCATAATAGCTTTCTTGACCGTACACCAAAAGTACACTTGTTCGTATTCAACCTTAATCTGAATTTCCTCAACCTTTCAAACAACTTCAAAAGATTCACCAGATGTTCTTCCTCCGTTTGTGACTTCGCGATCATGTCATCAACATAGACCTCGATCTCATGATGAATCATATCATGAAGGAGAGTCACCATCGCCCGCTGGTAGGTTGCCCCTGCATTTTTCAATCCAAAAGCCATAACCTTGTAGCAAAAAGTCCCCCATATTGTGATGAAGGTTGTTTTCTCCATGTCTTCCAGGGCCATCTTGATTTGGTTATACCTAGAGAAGCCATCCATGTAGGAAAATACAGAACGTTGAGCGGTGTTATCGACTAACAAATCAATGTGGGGGAGCGGTAAATCATCTTTCGGGCTTGCTCTATTCAAATCTCTGTAATCAACACACATTTTGACCTTACCGTCCTTATTAGGTACAGGCACAATGTTAGCGACCCACGTAGGATAGTTCGTAACAACAAGAAAACCGACGTCCAATTGCTTCTGAACTTCTTCCTTAATCTTAATAGCCATGTCTGGTCTAGTTCTTCTCAATTTCTACTTAACAGGTGGACATTCCTCTCGAAGAGGTAGACGATGAACCACTATATCTGTAACTAGTCTTGGAATATCCTCGTATGACCAAGCGACGACGTCTCTGTACTCTCGGAGCATCTCAACCATCCTTCTCTAGACATCATGTTCTAAAGCAGCCCTAATTCTAACCTTTTTCTTGTCTTCCTCTGTACCCAGGTTGACGACTTCAATCTCCTCTTGATGAGGCTGAGTAATATTCGCTTCCTGTCTCAGCTGTCTAGTGAGCTCTTCAGGCAGATCTTCATCTTCCTTAATCTCTTCTTTGGTTTGAAAGATTGAATTGTCAAAGTCATACCGAGTCATAGACGAGTCTGAATCGGTGGCATCTGCAATGTGAGACTTGTATGATGATGATTTGATGCTTAAAATGATATCCAAACAAGCACAAACCACATTGCCATTTTATTGTTAAAAATAAAATAAAAAAGACAGGGATCAAAATATTTGAATGCATAAAGACACCTTTTGATTAATGATAAAAGCAATTGTTCAAACATAAACAAGATAAGGCCCTACAAAGAAAGACTGTTACGTTCCGGGTAGAACGCAGGGCTACACACATAATCAAAACAGATAAATTACTCTTCAAATGAAACTTGGACAACTTCCTCGATGGTCCAATTCCTCAAGCTTCGGCCAGGAACACGCGGCTGGATCCACGTATCCATATCACAATCACTATCCCCCTCGTCTTCAGATACGACATTGATTCTGTCGAAGATCATACCACCACTTGTAAACTGAACTGGTCCTCTATAACATGGAACATTATGTAAAGAAGAAGATGACGGGTTGTACCCCAATCAAAACTTATCCTGCTAGTTGGGAATACTAAGCACTTGACCCCATCCTTGGGAGGAACTAGACTCTACCACAGCTTGTGCTTCTTTGAAAGAAGACATGGAAATCTCGGGAGTTCTATCCACAACAAAAGGCTTCTCTTTGACCTGAACAACCTCAGACGCTTGACACAAGGTTTCGTGGATTTCCCCATCCACCTCAACATACTTGAATGATGACAGTTGGTTGATCATTATAACTTCTTCACCGCACATGGTGACAATATTTCCTTCAACCATGTACTTTAACTTCTGATGTAAGGTCGATGTGACTGTGCCTGCAGAATGAATCCAGGGTCGACCTAACAGATAGTTGTATGCGGGCTGAATGTCCATTATATAAAAGACAGCATTGAAAATCTCCGGACCTACTTGAATATGGAGAGTAACGTCTCCAAAAACCGATCTCCTCGTTCCATCGAATGCTCGCACAACAAGATCACTAGGAGTACATATCATGCCTTGGGTGTCTAACTTCATTAAGGCTTTCTTGGGAAACACGTTGAGTGAAGACACAATGTCCACCAAGACATGCGACAAGACGGCCCCTCTGCACTCAATAGAGATGTGCAAGGCGTGATTATGATTTCTTCCTTTAGAAGTTAAATCTAGATCTGTAAACCCTAAGCCATTGTCTGCATTCACGTGGGTTATAACCCCTTCAAGCTAATTCACTGAAATTTCCTGCGACATATACATTGTGTTTAGAATCCTCAAAAGGGCATTCATGTGTGCCTCTAAGCACAATAGAAAAGATAGAATCGAAATTTTGGAAAGAGTCTGTTATAGATGATTAACAATTTTATAATCGCTCTTTTGAATCAGACGCATGAATTCCTCGGCGTCTTTAATCAGAGCATCCTTCTCTCCTGGTTGTGAACTTCCTTCTACAACAGCCTTGCCTTTTCCTTTGTCAGGTCTCTCCACATTGGCTTCTGGCAGTGAAAATACCCTACCGCTTCTAGTCATTCCACTAGTTCCAATCAAATTATCAACAGATGAATCAACGGACGATGTTCCTTTGAACTCTTGCTTTTGGCCATTACAAAAGACCTCCGCCCCATAATTCTGTGGGATTGCTTTACTACTTTCGTACGACATTGGTCCTGCTTTGGTGATTATGATAGTAGCTGGCCTTGGCGGCGCTGATATATTAATCATTCTGAAAGGGATCGAGATCGTTAGAATCTCATCCTGCTCCTGATTAATTACCTTCACATCTTTATCTTCTTTAATCCTGTCAAACTGTAAGACCCCTTCATTCATCAAGAACTGAACATGTTTCTTCAAATCTTCACAACCTTCGGGATGCACTGCACACCCTTCACAATTTTCCCCACAGCCTGGAAACACTCCGCCTTTCAACAACTTGCTTTTAACAAAGCTCAAAGGTGTTCTCAACTCATCTACATCCATTACCAAATTCAGCTATTCTTCTTCAATAATGGCATTGACACCGGCCGCTCCATGATTGGGCATCGGATTCTGAACCACATTAGGAGTATCATTTGTAAAGTTAACTGCCTTGCTATCGATAAGGTCTTGCACCTTATGTTTGAAAGACTTGCAATTATCTATATGGTGGCCTAGAGCGCCTGAATGGAAATCACATCTCGCATTCTGATCAGTGCATATTTATGCACATTCTCCTACATTTTTACTTAGGCATTTCTTTATTTTATTTTGTTTATTATTATATTTTATTATGTTTTCTTATTTTATTTTATTTTTGGTTTAATTTAATTATCGCAACTATTTTTCAGCTTTAGCATTCTGCACGGAAACGATCATAAATGGAGTTCTAAGAATCCGTTTGAAGCGTTCTAAAAATTGCTGGAAAGCTAAGAGAGAGAGCTACGACTTTCATGTTGGAGTCGAAGTCAGATTCGGAGCTCAAAATTCCAGAATTGCATTTCAAGTTACAGCATTAGAATTTTGTTTTAGTTTTGATCTTGTTTTGGGCCTGTGTTATGTTTTTGACCCAGTTGGGTTATGAACTGAATCCATTATTTTATTTTGAGGGGAAACCTCGTTTACAGTATCCTATTCACTATTCATGAAAAGTTTTGTTGGAGCTTTGTATGAATTATGGAGAACTAATTCCTTCGGATTAATCTGCTGTAATCGGTTCCCGCCAACACTTTGAGGTTCTTTTAATTTCCAATAAAATCTATTTCCTTTCAATTCTTCTCTATGATATTTTGTTTGCTTAATTTGATTTATCTTAGGGATGATTGATTTATTTCGACGATTGCATGTTCTTATACTTTAATCGCGGTTGCTTAATCCGCGTATGTTTCTCGTGTTTGCTTAATTCACGGTTACTATTTTATCTATTTGCTTAATTCAGAAATTATGAACATGTATCGTATAATACCAATTGCGCTTGTTGATTGTTATTATAATCGGAAAGAGGATAGAATCCGCTTAGGAATTGGGAATTATTAGGATCGATGATAAGTTGGGAAACGAAAATAGTAGATTAGTCGTTTCAACTCATTACTACAATCACTTTTTCTAATCACTTATTTTTCGTTTATTTTATCTTAATCAAAACCTCCCATATTTCGTTACTGTATTTGATTATTCCTACAAGAATCCTTGTGAGACGATATTCCGAGTCACTGTCGCTGTACTGCATTTTCCTAAAAATTACTCATTTTTGATCCGCGAGCGACCGCGGATCAAATTTGCGTCGTTGCCGGGGATTCTTGTTGTTATTAATCAATTTTAGAGTCATAGGGTTAGTTAGTATCCTCGAGTCTAGACCTTAGTTTCCTCGTGGTTTTGTCCAATTCGCATTTTACAGTCCAAATCGTAAAAAAATCTGTTTTTGGAAAAATTGTGTCCGATCGTAAAACTGTTTTGTCTACGAGAAGCAGACAAATCATCCGGTCATTAGAATACATGGAATCCACCCTCAGAATCGCCAAAAAAATCCTTTTTTATATTTTTAATGAATTTTTTATTGTTTTCATAGAGTCGAAAAAAATCGAAAAAATTCTCATAATTGTTATTTTGCTTAATTAGTTTAATTCTGGTATTATTTTATTTTTTTGAATTTTAATTAATTGTTTTCCATCATTGTGTTTGAGTCTGAGTCTGAGTCTGACTATCTGCATAACTTGTTTGCTTCGGATACTGAACTTGATTTTGAAATGGCTGATAATAGAACCTTAAGACAATTAGTTGCCCCTGATGTAAATTATAATAGCTTGTGTATTGAATATGATGATGTTGTTGTTCCTTTCGAATCGGAATCTGGTTTAATACCCTTGTTGTCAAGGTTTAATGGACTTGCAGGTGAGGATCCGAATAAGCATATGAATGAATTCCAAATTATGTGCTCTACACCTTCTGAACCTTCACTAGAGGACCTTGTCAAGCAAATGGCTATAAATGATCTTCAGTTTCAGCAACAAACAGATTCAAGTCTTCAAGCTTTGCTGATACAGATTGAACAGCTTGCCACTATAGTGAATGCCATGCAGCAAGCTCAAGATTCAAACCAACCATCTGCCCAAACAGTAGTGAATCCAAAAGAGTTTCCTTCTAATTTAGTTGATGATACTTATTCTAAATTGTATTTTGATTTTCCATCATTAGCAGATTTTGATGATACTTATTCTTGTGATTCATGTACCGACACTAACATTTGCTATGTTTGTGCTGAGATTAATATTGTCGTACAGGGTGATGTTTTTCATGCAGATGAAGTTGTTTATGAAGCTAAAACTCTTAACATCACGGCTTCCCCAACCTCACCATCCATTGAACAACCTCCCCCCTTGGAGCTTAAACCAATTCATACCAATCTGAATTATGCTTATTCAGATATGGATAAAAAACTTTCAGTTATAATTTCTTCTAACCTTGATTTTGATGAAGATAATAAACCTTTACATGTTTTGAAGAAACATAAGAAGGGAATTGGATGGACCTCGATGGAAGTGGGAAGAAAAGCAGTGAAGCAACCCCTTAACCCATTGATCTCTGATGTTGTGGAAAAGGATATCAAATTCACGTGCCCATTCGACACTTTTATTTATCGAAGATTCTTATTTGATCCTAGAATAAAAGGTGAAGGCACTAATACAAATTTCAAGGGCTATGGATGCTATCCAAAGTTACTCCCCACTTTGGAAGAGGAGACTGCAGGAAATCTCTCTTTGGAAAAGGATGCATATGTGATCACTTATCCACCTTGACTCGTCGGGTGTGTTCTTTCCTTTTCCTCACTCTTATTTTATATTTATGTCCTTTCATTGAGGATAATGCTTGTTTTATGTCTGGGGGAGGGAAACCTTTGCTTTATATTTTGTTTTGTTTTGTTTTCAGTTATAATAATAAAAATATAAAAAAAAAATTGCATCTTTTTGAAAGTTTTGGGCTATAGTCTAATTTGGGATTAGTTTGCAGAGACTTGGGAACAGTTCATAAGATCGATATCGTTTTAACACCTTGAGTCTCCCAAATATGAAAGTCGAGTTAGATACTTGTTATGGCATAGTCTTGAGTTCTCGTCCTCTAATAGCTTTTAAGTAGTTTATCTATCAGTCAGCACCATCTAGAAATCACATGCTAAGTAGTTGAGCTGATGCAAATAAGTGAATGATCATGTGCTTAATAAGAAGAAAAAGAGAAAGACAAAAAGTGAAAAAGAAAAAAAAGAAAAGACAAAAAAATGTTTAATTCCAAATTGTTGAGAAAAAAAGAGAGGATCATAGTCACTAACAAGCTCAGTTACCATGTGTGTGAATAGATAAAGGGCTTAATGTGATTGCACTAGAATAAAAGAGAGCAAAAAAAGAGGATGAGTAAGTTAGACTTAGGCATAACCGCATGATTTGGATTGGTTTGTATAGGAGGGAGCCTTATGACCGCACAATTGTGGATTAGTGTTCCTACGATATCCTTAGTGTGTAAGATTAGTACCTATCGATGCAAACTTAAGCGATGAAGACTTGTAGCCTGGAATGAGTAACTATTGATGTGTGTGTGCTTCCCTTGTTTTGTTTTAATTTTGCTCGGAGTGCAAAAGTTCAAGTCCGGGGGAATTTGATCAGTACATATTTATGCACATTCTCCTACATTTTTACTTAGGCATTTCTTTATTTTATTTTGTTTATTATTATATTTTATTATGTTTTCTTATTTTATTTTATTTTTGGTTTAATTTAATTATCGCAACTATTTTTCAGCTTTAGCAGCCTGCACGGAAACGATCATAACTGGAGTTCTGAGAATCCGTTTGAAGCGTTCTAAAAATCGCCGGAAAGCTAAGAGAGAGAGCTATGACTTATGTGTTGGAGTCGAAGTCAGATTCGGTGCTCAAAATTCCAGAATTTCGTTTCAAGTTACAACATTAGAATTTTGTTTTAGTTTTGATCTTGTTTTGGGCCTGTGTTATGTTTTTGACCCAGTTGGGTTATGAACTGAATCCATTGTTTTATTTTGAGGGGAAACCTCGTTTACAGTATCCTATTCACTATTCACGAAAATTTTTGTTGGAGCTTTGTATGAATTATGGAGAACTAATTCCTTCGGATTAATCTGCTGTAATCGGTTCCCGCCAACACTTTGAGGTTCTTTTAATTTCCAATAAAATCTATTTCCTTTCAATTCTTCTCTATGATATTTTGTTTTCTTAATTCGATTTATATTAGGGATGATTGATTTATTTCGATGATTGCAGTTCTTATACTTTAATCGCGGTTGCTTAATCCGCGTATGTTTCTCGTGTTTGCTTAATTCACGGTTACTATTTTATCTGTTTGCTTAATTCAGAAATTAGGAACGTGTATCGTATAATATCAATTGCGCTTGTTGATTGTTATTATAATCGGAAAGAGGATAGAATCCGCTTAGGAATTGGGAATTATTAGGATCGATGATAAGTTAGGAAACGAAAACAGTAGATTAGCCGTTTCAACTCATTACTACAATCACTTTTTCTAATCACTTATTTTTCGTTTATTTTATCTTAATCAAAACCCCCCATATTTCGTTACTGTATTTGATTATTCCTACAAGAATCCTTGTGAGATGATATTCCGAGTCACTGTCGCTGTACTGCATTTTCCTAAAAATTACTCGTTTTTGATCCGCGAGCGACCGCGGATCACATTCGCATCGTAACCTGGAGGTGGCGCGCCTGTTAGAGGTGCCATCGTTCTCTTTTGAACTAACTGAAGTTGTAACAAATGCTGCAAAAGCTGAGAATACGGAATCGGTGGTGTATCAAATTGCCTATTCACTGTTCTTTCTTGGTTCTGAAATCGATGTGGTGCATAATTCCGTTGTTACTGTGGTGGTTATTGTTGAGGCGCTACAGGAATAGTGACACTTGCAACCTGTGGCTGTTGCTGATGATATTGTTGCAAACGTTGCGCTCTACTCCTATTCTCGTTTTTGTATACTGTCATTGCATTAGTTTCACCTTCCCTCTTCTTGGCATTACCAAAAGTCTTTCTACCTCCACCAGACGTGGATCCTTCTCCTGCTTGAATTTTTCCTGGCTTAATACCATTCTCAACTCAACGAGTCCTAAGTCTCACAAATCAGAAAGAAACCACTTTCTAATCTTAGTGTATACTAGAAAGCTCGGGTAGAAAGCTTTTATCCTCACAAACCATCCCAAATAAACCCAACAGGTAAGAGAAACATGGCACAATAAAAATTAAAAGCAAATAAATCAAACATGCAACAAACAAACTAGGCTTGGCTTGCTAGGTGTCCCCGGCAGAGTCACCAGCTGTCGCTACTCGAAAAATGCAATGACGGGGAGGCGAAAAGAAATACAGAAGAGTCGCCATCGAACTTTATTTATCCCATGAGGGGAAGGGAAAACATCGAGAAAACCCTCAAGAAAGAGAACGGATAAGAGGGTCTCGCGACCAGAGAATGGGTCCGGAAGCCGGTTATGCGAAGGGAAGGTATTAACACCGCTCGCATTCATCGTACTCGATGGGAACCATTTGTTTGTCTACGTGTGAAGGTATCTGCTAAAAGGTATTGCTATGAAGGGTGTTCTAAGAGAGGTTAGAAACAGAGGAAAGGAGAGATAAAGGGGAAGAGAGGACTCGGTAGGACTTCGCAGTCCTAGGCCTACGTATTCTCAACAGATATGAGAAAGTCAGAGTCAACGTAGTTTGGGGAACTACGGGTATAGAGGGGAAAAAGGGTGCTCACCAAGACATCGTCGTCTTGTGCCTACGTATTCTCATCTGGCATGAGAAATCATAGCAACGTAGTTCGTAAAACTACAGAAAGAAGAAAAAAGGGTGCTCTCCAAGACATCTCCGTCTTGTGCCTACGTATTCTCAATAGATATAAGAAATTAGAGCAGCGTAGTTCATGAAACTACGGATAAAGGAAAAAGGGTGCTTGCCAAGACATCACCGTCTTATGCCTACGTATTCTCATATGGCATGAGAAATCAGAGCAACGTAGTTCGTGACTACAATTAACCGGTGTTTTTTTGTGGATGATGCTATCGTTCACATTCTAACAGTTTGGAGACTTAGGCGTTACCTGTTTGTGGTAGAACGGACGTAACATATCCTTTTTGAAAAAACTAATTTTCGCCATGGGAGGCAAGATGTCGCGTTTAATTTGTGGAATAGTTTTTTAGGGGTGAAATAAATCCTCGGATAATAACCCCTTGCGGGTAGTACCCAATTCTTTATCTCAAATTTTTATTATGAAAATGGTGTGGCGAATACAAGCGTCTTCATATTGAAAGACGAGTATCGAGACCACACACTCTACAGTGAGTATCCTGACACTCGGAGAGGACGAAGTCTACACTCAATCCTCTCTCTTTAGTTCAATACAAAGAGAACTTCATTCTCTTATTAAAGATGTTTTTGGTCTTGAATGGTAAGTGCTTTGCGACAGTGAACCCTACGGTAATGTCAAGCACTCGGGATAGGAGAAGGCCTACGCCTAACCACTCCACGACCATCAAGTTTTTTAGAAAAAAGAATTTGAAAACACGCTTGGCAGGAGCCTAAGGTTTTTTTGGAGAAAAAGGTTTTGAAAGGAAAGTTTTGATAAAAGAGGCAGCGAATACAGTCGCGTCTTCATATTGAAAGACGAGTATCGAGATCACACACTCTACAGTGAGTATCCTGACACTCGGAGAGAAAGAAGTCTACACTCAATCCTCTCTCTTTAGTTCAATACAAAGAGACAAATATTTTTTTTGAGAAGATGTGAAAGAGATCGGAGATGGATACGAATATATACTGGATACAGATGACGTATAGGATATATAACCAACAGTCCACCAATTAGGATTTTATGGTTTCGATATTTATTAGATGTTTTGAGTAAAATGAACAAGTGATGATAATATGAACAAGACAATGGGCAAGATAATATCAATAGAAAGTGTAGACAGAGAAATATGTGCAGGAATATAAAACAGTGAAGTATTAATAAAATGTTAAAGTCAGAAGTTATTAATCGGTGAAATGGAGAAGGTCAAAAAAATGTGATATCTCATCTTAATCATAAACTAGCATCTATTAATCAAAGGGTAATCCCTCACGATCCCAAAGTAAAGAAAAAGGATCCAAATGATCATTTTCTACAGATTTGAAACAATGAAGATTAACGACTTCAATAAATCGACATTTACGAATGTAAACACTTCATCGACCATAAAAAGTAGGTTAAGATCGAAATAAGTTAAAAAAAAATAAAAATAATAAACCTCGTCTTAATCGTAAACTTCATGTTAATTAGTCGAAGGGAACCTCCCGCGATCTCAAAGTAGAGAAAATGACCCAAATGGTCATTCTCCTTAGATTTGAAATAACGAAGGTTTCAACATCCTCGAAGATCAACTTTTGACGAATCAAATACTTCATCGGTTCGAAAACAAAAATTGAAATGAAAAAAAGATACGAGGCGAGGAAAAGGTGAGCCTCGGATCCAATGCTACTTATCAATAGATTGACTAGTAACGATTTACGGAAGTTTTATCATCGACCAAAACAGAACATTAATGAAGGGAAAAGTTGAACTTGATTGAGAAAGATATGTTCATGAAATAAAAATTCTAAAAGCTTGTTAGTTTACTAAAAAGAAAATGATAACTAAACTAAGAAAGGTTTATATAAAAATATTTACAAAATTAGGAAATTAGTTTATATAAATATATTATTTACTTATTTTAAATATATATATATATATATATATATATATATATATATATATATATATATATATATATATATATATATATATATATATATATATATATATATATATATATATATATATATATATATATATATATATATATATATATATATTTAAAACAAACAGCAAAGGGAGAAAGGGTGGACCGTAGAAGTCCAGAGGTGTCGTTGGGCTTTAAAGTCCACTAACCAACCATCAGCATGCTAATCCCAAAATAAAATCTTTGTTAATGAGAATAAACAAGTATATCCCACCGTTCCAGTTAACAATATTAACACTAATTAAAGTTAAACCTTCTAAAACCAAACGCCATATGAGTTTCTGAGTTGTCACACATTTTGTTTTTTTGTTCAGCTTCTTTTACATGTGAATGTTGGTTTTTTGTCTTTGCAGAAATATGTGTTGAAGAATGGGTTGTTATTGATGAAGTTATGTTTAAGGGAGGGTTTCATTTAGGTGGGTGAGGATTGAAAGAAGTGAGGTTTGTGTTGCTCGACTTATGGATTTTAGAAATGGGTTTGTGGGTTGTTGTTTTCGGATGGGTTTTCTGGGTTTGTTTGGGAGGTGACGAAGGGTGAAGTTCTGAAACTGGGTTCATTTGGTTTTATGGAGGTCGTTTTTTTAAGGGCTGTTGGGTTTTGCGCCGAAGAGAGGAAGAATGTGTGGGGTTTTGTTGGTTCTGAAATGTTGAAGGAGGTGAATAGTGAGAGTGAATCAGAAAGAAGAAGAGATGGATGGTTCGTATGTGAAGATGTGAAAAAGAAGAACAGTGGAGGGTGGCGGTGTTTTTTTTCCAGTTTGCGGCGGTGAGGGCTTTGGATTCTGTTTTGTATTGAGAAGAGGATGAGAGTGAACAGTGTTGGGAGGCTGTGCGGCTAGGGTTCTCAGGATCAGAGGAAGAAGAACATGAATAGTAAATATATACCACCAAAGGAGGACACGTGGCCATGGCATGTGTTGTTGTTTGCTGATTATATAAAAAAAATGCTGCACTAATTTAATGGTAATAATCTGATTAGATCAATGTTGAGCCATAAGTCTAATATTACCTCTAATTAACTAACTAATAATATTCTAACTTAACTCTAAACTAATAATAATGATTAATCCTAATTAATAAAAACCTATTCTAACTTAATAATTAAAACTAACTTAAAATTCTAAGTCTTAACCTATTAAAATTTCTAAAACTACTTCTAAACTAAAAAACCTATTTCTAATTAAAAACTAATTCTATTAAAACTCTAATAAAAATAACCTATTCTATTTTAAAAAACTATTAAAGTTCTATTTCTAAGAACAAATATTTTCTAATTTCTAAACAAAATTCAAACTCCTAATTTCTACAAATCTAATTCTAAAGATCTATTAAAAATAAAAGGTTAATTTAAACTAAAAAGAAATAATAAAATAAATTAATATTAAATGAGATAAATCACAAAAATCATGAAATAAAATCAGAAAAAGCAGGCAAACACCGGAACACACCCAAAATTATCAGCACGAACTGAATCACCAGGAAGAGAGCAACTTTCGCTCGATTTTGACATAGAACTTATCATTTGAATTGGTTTAAATCATCTAAAATGCGAGCAAAGTGGTTGAAATCCTGATAAATTCAATACGACTGATAACATGGGCAGTATGCAAGAAATGATCGACCTAAATGATATGCAGATGAAATGCAAAGCAAAAACCAGTCAAAGTTAGAAAACTCGAGGGAAAGTTTTAGGGTGCAACAGGGATTAGGAGTAAAGATCTGATCTGCAGGGGATGAAAAGTAAGATTAATATCCCAAAGAACTCACTTTGACGAATACCAATAACCACTGGATTCTGCTGCGAAATAACAACTTCACCGGGAAATACTCGTTGAGGGAATCAGTATCAACCTTTGCATGGGGAATAATATGAATAACACTCAACAACATCAACCTCTGATTAGGGAAATAAAACTCATCGACATCAACCTCTGCTTGGGGAATGAGCCAAAGACCTGTGGGAAAACACACTGAGCTTTGTTCCACTGCCAGGGAAAACACTCCCAGGTCTTCCTGTCAAGGGGTAGGTGCACACCACTGCTGGGGAATCTCAATTTCGACCCTCTAGGGATAACTTAGGTCTTAACCTGCTAGGGGATAAGTGTGGTCTTAACCTACTGGGGATGAGTGCACATTATCGCTGGTGAGACACTTCTGATCTGACATCCTCACCTTGTGGAGATAGAGATATGGTGACTTCACTGGGGATACACCTCTGAAACAGTCTCAACAACGAGAACCCTGCAAATGACAAACATGAAAATGTGTCCTGCATGCAATAAAAACTATCTCATTCATCGTCCATGACATTATTCAAGCAAATCAATGTTTCAATTACGATTAGCAAGGCCCACGAGTTTATGTATGCAAAGTTTTATCAAAAACATCAAGCGTCTTTTGTAAACAAAACAGTAAAAGCTAAAACAGGAAGAGAAAGCTTTCTGAATAATATACTTCATTGGTTGAAAATGGCCTGTAAATAGGAAAATTTACATCAGATGCAACTCCTGAAAAGAGAAAGTTGGGAAAAAGTACAGAAATGCAATAAATACAAATGTCGGCAATGTGGTACAGACAACCACCATGTGTCGATTCGACTATGACTCGCATGACTTTGATGCTTTCTCCAATGCTTCGTCCTCTGAAAAGACTAACTTGTTAACCCTCGGGTCCTCCCAGAATCCACTGTGCTTAAAGGTTCTTACGGGTTTTCGATTCACCGGGATACCCATTTTTGCCGAGGCTGCCTTTTCAGGTTTTCAACTTCGCGGGTTTACATTCTTTTTTTCTTTTTTATCCCTAATTTTTACCCAAACCCAATCTTTTTATGGTTCTCCAGGATGCCCCATTTTTGCCTGGATTTTCTTTTTCTTTCCAGCGGGTCTCTTTAAGCAAAGTATTTTTTAACTGCGTCTGCGTTCACAGGGGATGTAAAATCTTCACCATCCATAGTTGAGAGTAGTAAGGCTCCTCCGGAGAATACTTTTCTTACCATATATGGACCTTCGTAGTTTGGAGTCCATTTGCCCCTGTTATCTGTCTGTGGAGGGAGAATCCACTTCAACACTGAGTCACCTGCCTGAAAGCTTCTAGCGCGCACCTTCTGATCGAAAGCTTTCTTAATCCTGCTCTGATATAATCGACCATGGGCGATAGCTGCCAATCTCTTTTCGTCGATAAGGCTAAGTTAATTCAATTTGGCTTTCACCCATTCTGCCTCATCAAGCTTAACGTCAACTAATACCCTCAAGGAAGGAATCTCGACTTCCAATGGTAGGACAACTTCCATACCATACACTAGCGAGAAAGGAGTTTCCCCAGTTGAAGTACGTACCAAGGCACGATACCCATGTAATGCAAAGGGAAAATCTCATGCCAATATTTGTAGGTAACAACCATCTTCTGCACAATCTTTTTTATGTTCTTATTGGCTTCCTCAACAGCGCCATTCATCTTCAGGCGATAAGGAGAAAAGTTGTGATGTTCAATCTTGAAACTCTGGCATAGTTCCTTCATCATCTTGTTGTTCAAATTCGAACAATTACCCGTAATGATTCATTCTGGCACTCCATAACGACAGATGATGTCCTTCTTGATAAATCGAGCCACGACCTGTCTAGTCATGTTGGCGAAAGAAGCTGCTTCAACCCACTTAGTGAAATAGTCAATTGCCACTAAGATGAAGCGATGTCCGTTGGATGCAATCAGTTCAATCTTACCGATCATATCAATGCCCCACATAGCAAAGGGCCAGGGAGACGCCATGACATTTATAGGACTTGGGGTACATGCATCTTATCAGCATAAATCTGGAATTTATGGCACTTTTTGGCATACTTGAAATAACTAGATTCCATCGTCATCCAATAGTAGCTTGGCCTAAACAATTTTCGAGACATCGCATGTCCTCCTGCATGCGTACCAAAAGCACCATCGTGGACCTCTTCCATAAGCAAACCTGCTTCCATTTTGTCCGCACATCTTAGCAACACCAAGTCGAAGTTTCTTCG
Source organism: Lathyrus sativus (assembly GCA_963859935.3). Taxonomy (NCBI): domain Eukaryota; kingdom Viridiplantae; phylum Streptophyta; class Magnoliopsida; order Fabales; family Fabaceae; genus Lathyrus; species Lathyrus sativus. The sequence goes on from OZ012737.1 coordinate 90,207,293, forward strand.
ATAGAGCATATTGTCTTTGTTCAGATAGAAGTTTCCAGACAACCTCCCAGGCGGATACTCCTGATTCTTGAGAAAGTTTCTGATATCATAATACCACATCTTTCCATCAGATGCTTCCTCTACTGCAAATATGAAAGCCGGCCTATCGAGGCGCGAGATGGTGATCCTTGGAGCATCATTCCAATGATTCACCTTGTACATCGAGGATAAAGTTTCCAGAGCGTCTGCCATCTGATTCTTGGCCCTTGGCACATGATGAAACTCTACTTTGTCGAAGAAAGGTAACAACCTTCTTGCATAATTCATGTAAGGAATCAGGTTGGGATGACGAGCCGCCCATTCTCCTTTAATCAGATTAATGACCAAAGCTGAATCACCATATACATCAAGGTTTTTGATCCTCAAATCAATTGCTTCTTCAATGCCCATGATGCATGCTTCATACTCAACTTCGTTGTTGGTGCAGGAAAACGTTAGCCTGGCAGTGAACAGTATGTGGGAACCGTTGGGAGTTGTAATGATTCCCCGATTCCGCTGCCATAAGAGTTAATATCACCATCAAAAATCATTTTCCACTAGGAGCCTATCTCGGGACCTTCGTTAGGTAACATCTCGTCACAATCCTTCATCTTCATAAAAATGATGTCCTCGTCAAGAAATTCAAATTTCATCGGTTGATAGTCATAATCGGCTGCTATGCGAGATATTCTGACAAAACACTCCCCTTAATGGCCTTTTGGGAAACATACTGAATATCGTATTCGGTCAGGACCATCTGTCACCTAGAAATTCTTCCTGAAAGCGCTTGCTTCTCGAACACGTACTTAATCGGATCCATCTTCAAAATCAGCATGGTTATGTGATTCAACATGTACTACCTTAGGCGTTTGTCTGCCCAAGCGAGTGCACAACACGTCTTTTCTAACATTGAGTATCTAGACTCACAATCTATGAACTTCTTACTCAAATAATAGATAGCATGTTCCTTTATGCCCGTCTCGTCGTGTTGACCGAGAACACAACCCATGGAGTTCTCAAGAACCATCAAGTACATTATCAAAGGTCTTCCCGCCACTAGAGGCATCAGTATCGGAGGCTCCTGTAAGTATTCTTTTATCTTTTCGAATGCCCTTTGGCAATTTTCATTCCAGACAACCGCCTGATCTTTCTTCAACAGCTTGAACAATGGTTCACTGATGGCGATAAGATGAGATATGAACCTAGCAATGTAGTTCAATCTACCTAGAAAACCACGAACCTCTTTTTCTATTTTTGACGCTAGTATTTCTTGTATTGCTTTTATTTTTGCAGGATCAACCTCGATTCCTTTTTCACTGACTATAAACCCCAATAGCTTTTCTGACCGTTCACCAAAAGTGCATTTGTTCGGATTCAAACTTAGTCTAAATTTCCTCAACCTTTCAAACAGCTTCAAGAGATTCACCAAATGCTCTTCCTCCATTTGTGACTTTGCGATCATGTCATCAACATAAACCTCAATCTCATGATGAATCATATCATGAACCAAAGTCACCATTGCCTGCTGATAAGTTGCCCCAACATTTTTAAATCCAAAAGGCATCACCTTATAGCAAAAATTTCCCCAATGCGTGATAAAGGTTATTTTCTCCATGTATTTAGGGGCCATCTTGATTTGGTTATACCCGGAGAAGCCATCCATGAAGGAAAACACAAAATGTTGAGCAGTGTTATCGACTAACACATCAATGTGGGAGAGCGGGAAATCGTCTTTCGAGCTCGCTCTATTTAGATCACGGTAATCAACACACATCTTGACCTTTCCATCCTTCTTAGGTACAGGAACAATGTTAGTGACCCACAGAGGATAATTCGTAACAGCAAGAAAACCGGCGTCCAACTGCTTCCGGGCCTCCTCTTTAATGTTAACTGCCATATCTGATCTAGTTCTTCTCAGTTTTTTCTTTACAGGCGGACATTCCTCTCGGAGAGGTAGACGATGAACCACTATATCTGTACCCAATCCTGGCATGTCCTCATATGACCAAGCGAAGACGTCTCTATACTCTCGAAGCATTTCTACCAGTCTTCTATTGACATTGTCTTCTAAAGCAGCCCCAATTCTGACCTCTTTCTTGTCTTCCTCTGTACCCATGTTGACGACTTCAATCTCTTCTTGATGAGGCAGAATGACCTTCTCTTCCTGTCTTAGCAGTCTGACAAGCTCTTCAGGAAGGTATTCATCTTCATCAATCTCTTCTTCAGCTTGAAAGGTTGGATTGTCAAAGTCATACAGAGTCATAGACGAGTCTAAATCGGTGGCATCTACGATGTGAAACCTGCATGATGATGATTTGATGCTTAAAATGAAATATAAACAAGCACAAACCACATTGTCGTTTTATTGTTAAAAGAAAATAAGAAAAACAGGGAGCAAAACATTTGAATGCATAAAGACACCTTTTGATTAATGATAAAAGCAAATGTTCAAACATAAACAAGATAAGGCCCTACAAATGAAAACCACTACGTCCTGAGCAGAATGTAGGGCCACACATAATCAAAGCAAATAAATTACTCTTCAAATGAAACTTGAACGACTTCCTAGATGGTCCAGTTGCTCAAGCTTTGGCCAGGAATACATGGCTGAATCCATGTGTCCATGTTACAATCATTGTCCCCTTCATCTTCAGATACAACATTGATTCTTTTGAAGATCACCCCACCACTTGTAAATTGCACCAGACCCCTATAACATGGAGCATTATGTGAAGAAGAAGATGACGGGATGTACCCCAATCCAAATTTATCCTGCTTGTTGGGGATACTAAGCACTTGACCCCATCCTTGCGAGGAACCAGACTCCACCATCGCACGAGCTTCTTTGAAAGAAGACATAGAAATCTTGGGAGTTCTGTCCACCATAGAAGGCTTCTCTTTTACTTGGACCGCTTCAAATGCTTGGCATAAGGTCTCGTGAATTTCCCCATCAACTTCAACATACTTGAAGGACGATAACTGGCTGATCATTATGTCCTCCTCACCACAAACAGTGACAATATTTCCACCAACCATGTACTTCAATTTTTGGTGTAAGGTCGATGCGACTCTTCCTGCAGAATGAATCCAAGGTCGACCTAACAAACAACTGTATGCAGGCTGAATGTCCATAATGTAGAAAACAGCATTGAAAACCTCGAGGCCTACTTGAATAAGGAGAGTAACTTCACCAAAGACTGGTCTCCTTGTTCCATCAAACGCTTTTACAACAAGATCTCTAGGAGTACATATCACGCCTTGGGTGTCTAACTTCATTAAGGCCTTTTTGGGCAACACGTTCAGTGAAGACCCAGTATCCACCAAGACATGCGACAAGACTGCCCCTCTACACTTAATAGAGATGTGCAAGGCATGTTTATGATTGCTTCCCTTGGGAGTCAAATCTAGATCTGTGAACCCTAAGCCATTGCCTGCATTCACGTGGGCTACGACCCCTTCAAGCTGATTCACTAAAATTTCCTGCGGCACGTAAGTCGTGTTTAGAATCCTCAAAAGGGCATTCCTGTATGCCTTTGAGCACAATAACAAAGATAGAATTTAAATTTTAGAAGGAGTCTGTTGCAGATGATCCACAATCTTGTAGTCGCTCTTTCAAATCAGATGCATGAACTCTTCAGCCTCTTTAATCAGAGCATCCTTCTATCCTTGTTGTGAAATTTATTCTATAACAGCCTTGCCTTTTCTTTAGTCAAGCCTCTCCACGTTGACTTCTGGCGGTGAAAACACACTACTATTTCTTGTCATTCCACTAGTTCCAATCAAATTATCAACAGATGAACCATCAGACGATGTTCCCCTCAACTCTTTCTTTTGGCCATTACAAAAGACCTCCGCCCCATAATTCCATGGGATTGCTTTAGTACTTTCGTACGGCACTGGTCCTGCTTTGGTGATTATAACATTAGGTGGCCTTGGCGGCGCTGATATATTAATCGTTCTGAAAGGGATCGAGATTGTAGCAACCTCATCCTGCTCCTGATTAACCACCTCCACATCTTTTCCTTCTTTAATCCTGTCAAACTCTAAGACCCCTTCATTCATCAAGCACTGAACATGATTCTCAAATCTCCACAACCCTCGGGATGCACTGCACACGCTTCATAATTTTCCCCACAACCTGGAAAAACTCCGCCTTTCAACAACCTGCTCTTAATAAATCTCAAAGGTGTTCTCAACTCAGCTACATCCATTACCAAATTCAGCTTTTCTTCTTCAATAATAACATTGACACCGGCCGCTCCATGGTTGGGCATTGGGTTCTGAACAACATTAGGCGCATCATTAGTGAAGTTGATTTCCTTGCTATCAATAAGGTCTTGCACCTTATGTTTAAAAGCCTTGCAGTTATCTATATTGTGACCTTGAGTGCCTAAATGAAAGTCACACCTGGCGTTTGCATCATAACCTGGAGGTGGTGTGCTAGTCAGAGGTGCCAATGTTCTCTTCTGAATTAATTGGAGCTGAAGTAAATGTTGTAAAAGTTGCGAATACGACATAGGTGGAGCGTCAAACTGCCTATTCATTTCTCTTCCACGGTCTTGAAACCGTCCTGGTGCATAGTTCTGTTGTTGTTGTTGCCGTTGTTGTTGAGGTTGTTGCTGAGGCGCTGCAGGAATAGGTATGCTTGCAACCTGTGGTTGTTGCTGATATTGTTGTTGGCGTGGAGCCCTATTCCTGTTCTTATTTCTATACCCCAACACTACATTCGTTTCACCTTCCCTCTTCTTGTTATTGCCAAAAGTTTTTCTTCCCCCACCAGATGTGGATCCTTCTCCTACCTGAAATTTTCCCGGCTTAATACCATTCTCAACTCTCTCACCAATAATAATCAGATCTGAGAAACTGCCTGACCTGTTTCCAATCATCTTTTCATAATATATCCCTGGCAATGTTGCCATGAACATATTAATGAGTTCTCTCTCAACCATTGGTGGCTGAACCCTCGCAGCTAATTCACGCCACCTTTGGGCGTACTCTTTTAACCCCTCATTGCTCGTTTGAGAAAGATTCTGAAGTTGGACTCTGTTTGGCGCCAAATCACTATTGTATTGATTGTGACGGACAAAAGCCTCCCCAAGGTCCCTCCAGCTTTTGATATTGGTCCCCTCAAGGCCCATGTACCATTCCAATGACGGTCCATACAAACTGTCTTGGAAAAAGTGCATTAACAGCTTTTCGTCATTGGAATATGCAGACATTTTCCGGTAGTAGGATCGGAGGTGTACTCTGGGATAAGTTGTCCATTTGTACTTGTCAAAGTCAGGTACTTTGAGCTTCGGTGGGATCTTCAGGCCTGAAATCAGCCCCAAGTTAGACATATCAAGACCTAAAGAATTATGATTCTCCGGACTCTTCATCTTCTCCTCTATCATTCTAAACCTCTTGTTCGCATCAGACTGCAGGCCTATGCCCAGATCTCCCCTAGAAAAGACATCATCATGTTCATCCTCCTCCCAATAAGGACCGGCATTACCATGTACAGCGCCCGCTGCATCTGGAATATGAGCTCCTGGTTGATTACCTCCGCCCAGAGGAATAACAATAGTTGGGATAACATTGGCTTGAGGAGTGCCATTGTCAGCTGGAGGAGGAAAAAAAGTGGTCCCACCAGGCAAAACTCCGCTTCCATCAACCCTAGCAATCAAAGGTTGAACAAACATTCTCAACTGCTCTTGGCCATTAGCAATCCCTTGCATAAGATCCATGAACTGCGCCATGCAATCTCTGAACTCTTGTAAATCAAGTTGAATCTGATCCATTGCTTTCTGTTGATATCCCCTAGTCGAGTAATGGTGAATTATCCGGTCTGCAATCCTGAAACACTGCTAAGAGAAAAACCACATAGAGAATAAGGTTAGTGGAACCAGCATACCTGCAATGCAATATGATAAATGATGCAAAATGCAAGTATGTAAATATGTTTCAGGGAATTTTTCCCCTTGATTCTAATTCCACAGAAGAATAGGAGAATGAAGAGCCAACAGATGGAGACATAAAATCCATCTCATAAATAAAATGAGGATCAGAGTCAGCATACAAAGTATCAAGGAACATAACAGAGTCAACAAAAGGACCTCAGCCAGCAAGCCTGGTGATGGTCGAAATACAAGATAACAACAAATACAGAAGAGCAAAAGAGAACTGCATCAAGCACGACAGCGTGTCTGGAACTCTTCGAATAAATCCTTTGTGTCTAGATGATCAGGTCGGGCAACTAACTCCTGAATAAGAAACTCCCTCCTGCTGATGATAACCTTCAACCCTTGAGTATAGTCTTCCCAAGCGCATTCTCCGAAAGCATCTTCAAGTCTGGGCTTCTTCAATTCTGCTCTTAACTTGTATTCCTCCAACGTTGCAAGAGCTTCTCGTAGCTTGCGATCATTCTCGTATTGACAAGAGGATTCTCTAGGAGCTTTTTCATCTTTGATTCGGAGTTGAGTCTTCAACCTGTCAATCTGCTGACGAAGCTCATCCTCTCTCTCCTTGTTGTTAGTCAAGATGGCATTCCACTGAGCGCTGAACTTTGATATCTCTAAGTGCACTTTCTCTAACTCTTTCTTCTTCCCTTTGAGGGAATTACCTAAGCTCCTTAGATCTTGACCAAGACGTTCTCTGACGCGAATTTCTTCAGTCAGTTCTCTCCCCATCTTATTCAGAGTCTCTGTCTTCATCTTGGACAGGTAGATGGCTTCATTCTTCTCGCTCCTGAGCTGAATAATCTCCTTTTCTAACCCTTCATTCACTTTGCGTAGTTCTTCCTTCTAAGCCCATAGTTGATTATACTTCTGAATGTCAACTACTATCGGTTCTTCAACTACCAAAGGATATAAAGGCTCTCTGGTCGGGAACGGTAACAACAACCTTTCATCCCTCTCTTGGACCCATTCAACATATGGGCCACAGGCTCTGCAATCACCTTTACCCAAGGCATGCTTTCCTCTCTGATGAATGTTACTCCAAGCTTGTTTCAAACTAGTTAGAGTATCATTATCAGCTGACCCTATGAAATACAGAGATTCCTGTATTTCCTCTTCCTTCGGGGGTTCTCTTAAAGCATAGCCAAATTGTATGACGGTAAGAGCGGGATTATAATTGATACCACCCTTCCTTCCTATCAAGGGGACATTTGGGAAGCTTCCACAACTGAAGATAATTTCACTGCCAAGAAGACCTCTGTTGAATCACACAATATTCTCCAAAGTCAAGACCATGAGCCTTTCTGACCATTCAACTGTGTCTGCAATATCAACAAACGGTCTAGACTTAGAAAGATGTGAAATAAACCATATGTATATCAGTGGCGCACAGCATGAGACATTCTTTCCTTGTCAGTTCTCATTCTTGTGGTGGATTGAATGGTAGATATCACCTAAAAGAGTTAGCACAAAATTCTTAGAAGCAAAGATGTGGAAATCATCCAAATCAATAAAGTCAGGTATATTGGGAAACAGTATTATCCCATAGATGAAGAAAGCCAAGATTGCATTGAAAACCACCCAACATCCCTCCTCTGCAAAGTGTTGAGCTCTACTAACCAAGAATGGTAATGGGAAGCCAGGTACTTCATTCCTCCATACCATCTTTCCATCAAATTCAGAAAGGGAAAAGACAAGGTCACCGCAACCAAATCTTGGGTTCGGGAGCCGGTTACGTAAGGGGAAGGTATGAGCACCCCTCATGTCCGTTGTACTCAACGGGATCCACGCTTGTTGTCTAATCTATGGGTGAAAACTATCTAACCCTACAGATAAACAGGGGTGAACGGAAAGAACTGACTCGATAGAACATCGCCGCCCTATGCCTACGTATTCCCTCGTGCAATGGGAAAGTCAGAGTCAACTTAGTTTAGAAAACTACGGGTGAAAGTTGTTGCACCCCAAAATTTGCCTAACCTTTTTTTGTATTTAGCTTGTGTTTCATTGCATTCATTTTAGCATTATCATCTGCATTGCAATGACATGTATGTAGGAGATCAAAATGTATGACTACCAACAAAGGGCTACACAAGGCTATGAAGCTAGATATGAGGTTTATTCAAGTGTTCAAGGGTTGATATCCTCATCAATGAAGTTAAAGATTCTCAGAGAAGGAGTTGGATATAAGAGTGTATACCTCCTAACTTGAAGGTTGTGGGAAGTTATTCAGATGCTTCTGAATCCATGGAGTTGGACTTGAAGCCTTGAGAGAGCTCATGAGAAGTATTGAAAGTCATTATGAAGCCTAGACAAGTCATTATGCAAAAGATATGAAGCTACAACCGAGATTGGTGCAAGTAGGGTTTCATCTGGTCAACCCTAGGTCAACTAATGATTTGAAGAAGGTTGAAACCCAATTTCAAGGCCATGTGATCATGGGTTGATGTATTAATATGCCCAAGGGATGATTCCAAGGTCAACTCATCATGAATCAAGAGTGTGAGGAGTTCCTAGGCTAGGGTTTCTAAGCTTGACAGTGTAAAATCCCCTAGTTTAGTGCCTAACTTCAAGACCACATAACTCAAGATGTGATTTTCATCTTGTCGCTACGCGAAAAATGACACAGAGTCGCCACCGGATTTTATTTATCCCAAGGAGGGAAAGGGAAATAGCGATAAAACATTTGGGAAAAGAGCATGGTCATCGCAACCAAGTTTTAGGGTTCGGGAGTCGGTTATGCGAGGGGAAGGTATTAGCACCCCCTTGCATCCATCGTACTCGATGGGGACCTCCTAGGTTATTTCGCGTGAATGGGTGTTTTTATTAAGAGTTTGCTTGCTTAAGGAAAGAGGGGTTGGTTTATTTATTTTAATGCTCGCCAAGGATTGTGGCCCTTGTGCCTACGTATCCTCACTTAAAAGAAGTGAAGAATCAGAGCTCCGTAGTTCGGAGGCTTATGAAATTGTTGTTTGTTGGTTGATTTTATACCTTGAAAAAGGGTTTTTGATTGAAGCCCTAAGGCGAAAATAGGTTTGATGAGTTGATGTTATTTTTTTAAGTTTTTTAAGAGAAATTGTTCTTGATTAGGATTATACACAAAAGACTTTGGATAGAAATGAATGTTTCGAATAACCAAGTCGAGCGCCTTGTATCCAAAACATTCAGAACAAGTGTAGGAGGACTCCATTCTCATTCCTTCTCCCCCACTTTAAAGTTCATGGTGCACAATTCTAATCATATATTTTATTGTATTTTGGATTGTTTATAAGAAAAAGGATCACTTGATGTTGGATCAAGGTTTAGTGTTTGTAAAAGTATTTGAGGTGATACAAACAAGGTCGATGGTGGATGCACAAGGCGGCCGACTTACAAGGTTGAAAATGGCTCGATAAAATCGAGAGTTTGCTTTTGAAAAATGGTTTTTGGAATCAGAAGTCAACAAGGACAATAATAATATTCACATACTAAAATCATACAAACATATGGGGTTAACACCCTTTGCAAAAAAAAAACATAAGGTAAAAACAACAAGAAAATAAACAAACTGATCAGTTCGCGCCGCGAAGGGTGTTCAGGCCGCGAACTGAGAAAAGTGAACATTTTGTTTTTGCATGTTCGCGCCGCGAAGGGTGTTCGCGCCGCGAACTGAGAAAAGTTTTCATTCTGTTTTTGACAGTTCGCGCCGTGAACATGGGTCGCGCTGCAACCTGAAGCGAAAAATACAGTATTTGCTGTATTTTTTGCTGTCTATTGTGGTTTTCTTCCTTTCTATTAGTTCTTAAAAATGTTTTTTTGGAACCCTTAGAACCTTACATGATATACTCGGTACAACAACACATAAAAGGGGAAGTAAAATGAATATAAAAGCAAAATATAAAGAGAGAAAGGTTGGAAGAGATGGATACCCAAGAGCTTTCTATCTTTCTTGCAAGTCCTCCACTAATTTTGTTGGATGTGCTCTCCACTCTTCACTCTATGCTGTGAAGGTTCTCCTTCTCAATGGCCCTCTTGTGATTCTAGGTCACTCTCTTTTTTCTGGTTTTTCTTCCTTTCTATTGGTTCTTAAAAATATTTTTTTGGAACCCTTAGAACCTTACATGATATACTCGGTACAACAACACATAAAAGGGGAAGTAAAATGAATATAAAAGCAAAATATAAAGAAAGAAAGGTTGGAAGAGATGGATACCCAAGAGCTTTCTATCTTTCTTGCAAGTCCTCCACTAATTTTGTTGGATGTGCTATCCACTCTTCACTCTATGCTGTGAAGGTTCTCCTTCTCAATGGCCCTCTTGTGATTCTAGGTCACTCTCTTTTTTCTGGTTTTTCTTCCTTTCTATTTTTCTGGTTTTTAAGGTTTCTCATACTCTCTCTATTTTTTGGTTTTTGCAATGTGTGTGTGATATGTTGAAATGAATGAAGAGTCCCTCCTTTTGTTTATAGCCCCTTGCCTTCTCATCTCTCCCCTCTAGGGTTTTCCCTTCTCCCCAAACATCAGATTTTTTCATGGGGTAATGCTTCTTACCACCTTTTCTCATGTCACTCTCTTTCTTTCCATTTCCATGTATATGGCTATGCTGCATTTTTCTGCACTACTTTCTCATGCTGTCTTTTTCTACAACCCTCTACATTGCTGTCTTTTTTTCTGCTGCACTTTGTATCTTGCACCCCTTTTGTTGGCTTGTGTCTTGACAGCTCTTGTGGTCAATGCTTCTACCCTTTTGACAGCATTTTGAAAAATCTGATATTTAGTATATAAATGCATCATTGTGGGTTCATTTCCTTGGTCTTGTGACATGCATATTTTGTGACATGAGGCAACTTGTCACCTCTTGCATGGGACTGTCTTTCCATGATTAAACATGCATAATCTTGGTCTTAAAACATTCCAATCTTGATTTAATTCTTGCATATTTCTTGGGATGTTTGTAAGCATAATGTGGACTTGGTGTGGCATTACCATAACATGAATTTGGTTAGAGACTTGAATGAAGATTAGAAATAAATTAATTTCTAAACATTACTTAGAGTTGGAAATCTTGCAACAAATGACATTCTTGTAATGTCATTGAAATTTCTCTTGGTAATATTCTTGCCTCTAATTCATGAATTCATGATGGATTCCCCTAGAACCATCAAACAAATTGGATGGAACAATCTTGAGTTTGGCCTTGAATTTCATGTTCATTAGGAATATATTTTGAATATCCTAATATATTGTCAAGTAACTTCTTCCTGAAGAAATCCACATGAGCAATCCTCCCAATTTAGATCAAACCTTAGGTGATGAACCTTTTTCTTCCATGTAGTCCAAGATAGACGAGTTATGTCATTTGAAATGGAAAATGACAAATCGAACCAATCCGTACCCACATGCTCGATATGTATGATATGGCGAATGTAGGGTATAAAGGCTAAAGGCGAAAATGAGGGTGTGACAGCTGCCCCTATTTAATCCTCTTGGACCTGAATGTCTGGAGGGTAAAGGTGCTCAAACATTCATGGTAGAAGAGAATTAAATACTAGAATACCCGGGATTTTCGACTGAAGAGGTATGGGGTGAAAGTAAACAGTCAATGATATGGCTTGAAAAAGGTGTCTTGTTATTGAAGAAGGGGTATGAGGGATATGACGATATGCTTGAGATGCAATGCGGAATGAACATGAGTGCTTTGCCAGCCGGAAGAGGAGGCACCTCGTAATATGGAAACATAATTGGCCAAGAGATATTCCTTCTATAAAAGATAGAGAGGACTCAAGAAATAGGAATGTGAGATATTCCTTCCATGAAAGGGGGAAAGGACTCTAGAAAAATGGTTTTCCTCTTATAAAAGGCAAGGAGGACTCCCGAACAAAAGGTTAGGCGAAAAATATTCCTTCTACAAAAGGTAGAGAGGACTCCAGAACAAAAGGTTAGGAGAAATATTCCTTCTACAAAAGGTAGAGAGGACTCCAAAACAAAAGGTTTGAAGACAAAATAACTCCTTCTACATTCTGCAGAGGAGACTCCCTTGGGAGAATACGATTGCATTTCCTTCTGTCACGGCAGAAAGGACTCCAGAAAAAAAGGTTAGGAGAAAATGTTCCTTCTACAAAAGGTAGAGAGGATTCCTGAACAAAAGGTTAGGAGAAAATGTTCCTTCTACAAAAGGTAGATAGGAAACTCCCTCGGGAGAGGATGATCGTAATTTCTTCTGTGAAAAACCGAAAATATTCCTGAACAAAAGGTTAGGAGAAAATGTTCTTTCTACAAAAGGTAGACAGGATACTTACGAAAGGTAAGCTGACAAGAACCTGTACAAAAGGTACGAGAGGTCTTATTAAAGGTAAGTTGAATTTGTTGCAAAAGGCAAAACAGGGATATTTTGAAAGGACTCTCAAAAAGTAAGTTGAGGGCAATAACCATCCTCTTGCAAAAGGTAGAGGAAATTTCTAAGGGTATTAGAACATCATTTGATCTCACAGGCACAACGGCGGAGATGATATTCCTTAAGTATGGCGACCATTCAGTTCTTGGCCACGCAGGCGTCAAGCGTCCAAATTGATCGAAGATACCCAAAACAAAGTTTTGTCACATGTAAAAGACAGCGAGAAACGCTTACAAAAGGGAAGCGAAGGGGGAAGATTTCACGCAAAAGGCAATGAAATCCTTTACGAGTGATAACACAATCTCATGTAAGGCTCAAAAGGACTTACAAAAGGTAAGTGAATGGATAAACACTCCAAAAGGATCCTACTTGAATGTCCACGGGAAATTTGTATCTTTGAGAACGATCGGCTAAGCACATGTAATGATGTAGTATGTATGCAAAAAATGTCAGGGACGTAAGAATGTGAAGGTTAGGGGTGATAATTTATGCCAAGTGATTGGGCTTTGATTTGGGGCGTCGAGTTTGACTTCCCAACATCCTCGTGACGAAATTTGGATCATCTCCAGATGGTCTTATCAGACAAGTTGTGCTGGCCAGTCAGGTTGCCCCTGATTTGCTCAAGTCCCCGACAAACTTTATGATCAGACGATGCTTAGGGTATACGTGCGCCTACTAGAGATCGCTTCTACCCTTTATACACCTAGGTTGTAGAGCAACTTTATGCATTCTTTTGTCATTATTATCATTATCCCACAATTTTCAATGCAATATTTATTAAGAATGAAAATTCCACTTTTTGCAATCATAAAAGAAAATAAATGTGACACACGAATTGATGAAAGAGATTTTTATTGATGATAAAGTGACCCATGAATGGGTAATTTTACATAAGGATACAATTCCTAAAAGAGGTAATTGCAAAAAATATGATAAAAAGCACAGTGGTAATGCGAAAAAGGATCGGATTTCCATTGAGTTCCGATTCGGCTATGATCCCTATGGCCTTGAAGCTTCTCGTACATTGCCTCTGAGGAAGGTGGATGGAGTGATCTTCCCCATGTATAGTTCTCTTTATTCTGATGATGAGCTCACAAACTTTTCGCAGACCTTAGTTTTTTCCCTTTTTTAGGTCCCTAACTTTTTCCTACACCGCCCTTTCGGGTTTTTCAGTCTACCGGGATACCCCTTTTTTGCCTAAGTTGCCCCTAAAGGTTTTCAACTTATCGGGTGTTATTTTTCATTTTAACCCTAACTTCTGCCTGGACTTTTCATTTTACTGTCCACCGGGTTTGCTTTCAAGCGTAGTATTTTTTGACTGCGTCTGTGTTTACAGGAGATGGCAGATCTTCAGTGTCCATGTTGGATAATATCAAGGACCCTTCGGAGAAAACCTTCTTTACAACATATGGACCCTCATAGTTAGGTGTCCATTTGCCCCTTGGGTCTGTGTGGATTGGCAGAATCTTTTTCAATACCAAGTCTCCCACTTCGAAATCTCGAGGACGAACTTTCTTGTCAAACGCCCTTTTCAACCGCTTTTGGTAAAGCTGGCCATGGCAGATGGCTGCCATGCGTTTTTCATCAATGAGATTAAGTTGATCAAATCTCGCCTGCACCCATTCTGCTTCGTCAAGCTTGACATCAGTCAGAATTCTCAAGGAAGGGATTTCTACCTCAACAGGGAGTACCGCATCCATGCCATACATAAGAGAAAATGGAGTTGCCCCAGTAGAAGTGCGCACTGAAGTACGATAGCCATGCAAAGCAAATGGTAGCATTTCATGCCAATCTTTATATGTTTTCACCATTTTCTGAACAATCTTCTTGATGTTTTTGTTCGCTGCTTCAACGCCGTCGTTCATCTTCGGGCGATACGGTGACGAATTGTGGTGCTCGATCTTGAAACTTTCACACAATTCCTTCATCATCTTGTTATTGAGGTTTGAACCATTGTCAGTAATGATTTTGTTTGGGATCCCATAACGACAAATGATTTCCTTTTTGATGAAGCGAGTGACCACTTGTTTGGTGAAATTGGCATAAGATGCGGCTTCCACCCATTTAGTAAAGTAGTCAATGGCCACTAAGATGAAACGATGACCGTTTGAAGCAGTTGGCTCGATGCGTCCGATCACATCTATACCCCACATGGCGAAAGGCCAAGGCGACGTCAACTCATATATTTTCCCAATCCACAGTACATATTTCACACTTAGCAAGCAATCAAACAAAAGGTTCATGTAGAGTACTACAGATATTTAGGGTGCTAATACCTTCCCTAGATATAACTAACCCCCGATCCCCGAATCTCTTAAGAGTTGTCGTTACATCGCGAAACAGGTTTTTCTCTCTTTTGACCTATCCTTTGGATAAAATAAAGTCTGGTTGTAAAAAGAAATAAGATTCAAGTTAATTAATAGCTTGATATCCAATTTTCACCGCAAAAATGAGAATCATATTTCTAGGGCAAAAGTGTCATGCAAGTTGGTTGACTTTAAAGCTCCAAATTCACATTCATCTAATGACCTGTAACTTGTCAGCTTCATAACATGAGTTCCATAAACCCTATCAAGGAATTCTAGTACTCAAATTAAAGCTATGATCATGCTCTACAACAATCATGTTAGGGTGAAGGTGAGATGTGTCACACCCTCATTTTCGCCTTTAGCCTTTATACCCTACATTCGCCATATCATACATATCGAGCATGTGGGTACGGATTGGTTCGATTTATCATTTCCCATTTCAAATGACATAACTCGTCTATCTTGGACTACATGGAAGAAAAAGGTTCATCACCTAAGGTTTGATCTAAATGTGAAATATGTACTGTGGATTGGGAAAAGATATGAGTTGAAACCTAAAATTATATACACTAAGTTTGCTCGCAAAGACGTCGCATCTTCTGCCTACGTATCCTAACTAGGATAGAATCAGAGTAATCGTAGTTCACCTCACAAGGGAAGATGAACACTTGATGACGATCAAGGTTCAAGGGGAAACAAACATGACAAGTTTTGTGTGGAGTTTGACAAAACTCCCTATTCTAAGTTGTAGTATTCAAAAGGGGAAGTAAGAAATCATGACGATGATTCTTACACAGAGTTGACGAACTCTTTCCTAGGGTTCTAGTTGAAGAACACTCCTAGTACAGGTGGGTCTCTTAGACTCAAAGAAAAGTCTAAAGGTTTCTAAGCTAAGGTTTAAATTGACTTAACAAAGTCGAGGGAGGGTGAATAAATTATCCATGACATTGAGGGTCAAGTGGACAGACCTTCCTTTGGAGGGAGAAAAGGGGAGGCGATTCGGACGAGAATTTAACGAGTTTCGTCGCGTGGGGACAAAAGAAAATAAATTCTAAACAAGATAACAATCAATGTAAAGCATGTTCATGGTGAAAACCAATTTAAACAATAAGAAAAGATGAGGATGAAACATGGTGATAATAGTTAACAGATGAAAAATATCGATATTGTGACGACAGTTCGCACTTAATGAAAATCAACAGATGAAATGGTAACAACCAAAAAACAAATCCTAGCATGTTAACTAACATGTATGGACATGGATTCAGACAAATTTCAAGAAAAATATTGAAAGGAACTACCTAGAAATTCATCTGCAATTACACAAGCAATCGCGAAACGCGCATAACTTACACATAGTCAAACTAAGTGATAAAAAATGCAAACATGAAAAATAAAAACATGGAATGAAAATAGACATAAATATGAACACAATAGAAAAAGAACGGACGAAAAACGATAAGAAACGAGTGAGATACGAATTTTTGAAGTTGGTATGAAAAAAATAACAAAAATGAATAAAAGAGTTGCCCTCCTTAGGGGTTGAACTTAGGATCTAGGCATGAAAGGTGCATGGTCTTACCACTGGGGTGGCTATACATCCGTTTGAAAAAGCCACCCCTTAAAATAATAAGGGTAGATTAATGAAATGGTTGGGTAAAAACACATAAACAATGCAAATACGTTTTGTGCCGTAACTTCCTAACCGTTTATCGAAACGAGACAAAATTTATATGCATCTGGGGTAGAATCAAACAAGGAAGATGATGGTGGTGGTGATTTTTGAAAATTCCCAACCTAGTGAAAAATTCGACAGCTGCTGCATTTGTATGTTATGTGATGCATTTTGAACCTCACCTCTCAAACCAAGTGTTGTTTTACTCAAGAAAGAACATGGACATGTTTCAAAAAATGCATTTTATGAAATTCAACAGTTAGTATAATTAAAATTCAACAGATATGCAAAATGGCATGTTCATGCTAGTGTGATGCTTAAAGTGCATTTTGATGCCTATGCTGTACTATGGATGCAACTGATGTAATGTCAAAGCATGAGCAAATTCCAAATACATGTCCTATGGATTTTTTATGCCAAGGTCAGTCCAAAACAACTCAAGTCAAAATCTGATATGCAAGTGCAAATGATCACTTTGAAAGTGCACTAGAATTTCTAAATCTCAAACCATAGGTTCTAAGGATCAAAGAAGGTTATGAGCACTCTTTGAATGATATATCCAATGATTTCCAACATGTGGTTTGGATTAAAATGCAGTGAAGTTAAAAATGACAGGGTGATGGTAAATGTTATGTTGAAAATGCACTTTGTGATTCTAATGAGATGCAAAATGTGTTCATGTCAATTTTAGAGCATGCACAAGTTTGAAATGTGATATAGGAGAGGTCTCAACAAGAAATGCCATGTAAAAAAACAAAGGAACAAAAAATGAGTATGTGAATGGTTGTAAGAAGTTTTGAAAAAAAGAGTGCTTCTTTGTGACAATGTGTGAATTCTGCAGCAGCCTATTCTAATCATTCTCCATCCAATCAAACACACATATAGACCAAATATGTGACAAAGAAAGGTTCTAACTTACCAAATATGCTTCAATGCTAACAGTTGTGAAAGGTGCTTGTAAAATGCAAGTTTTAGTGAAAAATGCACTTTTGAAAATGAGAATCTCATGACAGCTGCTTTAAAGCCAAGTGATGATGCTAACACCTTCTAAATGATGAATATAAAGTGTTCAAAGTGAGTTTTGATGCAAAAATGAGTTTATGTGCAAAAGGTCATTTGACATGCTTGATGATTTTTGAAGTATTTCATGGTATCATGTGAATATGAATTCTATGCACAAACCAACCAAAGTAAACATATAGACACACTCTAAATGTGTATTGAAACATGTTTAAATGATAATATCAGACTTTTAAAGCTCTATGCAAAAGATGAAACTTCAACTTGCAATTGTTTTGTCTTGACAGTAGTGTAACAGCAGAACAAGCAATGTTATTAATGCTGCCAGCTCAATCACACCAGTTTAGTATAGAAAAACAAAAGACAACATGTGGTGTGAATATGTTGAGACTTAATGAGTCATTTCTGAACATACTATAGCCAACCATGTTCCACACAAAACAAACAACCTAACTGCTATACCAAATTCAGGGGCACCTTATAACCACAGGTTGTGTTTTAGAAAAGCTTCAAAATGAGCAACATACTAGATTTGCATAACAGAAATCAGAAACTAGCATTGATAACAAAGAGGTGAATCACATATGATAACATCTAGATCAAATGAAAACCAATCCACACATTCATTCCTAAAGGTAAACTTGCAAATTTCATGACAGTATGCATATTTGCAACAAAGCTAATCAATCCAACCAATAACCTTTTACAACACTCTATTGGAAAATCACATATGTTAGACATATTTAAGCAAGGTAAAAATTACTTACCTCTTGTGAGCTTTCCAAGGTGAGCAAACTGACAGCAGAAGAAACAAGGGGCTCTCCCTTTGTGATCAAGTTTGTGGATTTACTTCTTTCTTTGAAAAGAGCAACTTTGTGGCCAGATCTCTCCAATAAAATTCCAGCTATCTTTTGATGCCTTGGACAGTTGGTATATCAATAACGTGAGGTGTTAGAGGTGTCACAATGTTGAGAAAGGGCTCATGGTGAGTTTTGGCTTGAAAAGTGCGTAGAAGTCAAACTATGGTACATGGATGGTTGACTTTTTGATCCTTTGGTTTTTTGAGAAAACTAATGGTTGGAACAGCTCCAGGGGGTTATTTTAAGGTTGTCTATGTAGCCTTTGAGGTGTTTTAAGGTTTGGAGAAAGTTCTGGTGTAAAAGATGCAAAGTGACATTTTAGTGGTTTTGGAGGTTTTTTGTATTTTTTGGGATTTTGAAGCAAGAATGTAGAAGTAGTGGTGACAGAAGTTCTCTATGGTTTTTAACAGATGTGTTGTGTTCTAAATGAGGCGAAGACACCCTCCTTTTATAGGCAAATAGGATGAGGAGCTTGCTTGGTGTGGTTGTTTCATCATGAAGTATGGCTTGGAGATATTTTGAGAAAACCTCCCTTGGAGGGTTTTCTATTGGATCTGATACAAGGCCTCAATTGTCAATGTTCTACTGAATTTTCTGATGTTTTTAGCAGGCTAGGAAGTGTAGGGGTGTGGTTGGTGTAGCTCACTTTCCACCTCATGCTTTGAATTTTCCAACTTGGTGCAACTTGCCCACTTGTATGGCAATGGGCTCTAAACTTGGTTTTATGATGTTTCCTGCATAACTTGTTATTCTCTCATGCCACACACATCTAATATGTCAAACATAACAAGTTGGATCAACCAAAATTGGCAGAATTGATGAAGTAGGTCACTTTGAAAATTTGGCCAATGTGGGACTATTATGTGAAACCCTCAACTTTGCACCTATGTAACTTTCTGCTCATAACTCCTCTTGAGATGTGCTAGTACTTTTTAGAAATCCCTCACATAGCTATAAAACATTCATGTTTTCATGAGTTTCAATTTCTCAAAGTAACTTGGCCAAAAAGCCCTCCAAAGTTGCTAAAAATGAGCTTAAAAAATGGAATTTTCCCAAGTCTTTTTCCCCTCTTAAAATGAATTTGACCATAACTCAAAATCTATGCATTTTCTGATCATGGACCACTTAGGGACTTTTGTAGGACTTGTCAAGAGCTTCCAAATGAGCTTTGAACCAACTCAATTGGATGTGTGGTTAAGGAGTTATGGTTTAGCCCTTTCCAAAACCCTAATTTCCCGATTCTTCGATTACTTCCTCATCCTTGACCCAATGATCATGAAAGTTGATATTCAAGTCCATTATGACATAAGGAACAACTTTGCTTCACAACTTGGAGTCCAATTCTTAAAATTTGAAGAGTTGACTTTTCAGTCAACTGTACGATCGATCGGTGATTACCCAGTCGCCTGTTGACATTCTGGACCTCCTGGGACTTTGAAACTTCTTGGATGAACTTTATTAGACTATATGAACTTCATGAATCACAATCCCACCATTTGAACACCTTCCAACATCAAAGTCAAACTACGGTTGACTTTTACTACTCAAAAACCCTAATCGGGTGCTCTGAAATGTACTGCTCTGAATTCTGGGGCAACAACCTCACATTGGCTTCTCAATTGACATTATGTAATTCTCTTGACCTTGTTTCCTATTTGAATGAGCCCAAAACATTGACTAATCACAAACCCTGAAGTTTTGATCTTGATTGCACGAAATCCTGATTCATCTGCAATTTGACAAAGACAGACTTGCACTGGATTAAGGTTAGAAAGTTCATGAGTTTGCTCCTAAAATGATAATGAGAATCTAAGGGGTCAAAATTTGGGGTGCAACAGTTGCCCCTATTTAAATATCTTCACTAGATGGAACTGAGGGATGATGATCCTCGTAGAATCGCAGTGAAAGGTATTTAAATATAGAAAAACCGAAAATTTTGTCCCTTAGATCCGATGATATGCAAAAGGACAGGTCAAGATGTGTCATGAATTCTAAATGATGCTCATGATGCTTGGATGCAAGATATGTGCAGAAGACAGAAAAACAAAACAACAAGCAACTACTCGCGAGGACTTGGCATTGTGGATCCGACACTGGGGAATACCGAGGTATAACAATCAATAGTTCAAACATGACTAGTGATAACGGAGAGAAGAAAATGAGGGTGCGCAAAGTCTAATGAAGATGACAATCTTACTAGGAAAAGCAAATACTTCACCGGGGAACAAGGTAGATTTCTACCAGGGACACGAGCGACTTTTTACTGGGGAATTTACAACACGAACCTCACTGGGGATGATCAGATGAGGACTTCCTATAGCGAAGAGTTCAAACGAGATCTTCAGAAATGGACAAGAAACAAAGACAAAACATGATGGGAAATACTAGTGACAACTAGGTCTCCGATACTTGTTTGGGGGAAAGGTTTCACTGGGGATAATGATGGTTCAGGCAGTGCTAGTAACCATTAGACTTCCTGGAGGTAATGGTAACGACCAACCTGAGATAACAACAAATGGAATTTTAAATCCAATCGGCAATGCAAGACTTCGACTAGGGAAATTGGCGACGACCAAATTTCAAGTAATGCCAGTAACTACTGGACTTAAAGGAGCATATGGTGACGACCAAGTCAGGGTACCAATGACGATTGGATTTTTAGGCGATGCCAGTTACGACTGGTCTTCAAAAGAAAACATGGTGACGACTAAAACATGTGAAAATGCTAACAAGCTACTAGGCTTTAGCTGGGGAAGTTGGTAACAACCAAACTAAAATATACCAATAACGATTGGATTTCAAGTAACGCCAGTTACGACTGGACTTCCATGGGGAAGGTTGGTAACGACCAACAAGATTCCAATGAAAATTGGGGTTTCGAACATCTGCAGGTGGGAATGGCTTAATTTTATTAAAACACACAAAGATAAATGCAGCACATAACAGAGAAAGAATGTTTTGGTTTTTTAAGATTGCCATTTTTCGTTTTAAAATGAAAGCAAAAGCAGTAAAGGAAATAACACAAAGAAATTAACAAAATAGTTCATTTTCATTGATTTTCTTTGAAAGCATGGGGCCTTTACAAAACATTCCTATAGCTTTGGGCATGGCTATGGAGATTTAAAACATAAAAAGAAAGACAAACAAATTACTTTGACTCAGGAAAAACCAAAGGAATCTCAATAGCTTCCCAGTTGCTCAAGGCAGTGTTGCAATGATATACTAAATGCTCCAGGTCTTCATCTTTAAAATCTTCTTCCACAGCACTGACTTGCAAACCTCCGCTGATGAATACTTCTTGTATAGTCTTCAGACGCCCTTTGTCATGTGTTGGTGCTTCATCATGAGTTGGTTTGTAACCCAACCCCTGGCGATCCATCTTTGGTTTGGCTTCGATAATCTCTCCCCAACCTGCAGGAATGCCTTCTTCCAGTGTCGACTTGACGCTCTGAACGGATGTAAAGGACGGACCACTCTTCACCACCGTCTCCTCTAATATCATTGCATTGGCTATTTCTAGTGCCTGAAACGAAGTCTCTAGTGCGTCTTCATCTGCTTCAATGTACCGAAATGATGACAGATTGCTAACCATTAGTTCTTATTCACTATGTACAATTATCAGTTTATCATTTACCACAAACTTCATTCTCTGATGCAGGGTGGAAGTCACTGCCCCAGCCTCATGGATCCAAGGACGTCCTAATAAACAACTGTAAGCCGGATTAATGTCCATCACTTGAAATACAATGTTGAACTCATGGGGTCCCACCAAAATCGGTAACTCTACCTCACCAATAACTGTTCTTCTTGAACCGTCGAAAGCTTTTACAATCAATGATGTTGGCTTCATCTCTGCCCCAGCATATGCTAATCTGGCGAGTGACCTTGCGGGTAGTACATTTAATAAGGATCCTGTGTCGACTAGTACTCGGGCCAGAGTGTCTTCTTGGCATTTGATTGAGATGTGCAGCACACAGTTATGATTACGTCTTTCTTTTGGCAATTCAGCATCACTGAAACTCAACGTGTTACATGCTGTGATGTTGGCCACTACCGAATCAAACTGACCGAGAGAAATGTCTTTCGTTACATGGGCCTGTCTCAATACTTTTTGTAATGCTTCCCTGTGAGCCGGAGAATTTATCAAGAGTGATAAGATTGATATTTTTGATGGCGTCTGATGAAGCTGATCTATCACTTTGTAATCACTTCTTCGAATAATTCTCAGAAATTCCTCATCATTTTCTTCTTCTATGCTCGGAGTTCTCTTTCTTTGCTTATCGTGGTGGGAGTAACTTCTTTGGGAATGGCTACTGCCACTTTCGGTTGATAGATCCGTCCACTACGGGTCATTTTTCTAGTGCCTGCAATGTTTATTATGTCCATCTGATCATCTGTCTGAACAACCCTTCTTGATTCTTGGTCTATCACGGTCATGTTGTATTTCCATGGAACGACCTTTATGTTATCATAAGGAAATGGTCTTGGCTTTTGGACTACAATTGGTCGAGGCTGACCAATAGCAGTTTTGTTGAAGATAGGCTTCAAACTTTTGTTGAATACCGGAACTTTCTCTTTTTTCTTGGACAGATCAAAAACGGGGTCAATCACAGAAACTTCTTCTTTCCTTACTGGACTACATACTTGCAATATCCCCTCATTCATCAATCTTTGTATATCCTTTCGTGCCACATCACACCCACTAGAATCAACAGAACATTCTTCACAGTTATTATGAATGCTTTCAAACAGCCCTACTTTTGACAACTTCTCGTGTAATGTTTTCAACGGCGTTCTGACCTTCGTCACATCATCAACTATCTTCTCATCTGACCCTTCTATTGCGTTGACCCCTTCGTGATTTGGTAGTGGATTACTCTTAACATTTGGTGATACATCATCAAAAGACAAGATTTTCTTCTCCATCAACTCTCTCACAAGATGTTTCAAAGCAAAGCACCCTTCCAGGTCGTGGCCAGCGGCACCCTCGTGAAAAGCACAGTGAGCATTTGGGTTGTAATGGGGAGATGTTGTATCTGGATTCAGTGTTCTTGTTGTTATCAAACCTTGGTGAAATAAAGAAGGGTATAATTTTGTGTATGTCATTGGTATTTGTGGAAGTGAAGGTTTTGTGGTTGGCCTCCGGTTTTGATAATTCTTTATGGGCTGTTGAACTCTCTACTGATGATTTTGTTGATAGGGCGGAGCGTTGGGCGCTCGTTGATACCCTTGTTGATTTGGTTGATATGCGGGTGCTGGCTGCCCTGACTAATAACTTGGGACAGGGTGGTTAAATGCTGGGGCTACAGCTGCCACATATTGTTGTTGGGCATACTGTATCGGATATACTGGTTGCTGTTGCTGAATTTGTTGAGTATAATTTGGCTGAACTTGCTGAAAAAACCCTTGTTGAGGCTGCTGGTAATATTGATACGGTGGTTTCAAAATACGATTCCTTCTTCCCATTATTGCATTTGTCTCACCTTCTCTCTTTTTGTGAAAACTACTATTAACCTTCTTGACATTGTGTTGCACCCCAAAATTTGACCAACCGGTTCCCACATCTGGTTTATGTTTCGACGCATTTTTGCATTCGCGTTCGCATACCGCATACATTGCATTTTCTCGGTCATATTGATTTTATCGGGATCACAGCCCTGTTTCCATATTTCAGGCGATTCAGACCAGTTTGGATGATCGGAGTTTCATTTTTGGGAAGTCGTGGGCTTCCCGATGTTTTCAGCTTGCGCTGTTGTTTTTGAGGACGTCACGGTGTCCGGTTTTTGCCGCGTATTTCGATCTGGTCTCGCGGTCTCTTTTAATTGAGTTAATTGCTTTTATTGCGTTTTTAGACATTAATAGATTTTTAGGATTTATTGGAATTAATAGATTTTTAAATAAGTTTTAGAATAGGTTTTAATGGTTTTAGAATATTATAATCTTTTTCTATAAATTTAATAGATTTTAAGTAGATATTAGTCTTAGATTTTAATAGGATAATAATAGATATTAGAATAATAGTTTTCTATAGAATAAATAGATATAGATTTTTATTAGTTTTATAGTTGTAAATAGAATTAATTGGATAATAGATTTTTAATAGAGTTTTATTAGGATATTAGATTTTAGTTTTTAATAAATAGTGTTATAGATTTTAATATGGAATTTAAATAGTTTTTTAGATTAATTGAATAGGGTTTAATACAGAATTTATTAGCGTAGATTTTAATTGTTTTGTTTTAATAGATGTTCTTTTAATATAGTTTACTAATTAGGTTAGTTAACCATCAGCTTTATTAGTTAGATTTTATTAAGTATGCTTCAATTAATTTTCGTGTTAATCAGCATTAATCATTGCGTTTTCGTTTTCATTTAATCATGTTCATTAGTCTGAGTAATGGGCCAGATGTCCAATTCGTAGGGCCCAAGAAAAGTCCAACGCCACTTGTCAGTATATAAGCAAGCAACACAATGCTTTCTCACACACACACATCATTTTCCACTCACATTTTTCTGGCCACCTCACATTTCCATTATCTCTCTCCCCAGCCACTTGGCACTCTACCTCTCACTCTCCAGGCCACGTGTCCCGTTTCCCTCTCTCACCCTCTGCATGCTCGCCAGCACACACTCCACTATTTCCCTCCTGCCGCCAGCCATGCAGCCACCACTGGACCACCGTAACTATCGCCAGATACTGGAAATTCACTAGTAACCGTCGTCGGAAAACGAAAATCCTCCAGAAAACTGCAAATTCTCATAATCTTCATCATCCGTTCATCGTTCGTTCATCATCAGAACATCATCTAGATCTAGGTTTTTCCAGATTTCCGTGAATAACTTCACCAATAATCTTCAGGTGTTCATCGTCAAATTTCCAGATCTTCATCAAGATATTCATATGTTCATCGTCTTCATAGATCCTTCAGATTCTCTCAAAGAACTTCATCAATATCTTCAAATATCGTCAAAGAAGTTCATCTTCGCAAATCATCAAAGAACGCGTTCATCCAACGATCTTCATCCAAATCTTCATAAGATCCTCAAAGACTCATCAATAATCTTCGTAGATCGTCATCCAGATCTCCAGTATCTCAAGAACATTCAACAAGAAACTCATCCACGAAGCTTCGTCAACTTTCGTGGATCTTCGTCATCAACACCAAACGATTCACTAGTTTCTTCATAGCGTTTTCTTCCAGAAAATCTACAAACAATCGGTATCTCCTTGAGCTCCCCAGATCCTCTTCAAGATTAACGAAGGTACTCATCTCTGTTCTTCAAGATCTCCAACGAACAACCTCATCAGTGTTCATCTAACTCCACTTCAACATGCAACGATATCTGGATTCGCTATCAACACCGAATCTCAATGAATATCATTAACATCCATGATTTTGCCAGATTATCAGCATCCAAGACGCGCTATCTTCAGAATCACTTGAATTTCTTTTTCGTTTAACATTTGTCCTCAAATTTCCGCAGGTTCAGGTTATGGCAATGATTGAAGGAAGTTGTTTTGAATCGAGAGGGAGATAGGTGTTTGGACAGAGTTTTGTTTTGGAGAGATGTTGAGAGAGAGACGGAAGTTTGAGAGGGAGAACGGCGGATCAAAAGTGAACAGTGTTTTTGGAGAGACTTAGGGTTTGTTCTTTTCAGAATGTGAACGAGAGAGAGAGAGAGAGGGTTGAGTTTGGCGTTGGGCTCTAAGGCCCATTGTTGTTTTTTTTAAGCACACCTCCCCGTTTTTTTGTTAAACCCCCCTCCCTCCGTTTTTTGCAGCAAGTGGCTGTTGGGCTGGGCCATTGCTGTTTGTTTTACTAATTGTAACATCCCTTGTAATATTACACCCTCCCCCTGCACTTTTATTTTCTTTTAATCTTTTTTTTAATGCATTTAATTGTAATGCTATTTAGGACTAGTTTAATATTTTGTTTAGAATATTATAATTCATAGAATAGAATTTTTAGGTATATTTTCTTTTAGGAAATTTAGTTTTAATTTTCTTTTAGGATATTACTTTTAATTCATATTTTAGCATAGGAATTTACTTTGTAATTTTTAATTGCATACTCTTGTAATATTTTCTTTTTAGGATATAGTTTCCTTAGGAGATTATTTTTTCCATTTCTTAGGAGTAGACTTTTATTTCCATTTGTTAGTGGATTTGTCTCCTATTTTCTCTCCTATTTTCGTTACTATTTGATTTTATCTCGATTTTATTTTTGGCTGGCCGTGTGACACGATTCAATTGGAGAATGATTTTCGATATCATTTCTCTATCTTGTCTTTGACACGGACATCAATATTCTACCTCTTAGAGTTCGATTTCTCGTATAAGTCGAACCATGACGGTCTAAGCGTTACATTGGTTCCTGGTTCGAGCATCCTCATCAAGGATCCAGAGAGGAGAAGATTGGAATGGAGCTTGCGCCCATGTCAGGAGCCAATGGAGCTACTTCGTTCAACATCATCATCTTATTCAAGTCTTCAGGCAACCGTCAAGTTTTGTGAGCTGTATCGTTAGATACGTAGGGAATGACAGTTGAGGAGTTACTTCTCAATCGTCTAGGATGTCTAGTATGGTACCCTTAGGGTGACATGCGACACATTCGCTCCTACGCCTTAGGTTCTTGCGTGTGTGTCCCGAGTTCCTTCCCGTTTAGGCGTAGACCTGCTTCCTCTTTGTTCTCGCCCCCGTGCGATCGATGCCCCTTTTCTCTCGAGTTCAGGCGATCGAGACCCCTTCTCTTGCCCCCGTGCAATCGAGACCCGTTTTCCCGTCGAACTACGTTTGCTCTGATCTCTCGTACCAGACGAGAGTACGTAGGCGTAGGATGCGATATCCTAGCGAGCTCCCTTTTCCCTTCTTCCTGTTTCCCCATTTTGTTGTAGTAGGCTGAACTACAGCTGCTCTGATTTCTCGTATCAGACGAGAATATGTAGGCATAGGATGCGATATACTAGAGAGCATACTAACAACTAACCTCTTTGTTCTCTCGCTGCCGTGCGATCGAGACTTTCCCGCTAAAGCCTGTTATCCCTTTCTCTTGCCCTTGCGCATTTGAGACTAGACCGTAGTTCTAAGTTCCGTAGGTTCCCGTACCTTTCAAAACAACTTAATCTCTCACTCCTGTGTGATCGAGAATGCCTTGTCTACCCGTAGTTAGCCTGAACTACGTAAGCTCTGATCTTTCACGCCGTGTGGAAGTACGTAGGCACGAGATGCGATATCTCGGCGAGCCCATTCCCCCGTAGTTTCCCGAACTACGTAGACTCTGACTTTCTCTCTTGAGAATACGTAGGCATAGAGTGCGATGCTCTATCGAGTCAGTTTCCTTCCGTTTAGCTTTAGAAGCCGTAGATAGATTGTTTTTGCATCCTTTAGACAAACCAACAAGCGTGGATCCCGTCGAGTACGATGGACGTGAGGGGTGCTAATACCTTCCCCTTGCGTAACCGACTCCCGAATCCAGGATTTGGTTGTGATGACCATTCCTTTCCCGTCTTTGCGGTAGGTTTACTTCGAGCGTTTCCTTTCCCTCTTGTGGGATAAATAACGCACGGTGGTGACTCTTCTGTTTAGCCGGCGCCGATTTTCGCAGTAGCGACAGGTGGCAACTCTGCTGGGTATCCAACGTCCCCTATGCGAGTCAATCCTAGCGCTTGTTTGCTCGCCTTTGGATGTTTACCTTTTGTGTGTTGTATACTGCTGTATTTACAATTTCCGCACTTTGCTATTATCTGTTGCTGTTGTGCTGTTGGGTGGTTGTTCCTTTGAGAGAGAAGCCAAAACCCAGGCTTGAGTACACACATATACTTAGAAGTAGAGAGTAGTGGTTAGCCTGCTTGCTTAGCTCGCACCAGCTAGCCGCGAAATCTGCACTCGGACGAGATTCTCTTTGATGCTTTCTGCCTGGCCCTTAGGGCTCGACAAGTTGTCTGACCCGAGGATTGTCGACTCTGGGGACCTATCAATTGGGATTCAACTAAGTGAGGCCGCTTCAAGGGATGATGATGCCACACCTTCTTGGTATCGTATCATTGCTCTTGAAAGTCTGTAACGTTGATACCCGTATAGGATGCCGTACCTTGTCAGATTAGGTTCATACCCGTGAGTGGGAGGGTTTTTGCAGGGAACCTAACTTCCAGCCAACCCGATATTTTGGTCTTCTCTTCAGAGCGAACGTACTCAGTCAACAGCGCAACAGTATTCAGAGATTTGTGGGGGCTGTGATCCCGTATTTGCTGCATCTTGCATTACATTTGCATAAACATTGTTGCATCATATTGCATATCATTCTCCAGCTAGCCAGAGTCTGATCTAGCCGTTGTTTTGATTCTGAAGGTGATTATCCGGTGTTTGGCCTGAGCAACTATTGATTGTTAGAAGACGACCAAAGGGTTGAAGCAGATTTGGGCAGAATCGAGCTGTGAAGTCAGTTGAAAGTTATTGGTAGCTATGTCTGAGAGCCACTTCCAGTCTCTTAACACCTTGACAGGTTTCACTATGACGACCAATCCTCTGTATGGCTCTATGTCTGTGGAAGACCTTCCGCAAGTGAACAACGTTACTATAGACCAATTTGTGCAACCTCCGATTAGGGACCGAGATCGACGTGAGCAGTTTGTTGTCCGAAATGAACGCCCTCCTCTTATTAACAGTCAAGGTGTTGTTTTCCCTATGGCGAATATCCGAAGAGAGATCCCGGTAGCCAGGACTGAAGACCCAAGAGCTCTTGAGTATGCTAGAAGGCTCCGAGTGTTGGAAGAAGGAGTCAAAGCCTTGAAAGTTAAAGATGTTGTCAACCTCAATGCTGCAGACATGTGTTTGGTTCCTGGCCTGGTATTGCCTCCTAAGTTCAAAGCACCGAGATTTGAGAAGTATAAAGGAGATAGTTGTCCGAAGCAACATTTGGTGATGTTCTACCGAAGAATGACTTCGTTTGTGCAAAACGACAAGTTGATGATTCACTGCTTTCAGGATAGTCTGACTGGGGCATCTCTGAGTTGGTATATGCAGTTAGAGAGTAATCAGATCCGATCATGGGTGGATTTAGCCAGATCTTTTCTGAAACAGTATGATTATAACCTAGACATGGCTCCTAGTCGCATGCAGTTGCAAGAATTGTCTCAAGAGAACAATGAACCCTTCAGGAAGTATGTTCAGAGATGGAGAGAATTTGCTGCCAGAGTGCACCCACCGCTTCTAGACCGAGAGTTAATGGGCATGTTTGTAGACTCCCTGGAGAGCCCGTACTTCGAAAGAATGCTTGGAAATGCGCCAAATTTCTATGAATTGGTAAGATTAGGAGAACGCATCGAGCATGCCGTAAAAATTGGGAAAATTCAGATTGTTTCGGGCAGTCAGGCCAGTGAAACTGAATCTCTCTGTAGCTACCAAACTGAAGAAGGAGTTGTGATCAATGCAATCATGCCAGATGTTGAGTATCCTCGAGATGAATCGGTGAAATCTGTTGGTTCTTCATCTTCTATGTCTTGTTATTCTGGACAGACAATTGCGCCTAGGGCACCGTATCCAGAACTTTGTGTCGCTTCTTTGGCAAATCAGCGAACTCGTGGCCGAGGTTATCAGTATCAGCGCCCAAATCAGAACAGGCCTCGTAACAACTTGGAACAAAGGAATGCTCCTTCTCATATAGTGCCTGTGCCGTATAGCCAGATTTTGCCACATTTGATTCAAAATTCTTTGGTGGAACCTAAAGCTCTTAAGCCTGTGCCAGAACCGTACCCTCCTGGGTACAATCCCCACGCTCAGTGTGGTTACCATGGTGGATCTCCAGGGCATTCAAATGAAGATTGTAAAGCTTTTCAGGCAAAAGTACAACAGTTGATCGACCAAGAGTGCATTTCCTTTAGAGAAGGAATTCTGGTGGTTCATGACAATTTCTCAGTTGCCTAAGCTCGTAGATGCAGAGGTTTATTTGCAAGAAGCCAGTGGTCCAGACAGGCAGGCGTCCTCAGCATTGGAAATCCTCGGACTTTTTTATCATTTGCATTTGTAGTTTCTTTTCTGTTAGTTACTACTTGCTGTTAAACATTGTTTTTTCGAATGGTAATGTTGATAAAAGTGACTATGCATTTTTCTGAATTAATCATGTCGTTGTCACTCATTTATTGCATTGCACTAACACTTGCATTTTACTTACTCCACTTTGTCACTTGATTAGCAAAGATTGGAGGGAGGATGACGAAACTGAATACTCACAACCGATGATCGTATGCTTTCATACAAAACCTTGCCGATGACGTACAAGGCATTGTTTCAAATCCCCAAACACTGGAGATATAAGGAGTTAGTCCCTTGTTAACCACTTCGAGCCAAGAAGTAGAAGTTTTTTCGGACTTTTAAACCCTCTCATATTAACCCGGGGCAGGGTAGTTGTCAGTTAGCTTGATCGAGCGTTCAAGTCTTATAGAGGAGTGTTGCCTTTCGAGGACCAATCACATCGTATTTTTCCCCAGAGGTCGCACCTCATCAACCACAATGGTTAAACCTCACTAATCAGGAGTGAAACAGTTACAATCCTTTCGGAGCAATCAAGACAACCAGTGTCGCACGACTTGTTCCAAGAAAGAAATAAGAAAGCTCGCTAAGTAAAAAGAAAAAGAAAAAGATGGAATGCTAATACTTAGGCAAAAATTAGGGCATCCCGCTGGACTTCAAAAGAAAAAATCGAAAAGAACCCAAAAGGAGTCAGTCCAGGAAAAAATTAGGGAATCAAAAGAATGAAAAGAAAGGATATAAAAAGAAAAATCCTCGAACAAGGACAAAGTCGTGTAGATACAGGCACCGAAAACGAAAAAGGAGTACTGTCACTCCGAAAACCTTGTGAATTCTTTAACCACTGTTCCCAATATTCAACATACCTCTCGAAGAGGCGAGCGCTTGGGCCAAGTTAACTGAACTTTAGGATCGGAGATCATCACCCAGAAGGGGTGGGTACAAATCATAATTTGAGCCAAATATCCTTTGTTTCACGAACCGTGAACCCGACCACGATACAACCCTTAAAAGACCTAATTGAGGTAGGGTTTATTCTGAAAGCGCATTACGATAAGGTTGAGTAACCTGACTCCTTCTTGATTTTCTAGTCATATCCTTGTTGTATTTTTTTCACTGATCAAATCAGCACTACGTTTGAACTCTTTGGTTCATTCGTCACTCACAATCATGACACGTAAATGAGTGACAGCACAATTTTTTTCAAAATCTGCATGAACACTGCATTAAAATTACCATTCGGGAATAAGCAATTTTATTTGCAGGTCGGTAGTTGACAGGAAGGAAATTCCAACAGGGAATAATCGAACCGGACTGAATAGTTTAGCAGTCTGGATCAGAATGGTGTATGTTGTGAAACCCTGTAAATCTGGGGCATTGACTTCTAATGAGTTCAAAATCAGTTGGTCTAAGGACAAGTCCCGAAGCATCGGTTGATTATGGGACAGTTTACTTGAGAAGCAGTTGATCAGAAGTGAATCTTCTCGAGAGCCAATCAGGGGCAATTATCCAGAATGTTGTGATTTGAGGATAGATCCTTCCAGTGTATGATCAGATCAGGTTAAGTCACTTCAACGCTCGTTCAGGGGCAAGCTACTTCAGAGATGTTGAAACCACCCATGTTGAGAGTTGGTTAATTAAGGATGAAGCTATTCGTTGTACAGACACCGGGGCAAGCCATCTCGAGGTTGTATTGTAGCAAGCCGCTTTCTGTTCAGAGTGATTTTCCCAAGAGTTGGATTGGAGCAAGTTGAGTTGCACTGAGGAAGTTGTTCAAGCAAGTTTGTTCACCCTAACAAGAGTTAAGTATCGGGGAATCGTGTTATTACCCTCATCAAAAAACCTGAACCTTCGAAAAAGGCCTTGTCGTTGTTGGATCATTATCCTATAGTTTAAACCTGTTACTTGACAAAACCTAGTAACCTTGTCATTTCCAAAACCCAGTTCTCGCCTGGCAAACCAGCAACCAGTTCTCGTCTGGTCCACCTTTCCGTAAATACCAGTTATCGTTTGGTACCTGTTATTTTTCAACCAGTTATTGTCTAGCCAACCTTTCCGTAAACATCAGTTCTCGTCTGGTGTATGTTAGCTTTCAACCAGCCCCATCTGGTCACCGTCTCTTTAACCTATTTATTGCATTAGTTCTCGTCTGGTGCATGTCAGCTTCCCAACCAGCCCCGTCTGGTCATCCTTTCCTTAACCTATCATCCGGTCAGCCTCGTCTGATGTTCCAACCATAAATCCATTCTTGTCCGATAACCTAACCTATTTTGCTATCAGTTCTCGCCTGGTAGTCCATCTTTGAATGCTAGCCCCGTCTAGTATTTTCCCTTTAAAACTATTTTGTTAATAACCTATTTTCATCCGTAAACTAGAAAAAGCCTAAAAATACCCGACACGATAATTCCCAGTGACTCACGTGGTGTCGCGTTCCCCAATACAAAGCTCGATTGACACCGATTTCCCGATTAATGTTAAATTAGGATTACTCTCCTCAGCAGATAGAAGTCACGTATTGTCCCCAAAATAGTTGAGATCGCAATTATTCCTCCTCAGAATAGGATCAGGAGTATCCTCAGCAGGTCAGAATGGATATCCCTGACAGCAGGGGCATTCTCAGCAGTGAGCTGTGCACAATTAACCCCAGTTTGGTTAATCCCCCCCGATTACAATCAGGTTGTCAAGGGTTAAAAAGAGCATCCCCGTGCAGGGTCGTCCTTCCCTCCTACAGCAGGTTGTCATTCCTCCGTCAGGTTGATCATCCTCTACAGAGTTCGTAACAATGAATTTGTGAGCCGTCCCTCAGCAGGATTGTTTCTTCCCCATGGAAGTTGGTCTCACTTTTCCAGCATTTATTTTGCTGGGATGATTCCGTGATACCCGGTTACCCCTCAGCGGAGTTGACGTTGCCTTCGGCATTTATTTTGCCAAGCGACTTTAGTCCCGGTGTTCTCTGGCAGCTCGAGCTTGCATTTGCACTTGCATATACCGTCATATTTGCATCTATACAAATGCATAGCATCTCCATGTCGTATGGGGCATTGCATCTATACAAACGCATAGCATCTCCATGTCGTATGGGGCATTGCATCATTTTCAAACATAGGCATTTCGAAACACAAATCAGATTGGTTAACCTTTTGCTTTCAGGCGTGTTTTCTCAGCAGGAGTATGGAGTTCTAGCTCAGATCTATTACCAGGTATTTGAGGTCTCGCCGTGAGACGTGTGATGATACGGTTCACCTTACTATTTTCCCCACAGAGTTGCTTGTTGAAGTTTCTCTTATCCGACCATCGGAGTATTTTCTTCAAGTTTGCTGTTCCGTCAGCGTCACAGGGTTTCATAATCAAAATTTCAGGAGTTGTCGCCTGTTGTCGAAATAGGTGCCTGGCAGTTAATTTCAGAGCATCCCCAATGGGTTTGGCTACTGCAAAGATAAGGCGGAGTTATTGTCCAGTATGATTGACAGAATTGAATTCCTATTGGGTGGAAGAGTTCTATCCCTAAGGAAGCCGCCATGATTTCTTTGTGTTGACAAAATGTTATCCCCAGTAGAGTCCTCCTCAAAGTCGTTGACACGTCAGCAATGGAGTTAGCTACTGCAGAGATAGGCAGAGAAACTGTATTCAGAGTGTTTTCCCGTATGGATAGGCGAATGAAGTTTCTTGTGTTTAGGCAGATGATTTTTCCCGTATGGATAGGCGGATGATGTTTCGTGTGTTTAGGCAGATGATGTTCCCGTATGGATAGGCGGATGAAGTTTCCTGTGTTTAGGCAGATGATTTTCCCGTATGGATAGGCGGATGAAGTTTCCTGTGTGTAGACATAAATGTTTCCCCAGCGAAAGCGCCGAGATTTTTCCGTAATGTGAGTCCTGACGTGGACAGATTTGTGTTTATTCGGGATTTAACGAAATTTAGAGTCCAGATGTGGACAAGGTTACTCCTGTGATGACAGAATCTCTATTCGTGTTGACGAATTTGTTTCTCTTTTTGTGTTGACAAGGTTAGTCCAGTTGTGGACGGAGGTGGTTTTGCGAAAATTTTTCAGTACCTGGGGTGTTACATAGGTTGTTGAAGTTGAAATCAGAATTTCATCAGACAATTGACCAGTTGTTGCCGTAACAACCAAATTTAGTTCATTGGACGTTGCTTCTCGGGCAGTTTTGCAGTTTATCTCCACGGTTGGCAAATTTCCGGGTTCTTTGGTATTCAACCGCCTTCTAGCTTTGAATGATTGAAAGTCGTTCGCTATTCAACCCTTCAGGTCCAAGCCATTTGAATAGGGGCAGCTGTTGCACCCCAAAATTTGACCAACCGGTTCCCACATCTGGTTTATGTTTCGACGCATTTTTGCATTCCCGTTCGCATACCGCATACATTGCATTTTCTCGGTCATATTGATTTTATCGGGATCACAACCCTGTTTCCACATTTCAGGCGATTCAGACCAGTTCGGATGATCGGAGTTTCATTTTTGGAAAGTCGTGCGCTTCCCGATGTTTTCAGCTTGCGCTGTTGTTTTTTAGGACGTCTCGGTGTTCAGTTTTTGCCGCGTATTTCGATCTGGTCTCGCGGTCTCTTTTAATTGAGTTAATTGCTTTTATTGCGTTTTTAGACATTAATAGATTTTTAGGATTTATTGGAATTAATAGATTTTTAAATAAGTTTTAGAATAGGTTTTAATGGTTTTAGAATATTATAATCTTTTTCTATAAATTTAGTAGATTTTAAGTAGATATTAGTCTTAGATTTTAATAGGATAATAATAGATATTAGAATAATAGTTTTCTATAGAATAAATAGATATAGATTTTTATTAGTTTTATAGTTTTAAATAGAATTAATAGAATAATAGATTTTTAATAGAGTTTTATTAGGATATTAGATTTTAGTTTTTAATAAATAGTGTTATAGATTTTAATATGGAATTTAAATAGTTTTTTAGATTAATTGAATAGGGTTTAATACAGAATTTATTAGTGTAGATTTTAATTGTTTTGTTTTAATAGATGTTCTTTTAATATAGTTTACTAATTAGGTTAGTTAACCATCAGCTTTATTAGTTAGATTTTATTAAGTATGCTTCAATTAATTTTCGTGTTAATCAGCATTAATCATTGCGTTTTCGTTTTCATTTAATCATGTTCATTAGTCTGAGTAATGGGCCAGATGTCCAATTCTTAGGGCCCAACAAAAGTCCAACGCCACTTGTCAGTATATAAGCAAGCCACACGTTGCTTTCTCACACACACACACATCATTTGCCACTCACATTTTTCTGGCCAACTCACATTTCCATTATCTCTCTCCCCAGCCACTTGGCACTCTACCTCTCACTCTCCAGGCCACGTGTCCTGTTTCCCTCTCTCACCCTCTGCATGCTCGCCAAAACACACTCCACTATCTCCCTCTTGCCGCCGGCCATGCAGCCACCACCGGACCACCGTAACTATCGCCGGAAACTGGAAATTCACTGGTAACCGTCATCGGAAAATGAAAATCCTCCAGAAAACTGCAAATTCTCATAATCTTCATCATCCGTTAATCGTTCGTTCATCATCAGAACATCATCTAGATCTAGGTTTTTCCAGATTTCCGTGAAGAACTTCACCAATAATCTTCAAGTGTTCATCGTCAAATTTCCAGATCTTCATCAAGATATTCATACGTTCATCGTCTTCACAGATCCTTCAGATTCTCTCAAAGAACTTCATCAATATCTTCAAATCTCGTCAAAGAAGTTCATCTTCGCAAATCATCAAAGAACGCGTTCATCCAACGATCTTCAACCAAATCTTCATAAGATCCTCAAAGACTCATCAATAATCTTCGTAGATCGTCATCCAGATCTCCAGTATCTCAAGAACATTCAACAAGAAACTCATCCACAAAGCTTCGTCAACTTTCGTGGATCTTCGTCATCAACACGAAACGATTCACCAGTTTCTTCATAGCGTTTTCTTCCAGAAAATCTACAAACAATCGGTATCTCCTTGAGCTCCCCAGATCCTCTTCAAGATTAACGAAGGTACTCATGTCTGTTCTTCAAGATCTCCAACGAACAACCTCATCAGTGTTCATCTAACTCCACTTCAACATGCAACGATATCTGGATTCGCTATCAACACCGAATCTCAATGAATATCATCAACATCCATGATTTTGCCAGATTATCAGCATCCAAGACGCGCTATCTCAGAATCACTTGAATTTCTTTTTTCGTTTAACTTTTGTCCTCAAATTTCCGCAGGTTCAGGTTATGGCAATGATTGAAGGAAGTTATTTTGAATCGAGAGGGAGATAGGTGTTTGGACAGAGTTTTGTGTTGGAGAGATGTTGAGAGAGAGACGAAATTTTGAGAGGGAGAACGGCGGGTCAAAAGTGAACAATGTTTTTGGAGAGACTTGGGGTTTGTTCTTTTCAGAATGTGAACGAGAGAGAGAGAGAGGGCTGAGTTTGGCGTTGGGCTCTAAGGCCCATTGTTGTTTTTTTTGAAGAACACCTCCCCGTTTTTTTACTAATTATAACATCCCTTGTAATATTACACCCTCCCCCTGCACTTTTATTTTCTTTTAATCTTTTTTTTAATGCATTTAATTGTAATGCTATTTAGGACTAGTTTAATATTTTGTTTAGAATATTATAATTCATAGAATAAAATTTTTAGGTATATTTTCTTTTAGGAAATTTAGTTTTAATTTTCTTTTAGGATATTACTTTTAATTCATATTTTAGCATACGAATTTACCTTGTAATTTTTAATTGCATACTCTTGTAATATTTTCTTTTTAGGATATAGTTTCCTTAGGAGATTATTTTTTCCATTTCTTGGGAGTAGACTTTTATTTCCATTTGTTAGTGGATTTGTCTCCTATTTTTACTCCTATTTTCATTTCTATCTGATTTTATCTCGATTTTATTTTTGGCTGGCCATGTGACACGATTCAATTGGAGAATGATTTTTGATATCATTTCTCTATCTTGTCTTTGACACGGACTTCAATACGCTACCTCTTAGAGTTCGATTTCTCGTATAAGTCGAACTATGACGGTCTAAGCGTTACATTGGTTCCTGGTTCGAGCGTCCTCATCAAGGATCCAGAGAGGAGAAGATTGGAATGGAGCTTGCGCGCATGTCAGGAGCCAACGGAGCCGCTTCGTTCAACATCATCATCTTATTCAAGTCTTCAGGCAACCGTCGAGT
This sequence comes from Lathyrus sativus, assembly GCA_963859935.3. Lineage (NCBI taxonomy): Eukaryota > Viridiplantae > Streptophyta > Magnoliopsida > Fabales > Fabaceae > Lathyrus > Lathyrus sativus. The sequence continues at coordinate 90,244,711 of OZ012737.1, forward strand.
GTTGTGAGTTGTATCGTTAGATACGTAGGGAATGATAGTTGAGGAGTTACTTCTCAATCGTCTAGGATGTCTAGTATGGTACCCTTAGGGTGACATGCGACGCATTCGCTCCTACGCCTTAGGTTCTTGCGTGTGTGTCCCGAGTTCCTTCCCGTTTAGGCGTAGGCCTGCTTCCTCTTTGTCCTCGCCCCCGTGCGATCGATACCCCTTTTCTCTCGCGTTCAGGCGATCGAGACCCCTTCTCTTTCCCCCGTGCAATCGAGACTCGTTTTCCCGTTGTTGCACCTCAAAATTTGACCAACATTACTTTACCTAGCTTGTGTTTCATTTCATTCACATTAGCATTATCATATGCATTTCATTGACATGTATGCAGGAGATCAAGAGGTATGACTACCAATCAAGGGCTACACAAGACTATGAAGCTAGCCAAGAAGATTATTCAAGTGGTCAAGGGTTGATATCTTTGTCAGAGAAGTTAGAAGATCCTCAGAGAGAGTGGTTGAAACCAAGAGTGTGTGATTCCTAAATTGAGAGTTGTGGAAAGCCATCAGATGATTCTGAAGCCATGAAGTTAGACTTGAAGCCTTGAGAGAGCTTATGAGATGACTTGAAAGCCATCATGAAGCCTAGATAGGTCATTGGGAAAGATTAAGAAGCCTCAGCCATGAGTGGTGTAATTAGGGTTTGACTGGGTCAACCCTAGGTCAACTGATGATTTGAGCAAGGTTGAGACCTAATTCAAGGGCCATGTGATCATGGATTGACACATTAAGATGTTATAAGGATTATTCCAAGGTTAACTCATCATGATTTAAGAGTTTGAGAAGTTTCAAGCTAGGGTTTCTAAGGCTTGACAGTGTAAAATCCCCTAGTTTAACCCCTATCTTCAAGGCAGTTTAGCTCAAGATGTGATTGTCATCTCATCTTGCCCCCAACATGAATGTCGTAGAGCTTGTTCTTAGATTTAATTTGAGTACTAGAAGTCCTTGATAGTATTTGTAGAGCTCAAGTTATGACTTTGACAAGTTACAGGTCATCTGAGGTATGTGAATCTGGGGCCTTGAAAGTTACCCAACTTGCATCAAACGTTTGCCCAAGAAGGACGATTCCTATGAACTTTTGGTCAACATGAATGTTGTTCCTTATCTTCTTAGCTTTCTAGATAGTACTAGAAGTCCTTGATAGGATTTGTAGAACTCAAGTTATGGCTTTGACAAGTCAAGGGTATTTTGGTCATTTGGAGATTATAGGTCATTTCAAGCATATGGCCATAACTCCTATTTCCAAGCTTCAAATGGAAAAATGTTCAACATAAAACTTGTTCAAAATGATGTTTTAAGGCTAGTAAGGAGGTCATGAGATGATGGAAAGGCTTGTAGCTCAAAGTTGCAAAAATGACCTAAAATAAGGGCATAAGTTAAATAAACCAAAGTTGGAAATTGATATTTTCAACCTACACATCCAAACCATGGCATGTAATATATAATTTTGACTCTAGAAAACATTTTAAGAACATTGGTTTAGCCACATTTTTGAGTTGAGATTCAATTTGTGGACTTGCTTTGGAAAGTGGTTACTTGCATATTAAGTAACATTTGCAAAACATAAAATCAAGGCATGAGCAAAGCCCTTGGCAAGCTAAACCCTTCCAAAATGTCACTAGGGGAGAAATTGAAAGAGAATGGGTTGGTTTTCAAGCTGCAAACAGAATGGTGCATATCATGATATGTGTTTGAAAATCTCATGACATGAGAAGTGGAAACTCTCATTAGAAGGATCTAGAGGGTTCTAGATCATCCAAGCATCATCTATATATTGAATAGAGTTGATCCAATGCAAAGGTTGGTGATGATTGAAGGAGAGAGCATAGATTGAGATTGAAATTTCATAGCTTGCAAGTGCAATCGGTTTCACCAAATTCTTCACTCTCCATCCATTTTCTTGATTGAAGCTTCTTCCATGGATGCCAAGGAGTGATTCCAGATCATAACCAAGAAGAATTCGTGGCTAATTGGTGCTCTTGAACTCAGAATTTCCCACCTGCAACTCACCATCGGGTTTCAATATTCAAGCACTTTCAACCGGTTCTTTTGCATACAGAAGCAAGGAAAAGGTTCATTGATCGTGTCTGCAAGATTGCAGAGCTTGAATTGGAGGTTTAAGGCATCTGTTCATCCAAGATTTTCAGGTTGGTAACTTTCTTCCTCTAGCATGAATTAGGTAGAATCGTGTTGAATTAAGGTGTTAGAAGTATTGTAGAATGGTGTAGGATGGATTTCAGATAGTTGATTTGAGAGTTAGTGACAAAATAGGTGCATTACCATTTTCGGTTGAGAATTAGATATGGTGAATCTTGAGGTTTCAGAGGAAGCTAAGGGTATGGTTGAATTCGTGACAAGATTTGGGACAAGATTCATGTTTTGACCATTTGCAATGGAGGCCTATAGAGAGAACTAGCGTTGGGGAAGACGACCGGAGCACCACCGGCGGTGGCCAGAGCTGGGCGCGAGTTGCAGAGGTTTGAAAAGGTTGAAGATGACTCTGGGACCATTGGACGATGGTTGGACTTTGACTAGAAGCTTGATCCAATGGCCACATTTTAAAGTTCAGCTTGTGAAGGATCTGATTATGAAACACAGCGTTTCATTAATCAGTTGGTTTTAGGCTTAATGAATTAAGTGATATCTATACCCCCTGAAGGCCCAATCCATTATTTGAACTGAGTTTCATTTCTATTTGCACCGTGCGTTTATTCTTTTAATTGGATTTTCTTAATTTTCTCATTTTATTCATGGTTCTTGAAAAATTTATAATAAATTGAAAATTAATCCAATCAATCCCATTCTTTTTGAATTTTACTCATGATTGAGTCTAGTCTTTTTTAGAGAAAAAATATTTTCATTTCATGCATTTTCTTATTTAATGGGAATTTTACATTTTAATTGATATTAAAATGGTTATGTTTGATACATAATTTTGTGGAATTTAGTGTGATCACTTGGTGAGGATTTTGAGCCTATTTGTTTGTGTGTGATTAGGTTAGACATGTATGCTCCCATATTATTTTTCTCACATTTTTGTAATGAAAATAGGTGTGCTTTCTAGATTGATATTTAGGTGCTTCCTTTTAGGGTTTAGGTTTGATACCTTATAATGTAGAATTTATTTCTAGGTCTAATTTGATGATTTGATCTCTGAAATTAATATGGTAGAGTCATGATTGACCTAAGCTCCCATAGTAATTTTTGTAGGATTTTACAATTGGTTTTAGTATTTTAGTTAGGACTAACTTTAGTACTAGGTTTTAGGTGATCCTAACTTACTAATTCAACTAGTTTAACTTCCTTAGTCCCCTTAGATTAGGGTTTTTGCTTGGTTTGCCTTTGGTTGAGATTGAAGACAAGGTGAAGACAAGAGGAGGATGCTTGAAGATGCTTGAAGCTTTGGATTTGCTTGTGCCTGAAGGTGTCTGATGAAGGTTTAGGATATAGGAGGCATAGGGAGAGCCTTATAGTTAGAATGATTTCTTTCACAAATATGGAAAGCATCTTGTGCTTCCATTCCTCCCCATGACTAAAAGTCCTTCTCAGATATTCCCATCCCTCCTTTGGAAGGATGAGTGGCTTTATCTGGGAAGTAGAACTTTGAGGGAACCAGTCTCTCATGATGATGAACCCTTACAGGCTTCCTTTGGTTGTCAGTAAGTTGTTTGTCATTTCCTCTCATCCTGTTGAATCAATTGTCTTCTGGTTTGAGTATCTTGAAAGATGTGGGGCTTGAGTTTGAAGATGAGGACTTCATTGAAAAGTGTGGAAGAGGATGATTCCTTGAGCATTGCCATTGTAGCTGAAGCTTGAAGAGCAAGAAGAACAGGTTGATACTTGAAGACCCAATGGATATTGAGTGAAGAGCTGAGGCTTAGAGAATTGAAGGATGAAGTTGACACTTCCATGTGATTGAAGACTACTCTGAGAAGCTGAGGCTTGTAGGAGGAGAAGACCAAGTTGAGACTGGTAAAGAAAAGAGAGTTGAAGCTTGAAGACTAAGTTGATACTTATGAAGGGGACTCAGTTGAGATTGAGTGTAGAGATGAGGCTTGAGGAATAAGAGATGAGTTGTCACTTACATTGATACATTGAGAGCCTGAAGGAATCAAGTTGATACTTGCAGTTAAGAGTGAAGCCTGAAGGTGGAATTGACTGAGAAACTGAAGCTTGAAGAAAAAGATTAAGTTGACACTTATGTTTGATGGGTTGAAACCTGGAAAAGCAAGTTGATACTTGTCATGAGTGATGGTAGCCTTGAAGGGTGATTGAAGTCTGAAGACTGGATTGCTGTCAGAAGAGCTGAAGCTTGGAATTGAAAGAGGGAGTTGTTGATCTGCTTTCTTGTCTGTTTTCTGTGCTGATGTGCCTTGTTTGACTTGCTTGATGCATTAGAATAAGTCCATGACTAGACTGACTTTAAATTAGAAGCATGATTGCACTAGAGGTTGAGTTTCTCCCTCTGCTTGTACTTTTATTGTATGGTTTTGCTTGCGGGTATTCGGTAGAGCCCAGCTCCCTTGCCCATGTGGTTTATTTTGCTTGACAGCATTCTATTTTCTTCTGTATGATTGCAGTCTCTTATATTTTGCTTGATAGCATGTTATCTTTTTCTATATGATTACTGTTATTCATTCTGGCTTGAGGTTGAGATGAGCTTGTGGAGGCTGCTGAAGGTGAGAAAATACTTAGAAGGGGGGGTTGAATAAGTATGACAGAAAATAATCTTAGATAAAAACACAAGTATTTTTATCCTGGTTCGTTGAACTCAACTACTCCAGTCCACCCTTTTCAAGAGTGATTTGCCTTTCTCAACAAGGACTTAATCCACTATTCAAATCAACTGATTACAAATAGCAACACCTAAGAACAACTGTTCTTAGTCTTCTTAAGAGCTACTGATCTAACCTAGATCCTCTTAAGGAAAACTTCCTTTACAAATTAATGTAATACAATGTAAGAGTAAGAAATTGCTTCTAAGAAAGCTATAAACACAACTGTGTTATTTCTCTAAGTTTAGAACAATGTATGAACAGTGAAGAATATGAGTGCTTTAGCGTGAGAGAGTTCTTGCAATAAGTTCGTCAATTTCGTCACTTGAAGAATGAGCTATGATATCCTTTATATAGTCACTTGAATATTGGAGAGAATATTTTACCGTTGGAGAAAATATTTCCAATATCAAACAGTATTGTCCTTTGTACTATTGCAGCAGAGAGACGGCGCACAAATAGTGGGTGTAGCAATTGTCTGCTGAGCTGTGAGTTTACCATATGTGGAATGTACCAGAGGAATAATATTCTTGCAGAGAATTATGTCTATCCCAATTAAGGAAAGATTTGCTGGCATATTCCAACGGATATATTAAAATAATCTTCTTCAAATAATTCTTCAGATAGTTTAGATCAACAATCAATATCAGAGTCTTCAGTCTTCAGATTCTTCTGGAAACTTCAGAGCATAAGATGTTCTTCAGATGTTGATGAATCAGAGTCTGGTGCAGCTGTGTGCTTAAAGCGTAACATGCTCTTAGATCAGAGTCTTCACTCAGATCAGAGTCTTCTCTCATTCAGAGTCTCTTCACTCAGAGTCTTCTTTCATTCAGATTCTTGATAATAGATGCAGCGTGTTGTATCTTCAGAATCTTGATGACTGAGCTCTTATACTTCAGATTCTTCTAATCTTCAGATGCTCTTGAGCCATTCAGAATTCATTGTTCACATCAAATTTGCTCTTTAAGATTAAAATCTTTTGTGCCTGTAGAAAACAGTTTAGAACAAATTTAGAGAGTATAATTCTTGTATACAAATTATCATTAATGTTATCATCAAAACATAGAGATATTACTAAGACACAATCTGTGCTCTTACAATCTCCCCCTTTTTGATGATGACAAAACATGAGCAATTTGTTCAATAAAAATGAATTAAAATTACTCCCCCTGAGATTAACAATCTCCCCCTGAAATGAATACTCTAATGGAATTAGAAACTTCCCTTTCTGGTTGAGTACATTTCAGATTCAGAGCCTGATTACATTTCAGATTCAGAGTCTGATTGAGGCCTGGTTGACAAATCCTGGTTGACATATCCTGGTTGACATATGTTTGACTTCTAGAGTCAAAGCTTGATGCCATATTAAAGCTTGATGCCAAAGCTTGATGTCATATTAAAGCTTGATGCCAGATGAACAACTTCAGAACACTTGGTTGTTTATCTTGCCATTTCCTGTCTTGAGTTATCTTTCAGATCATAGTACTCAAGGTTAGATATCAGAGTCTGGTCTACTCAGATTTAGCTATTTTTGATCAGGTTCTGAAAAGATAGATCTCAGGAAAAACTTCAATGAATTTTGTCAGAGTCTGGTTAGATAAATTTGTCAGAGTCTGGTTAGATTCAAAGAATGTTAGTAACATGTCTGACTTAGTTCAGATAATTGCTTATAGATTTGAACAATCAGATTCTATTTTGTTTCTCCCCCTTTTTGTCATAATCAAAAAGAATTTTAAAAGACAGTAAGGATGCAGAAGAAACACATATCCAGATAAGCAAAAAAATCATTGTCATTAAGTCAAGAGAACAAAACATATCAGAAGACAATCAAAAACAAAACAAAACATGAAGAACTTGTGCAAAACATCAGGTAGGTTTAGCAGATGAGGCTTGTTGAGAAGCAATGAGGTGCAGCAGTGCTGTAATCCTTTCTGAATTTTCATCTTGCTTAGCCATCCAAGTTTTCATTTCTTCATTTGTTTTCTTTTGATCAACCATAAAGTCCTTTAGTTCTTTGACATCCTTCTGAAGATTTGTAGAGTCTGAAACAGCAGATTCTGAAACAATAGATTCTGAAACATTCTTAGTAACATCAGGTGCAGGAATTTCTGGAGGTGGAGGAGCTTCTAGAAGAAGAATAGGAGGAGGGTTTCTCTTAATCCGTTTTTGATAAGCAGCAAGCCTTACTTTTGACAATCTAAGACATTGAGTCCTGATTTTCAAAGCCTCCCTATTCAGTCTGTAAAGATATTTCTTCCAAACAGCATTAGCAGCCTCTTTGTCCATAGTAGTCATGCAAACATCCATAATGTCAGCAAAGTCTGAGACATTATCCTTATCAAAATCTCTTAACATAGTATAAACACTTGATCCCAATTCTGCTTCATCAGGGATTCTGGGTTGGGTTGGTTGTGTTTGTGGTGTTTGTTTAGAAGGTTGAGGTTGTGAAGATGGATGTTCAGATGTTTGTGGTTCAGACGTTTGTTGGGTGGTTTGTGGTTCAGATGTTGGTTGATTGGTTGGTTCAGATGTTGGTTGGGTGGTTTGAGGTTCAGATGTTGGTTGATTGGTGTTTTGGATTTCAAGAGGTTGTGGAGTGAGAGTTTGAGTTGGGGAATTTTGTGGAGAGGGTGGATGTTCAGAAGATGGAGATTTAAACAGTTGTTTCCAAACACTCTCAGAACGAGGTTGTTTGAGATCATTCAAGCATTCATTAATGAAACCAGATGATTCATCATCAGATGATGTATCAGAGTGGTTAGATTTTTCAGAAGTTGAAGATAAAATGATAGAACGGTTTAAGGGTGTGATATCTAATATCTCATTAGGATTAATGAGATTTTCAGGTTGGTCAGAGTGTTCAGGGTGAACATCCTCTGGAATGGTAGATTCTGGGATAGTGTTTTGAGGTTGTGGTGTTGTTTGTTGAGTTTGTTTGGATTGTGGTGTATGAGTCTCAGATGGTCTAGATCTTTTAAATATAAGGGGTGAGTCAGATGGTGTGGGGGTAGCAGAATGATGAACAGGATTAGAATCAGTGTTAAATACCTGTTTCAGAGTATCTCTAATCTCTTCAAAAGTTGCTGCAGGAGGATTTGGTTGAACCTTCTTCAGCTTCTTCCTTTTCTTCTTCTTTTCAGCATCTGAATGCTTCCTTTTCTTCTGATGACCTTCTTTATCAGCTTTTCTCTTACGTCTTCTTTCCCTTGTCAAATCAGGAAGAACTTGGCCTTCCTTCTGCACAAGATTGGCAGGAATCTCAACACCATCTCTTATGCAGCGAGCAACATACTCAGCAATAAGTTCTCTAGGTTCATCTGAGGTGAATAAAGGAAAATCCTCAACAGGAATCCTTCTTCCCCTAACTTCTTCAGAGTTAGTTTTCCTTGGTTTCTCAGATAAATCTTCAACCAATTTCATCCTTCTCAGAGTTAAACCATTTATTTCAGAGCCAATGATAAAATTCAGATCTTCTGTCAGCCCAGCCTCTTGCAGATGCGCCACAAGTTGGTTTTCTATCAGAATATCTGAAATCAGCCTTCCCATAGGGATCCATGTTCTGACTTTTCCAGTTTTATCTCTGGCTGTTTCCCTTGTTTCCTTGACGTGAGATACCAGATGATTAAACAACAGATATGGAAGATCAATCTGAATGTTTTGGTGTAAACAATACATGAAGTAAAGTTGTTCAGCATTAACATAATCAGATGAGTTTGAAGAGGGTCTGTGAAAGATGGTGTTCATGAAAATCTTAGCCCATATCTTGTAAGTGGGTTTCAAAAACTTAACCTTCTTACAAGGTTCACCAGTAATGCAGATTTCTTGACAAACATCTTTCAGATCTTCACGCGCAGAAGACAGAGAGGTTACTCCATCAGTTGCCTTGAAACCTATGAGTTTCCTGATCAGATTTTCAGTGATAACAATCTTTTTCCCCAGCACAGAGGAGTGAATGAACTTTGGAGTAGCAAATGCGTGGATCCAAAACTCCTTCACTAACTTTGGATACACAGGACCCATAAGCCTATCAAAGTAACCGTCCCAGCCTTGTGCTTTGATTGAAGGAATCAGATCAAACCCATTTTCAGCAAGATCTTCTAAATCCACGAAACTTTCACACAATACTTCAAGTGAATCAACAGGAGTTAGGAGAGTGCGTACTGGTTCAATGACAGTGGTAGCATCTTTGGTAGTAACAGCTTTTGAAGTGGATGCCATTGTTGATGATGATGAAGAAGATGAAGGTTTCTGGGTTCTTTTAGGGTTTGCAAAGAGAGAGAACAACAAGCAAAAACGCATATGTGTTTGAGAATGTGAAAAGTGTGAATGTGTTAAGAGAGTGGTTTATATAGACAAATAAAACACGCATGGGAAACACAACAGACATACATAGGACACATACGCACGTTTGCATTAAATGAAAAGTAATCATTTTTAATTATGATATGACATTTGGGGGAAAATCAAGACAGATTGAGATTTTCAAAGCAATACCTTAAACGTCATAATCAGTAGGTGTACTCCATCTTTTCAGATTATGAGTGACACGTGTTTGCTTGCATGTGATTCTGTAACTCTTAAGAAATGAAACGTTTTCAACTTTCAGATCCTCTGAGATGGTCAGTACAGAGTTTCACACAAAAAATAAATCACAGATAAAATAAACAAGCAAAACAGATGAAATACTTCAGAGTGTTAAACACTTAGCATCTGAGAAGTTGACTCTGAGAAATATTACTCTGGACAAAAATCCATACAAATATTTTTCAGAATAAACTTAAACCTATCTTCAGCAAGGGGTTTTGTGAAAATATCTGCCCATTGATGATCTGTATCAACAAAGGCTAAATTTATTACACCCTTCTGAACATAGTCTCTGATGAAATGATGTTTAATCTCTATATGTTTAGCCTTAGAGTGTAAAATTGGATTTTTGGATAAACATATAGCTGAAGTATTGTCACAGAAGATAGAAAGATTACTCTCATAGATTTGATAATCTTCTAGTTGACTCTTCATCCAGAGCATCTGAGTGGAACATCCAGCAGCAGCAATGTATTCTGCCTCTGTGGTTGATAGTGCAATTGTTGGTTGCTTCTTGCTGTACCAGGAGATCAGATGACTTCCAAGAAACTGACAGCTTCCAGAAGTACTTTTGCGCTCAACTCTATCTCCAGCATAGTCAGCATCACAGAATCCAACTAGTGAATATTTGTCAGATCTTCTGTAACACAAACCAACATTAGCAGTACCTTTCAGATACCTTAGAATCCTCTTAACAGCAGTTAAGTGTGATTCTCTAGGATCTGATTGGAATCTAGCACATAAACAAACACTAAACAAAATGTCTGGTCTAGAAGCAGTCAAATAAAGAAGAGATCCTATCATACCTCTGTAGAGTTTCTGATCTACCTTCTTACTTACCTCTTCCTTACCTAGAGTGCTTGTAGGATGCATTGGAGTCTTTGCCATTTTGCTATCCAACATGTTAAACTTCTTCAGAAGCTCTTTAACATACTTGGTCTGATGTATGTAGGTGCACTCTGGAGTCTGATTTACTTGGATTCCCAGAAAGAATCTCAATTCTCCCATCATGCTCATCTCAAATTCTTCCTGCATACATTTAGCAAACTCCTTTCCAAGCATAATATTTGTTGATCCAAAAATAATATCATCTACATAAATTTGACAAATCAACAAATATTTCTTAATGGTTTTACAAAATAGTGTGGTATCCACTTTTCCTCTGATGAAATTTTTCTTCAGAAGAAAATTACTCAACCTCTCATACCAAGCTCTGGGAGCTTGTTTTAGTCCATAAAGAGATTTTTTCAGTTTGAAAACATGATCTGGAAAATTTTCATTTTCAAAACCAGGAGGTTGGTGGACATACACTTCCTCTTCTATAATTCCATTAAGAAAAGCACTTTTAACATCCATCTGATAAAGAGTGATGTTATGTTGTGCAGCAAATGAAATAAGCAAGCGTATAGACTCTAACCTTGCAACAGGAGCATATGTTTCTGTGTAGTCTATGCCTTCTTGTTGACTATAGCCTTGAGCAACCAGTCTTGCTTTGTTCCTTTCAACTTCTCCTTTCTCATTAAGTTTATTTCTGAAAACCCATTTTGTTCCAATAACATTGAAACCTTTAGGTCTTGGAACCAGATCCCAGACTTCATTCCTTGTGAATTGATTCAGCTCCTCTTGCATAGCTAAAATCCATTCATTATCTTCCAGAGCCTCATCAACAGATGATGGTTCTATAATTGACACTAAGCCACAGAAGGAAGATTCAGAAGTTCTGAGAAATGCTCTTGTCCTTATTGGATCATCTTTCTTTCCAATTATCACATCCTCTGGATGAGAAGCTTTCATTCTGGAAGAAGATCCTCTGACTGTTGGTCTTTCAGAAATATGCAGATTGTCAAGTTGGGAAGTTAGAGGCGTAGCATCTGGATTTGCTTCAGAGTCTTTGTCTTTAGTCTTGTCTGCCTCTGAGCCTTCAGAGTCTGTGAGAATAACTTCTCTATCTGCAGAACTTTCAACTTGCTTTGGCTTTTCAGAGCCAAGCTTATCATCAAATCTAACATGAATAGATTCTTCCACAATCTGTGTTTCAGTATTGAATACTCTGTAGCCTTTAGAGCGTTCAGAATAACCAAGCATGAAACACTTCTGTGCTTTGGAATCAAACTTGTTCAGATGATCTTTAGTGTTAAGCATATAACAAACACATCCAAATGGATGAAAATAAGCAATGTTGGGCTTTCTGTTTCTCCACAATTCATAGGGAGTCTTTTCCAGAAGAGGTCTTACAGACACTCTGTTCTGAATATAACATGCTGTATTTATTGCTTCTGCCCAAAAGTATTTTGCCAGATTTGTCTCGTTGATCATGGTTCTGGCCATTTCTTGCAATGTTCTATTTTTCCTCTCTACAACTCCATTTTGTTGTGGAGTTCTAGGACAGGAGAAATCATGTGCAATTCCTTTTTCAGAAAAATATTTTTCAAAATATTTGTTTTCAAATTCGCCACCATGATCACTTCTGACTTTAATAATTTTGCATTCTTTTTCAGTCTGGACTTGATTGCAGAAGTCAATGAACACAGAATGAGACTCATCCTTGTGTTTTAGAAACTTTACCCATGTCCATCTGCTGTAGTCATCTACAATGACTAACCCATACTTCTTGCCTCTGATGGATGCAGTTTTCACTGGTCCAAACAGATCAATATGAAGTAATTCCAATGGTCTAGAGGTGGAAACAACATTTTTTGGTTTAAAATGAGATTTTGAAAATTTACCCTTTTGACATGCGCCACACAGAGCATCTGAATTGAACTTCAGATTAGGGAGTCCTCTGACCAGATTGAGTTTATTAATCTGAGATATACGTCTCATATTAATATGTCCCAATCTTCTATGCCAGACCCATTGCTCATCATTCACAGATAAAAGGCATTTTACATTTTGAACTTTAAGTTCTGAAAGGTTAATTTTGTAAATGTTGTTTTTCCTCTTTCCACTGAACAGGATTGAACCATTCTTTTGACATACAGCTTTGCAACATTTTTGATTAAAGATGATATCATAACCATTGTCACTTAATTGACTTATGGACAATAGATTATGTTTCAATCCTTCAACTAACAGAACATTAGAAATAGAGGGTAGGTTACCATTACCTATAGTACCAGAGCCAATGATCTTGCCCTTCTGGTTCCCTACAAATTTCACGTCCCCTCCAGATCTAAGTTCCAGGCTTTGGAACATAGACCTTTCGCCCGTCATATGTCGTGAGCATCCAGAGTCCAGGTACCATGATTGGTGTCTGGATTTTGCTGCTAAGAACATCTGCAACAGGTATTATTTGACTTTTAGGTACCCAGATCTTCTTGGGTCCTTTGGGGTTAGATGTTCTGTGGTTTTGCCTAAACTTCTGTTTTTCAACATAGTGTTTATTCTGGCTAACCCTTGGCTTAAACACATAAGTACTCTTTTCAGAGCTTGTATGTTTAATATCATTCAGATGACCAAACTTGAAATGAGAGTACAGAGGAGTCCTCTTGATGAAGAGTTTATCAACAGACTTTGGATTGCTTCCAGAGGAGGATTCACATCCAATGCCTCTTCTGTTGTTCCCACTAACACCATAGATCATAGAAGCCATTTTGCTTCTGTCTATGCTTTTAGTGAGGAATCTTCTAAAACTGGAGTCATATTTTTCTAAAATATTTTCACTTGACTCTGTTTCAGTATCAGATTCTTGTTGAGTTGTTTCTAAATCATTTTTGAGTTTTAAGTTTATTTCTTTCTGCTCAACAAGTTCTGTTCTCAGAAGATCAATCTCAGATTCAAGATTGCTTTTCAGCTTCTTGTATTTGAGTTTAATCTTGCTGTAGCTTTCCAACATGTCAGATAAACTTTCAACAAGTTCAGCTCTGGAGAGTTCAGAAAATACCTCTTCAGAGTCAGAGTCTGATTCTGACTCAGATTCAGATGATGACGTTCCTTCATCTTGATCATTTGTGTTGGCCATCAGCGCAACATTTGCACATTCTTCCTCAGATTCAGAAGATGATTCAGATTCATCTGAGTCATCCCATGTAGCCATCAGAACCTTTTTCTTTTTATCAAACTTCCTTTTGGGTTTTTCCTTTTGAAGTTTGGGACATTCACTCTTGTAGTGTCCAGGTTCTTTACATTCAAAGCAAGTGATCTCTTTCTTTCCAGATCTTCTGTGTCCAGAAGATTCTCTCTTTTGATCAGATCTTCTGAAGTTGTTGAACTTCTTCCCTTTGTGCTTCCAGAGTTTGTTGATCCTTCTGGACAGCATAGATAGTTCATCTTCTTCTTCAGAAGAAGATTCCTCAGAGCTTTCTTCATTTACCTGCAAAGCTTTAACAGATTTGTTAGATTTAAAAGCTAAGGATTTACCTTTATCTTTCTTCTGGGGTTCATCTTCCTCCAGCTCAATCTCATGACTTCTCAAAGAACTGATGAGTTCTTCTAATGAGATTTTGTTCAGATCCTTGGCCAGCTTCAATGCAGTCACCATAGGTCTCCATCTGGTAGGAAGACTTCTGATGATCTTCTTGACATGATCAGATGTTGAGTAGCCCTTGTCCAGAACTTTCAACCCAGCTGTTAGAATCTGAAATCTGGAAAACATAGTCTCAATGTTCTCAGATTCTTCCATTTTGAACGCTTCATACTTCTGTATCAGCGCCAGAGCCTTTGTTTCTTTCACCTGAGTGTTTCCCTCATGAGTCATTTTGAGAGACTCAAACATATCATGAGCAGTGTCTCTGTTGGTAATCTTTTCATACTCTGTATGAGAGATTGCATTCAGAAGTATGGTTCTGGCTTTGTGATGATTCTTGAATTCTTTCTTCTGCTCCTCAGTCATTGATTTTCTATCAATCTTTTTGCCATCCTTAGTAGGATGTTCATACCCATCAATGACTAAATCCCAGAGATCAGCATCATACCCCAAGAAAAAACTTTCAAGTCTATCTTTCCAATAATCAAATTTTTCTCCATCAAACATTGGAGGTTTGGTGCTGATTCTGTCTCCTTCATATTTGTTGCTTGATGTAGGAATATCACCCATATTAGCAACCAAATAAATAACAGAGTAATTTTCTCACTGGATCTTTATCTGTCACGGTTAAGCGAATGCACACTCAGAACCGGAGCTCTGATGCCAACTGAAGGTGAGAAAATACTTAGAAGGGGGGGTTGAATAAGTATGACAGAAAATAATCTTAGATAAAAACACAAGTATTTTTATCCTGGTTCGTTGAACTCAACTACTCCAGTCCACCCTTTTCAAGAGTGATTTGCCTTTCTCAACAAGGACTTAATCCACTATTCAAATCAACTGATTACAAATAGCAACAGCTAAGAACAACTGTTCTTAGTCTTCTTAAGAGCTACTGATCTAACCTAGATCCTCTTAAGGAAAACTTCCTTTACAAATTAATGTAATACAATGTAAGAGTAAGAAATTGCTTCTAAGAAAGCTATAAACACAACTGTGTTATTTCTCTAAGTTTAGAACAATGTATGAACAGTGAAGAATATGAGTGCTTTAGCGTGAGAGAGTTCTTGCAATAAGTTCGTCAATTTCGTCACTTGAAGAATGAGCTATGATATCCTTTATATAGTCACTTGAATATTGGAGAGAATATTTTACCGTTGGAGAAAATATTTCCAATATCAAATAGTACTGTCCTTTGTACTATTGCAGCAGAGAGACGGCGCACAAATAGTGGGTGTAGCAATTGTCTGCTGAGCTGTGAGTTTACCATATGTGGAATGTACCAGAGGAATAATATTCTTGCAGAGAATTATGTCTATCCCAATTAAGGAAAGATTTGCTGGCATATTCCAACGGATATATTAAAATAATCTTCTTCAAATAATTCTTCAGATAGTTTAGATCAACAATCAATATCAGAGTCTTCAGTCTTCAGATTCTTCTGGAAACTTCAGAGCATAAGATGTTCTTCAGATGTTGATGAATCAGAGTCTGGTGCAGCTGTGTGCTTAAAGCGTAACATGCTCTTAGATCAGAGTCTTCACTCAGATCAGAGTCTTCTCTCATTCAGAGTCTCTTCACTCAGAGTCTTCTTTCATTCAGATTCTTGATAATAGATGCAGCGTGTTGTATCTTCAGAATCTTGATGACTGAGCTCTTATACTTCAGATTCTTCTAATCTTCAGATGCTCTTGAGCCATTCAGAATTCATTGTTCACATCAAATTTGCTCTTTAAGATTAAAATCTTTTGTGCCTGTAGAAAACAGTTTAGAACAAATTTAGAGAGTATAATTCTTGTATACAAATTATCATTAATGTTATCATCAAAACATAGAGATATTACTAAGACACAATCTGTGCTCTTACAGCTGCTGCCCCACACACATTTCCTCCCTCACTTGCATTGCATGCATTTTACAATCGTTTACTGTATATCTGTTTACTGTTTAAGATGATGCTTTATCTGTTTCTGTTTATCATTGACATGATCCCCTAGGAATCTCACTTCCTTTGATAAGGAAGTGATGAATAGAACTTTAGGTTGAAACCTATGCATGATAACTTCTAGGAGTTCCCTGTTTCAAACTTCAACTATAGAATGAATCCTTGGCATGACAACAGTAGGACTTGATAGTCTCCCCGTAGTTGAGCCTGTTCTCTTCTCATCTCAAAACAGCTTAAGATACAGTAATCATGAATGATTTCTTTCATACGTTACGAGCCTTAAGCTATCTGAGAAAGGATTGTTGGAGAGCTTCTTTTCAACAGTCTGGATGTTTAGTATGGCACCCTTTGGGTGACATGCGACGCATTCACTCTCAGGTCATAGTCTCTAGTGCAATTGAAATTGCAAACACAATAAAAAAAACACTTCTTCCGTAAAAGACAGAAAACAAACTTCAAACTTTTTTGCCCCGTGGGCCCATAATTCAAAGGAAAGCTTTTCAGAAGAAAAGAGTGTCGTTAAACTTCAGTTCTACCGCAAACAGGCTTTGTCCCTAACTGCTGGAACTGCTGTTTAACCCTACTCGATAAAATAGATGAATCTGAATTCCCGTAATCCGTAGTATCCCGAACTACGTAAGCTCTGATCTCTCATGCCTGTTGAGAGTACGTAGGCACAATACCGATGTATTGGCGAGCCACCTTCCCCATAACCCGTAGTAGGTCGAACTACGTTGACTCTGATTTCTCATTCTCTGATGAGAATACGTAGGCATAAAGTGTGACGCTTTGCCGAGTCATTTTCTTTTCTGTTTAAGCCAGCCTTGATAGGTGGATAGATAAACCAACTCGTCCAGTAAACACAACAAGCGTGGATCCCGTCGAGTACGACGGACGTGAGGGGTGCTAATACCTTCCCCTTGCGTAACCGACTCCCGAACCCAGACAATGGTTGCGATGACCTTGTCTTATACCTTTTCGTCAGGTTTTTCCGATCGTTTCCTTTCCCGTTCCGAGGGATAAATAACGAAAGGTGGCAACTCTTCTGTTTTGCCGGCACCTTATTTTCATGGAAGCGACACCCGTCGAACTACGTTTGCTCTGATCTCTCGTACCAGACGAGAGTACATAGGCATAGGATGCGATATCCTAGCGAGCTCCCTTTTCCCTTCTTCCCGTTTCCCCGTTTTGCTGTAGTAGGCTGAACTACAGCTGCTCTGATTTCTCGTATCAGACGAGAATATGTAGGAATAGGATGTGATATCCTAGCGAGCATACTAACAACTAACCTCTCTGTTCTCTCGCTGCCGTGCGATCGAGACTTTCCCGTTAACGTCAGTTATCCCTTTCTCTTGCCCTTGCGCATTTGAGACTAGATCGTAGTTCTAAGTTCCGTAGGTTCCCGTACCTTTCAAAACAACTTAATCTCTCACTCATGTGTGATCGAGAACGCCATGTCTACCCGTAGTTAGCCTGAACTACGTAAGCTCTGATCTTTCACGTCGTGAGGAAGTATGTAGGCACGAGATGCGATATCTCGGCGAGCCCATTCCCCCGTAGTTTCCCGAACTACGTTGACTCTGACTTTCTCTCTTGAGAATACGTAGGCATAGAGTGTGATGCTCTATCGAGTCAGTTTCCTTCCGTTTAGCTTTAGAAGTCGTAGATAGATTGTTTTTGCATCCTTTAGACAAACCAACAAGCGTGGATCCCGTCGAGTACGACGAACGTGAGGGGTACTAATACCTTCCCCTTGCATAACCGACTCCCGAATCCAGGATTTGGTTGTGATGACCATTCCTTTCCCGTCTTTGCGGTAGGTTTACTTCGAGCGTTTCCATTCCCTCTTGTGGGATAAATAATGCACTGTGGCGACTCTTCTGTTTAGCCGGTGCCGATTTTCGCAGTAGCGACACATTACTGTTACTGGAACTGCTGGTACTACTGGCTACCTTCCCGTTCTTCATTCCCAACTCTATTCTTACTCCCACGGCTACGATATCAGAAAAACTTGCAGACACACTACTGATCATTTTTTCATAAAACTCTGGTCTTACTGTGTCAACAAACTAGTCTGTTAATTCTTTTTCATTCAGAGGAGGTTCCACCTGAGATGCCGTCTCTCTCCACTGTTGCGCGTACTCTTTAAACGATTCTGTACTTTTCTGTGACATGCTTAACAATTGTCTTCTATACGGGGCCATATCCATGTTGTACTTATAGTGCTTCATAAAAGCGTCAGCCAGGTCTTGGAAATTGTGAATCCTCAATTGGTCTAAACTTAAATACCACTTGGCCGGAGCCCCTTTCAAACTATCTTGGAAACAGTGGATCATTAACTTGTCATCCTCGACGTGCGCAGCCATTCTTCGATAATACATGATTAGATGTGTGCGAGGACAGGTGGCACCAGAATATTGATCGAAATTTGGAACTTTAAACTTGGGTGGAATCACCAATCCGGATACTAGACACATATCTCTGGCGTCAGTACCAAAGACATTGTTTCCTTCCATTGCTCGGACCTTTCTTCCTATAGTTTCAACACTTTCTTTCAATTTGTCATGTAACCCACTCTCTTCTTCATCCCCATCAAGACCTTCATACACAGGTGGACGATTGTGGAACACAGGGCGTGCCTGAATCTGTACAGCAGCTGGAGTATATGTTGGAATTGCCTGAGGAACTTCTCCCTGTAGGGAAACTGTCTGCTGAGTGACTCTTGGTGGGGGTACAAAGCCTGGAGGTAACCCATAAGTTGGCACGTTTGCAATAGTAACAGCCGTTGGGATTGGATCTGCAGTGACTTCAGAGACAACGGTGGCTTGAGTGTCCAACTGTGCGCGGATAGCTTGCAACGCTTCCATAATCTTCCCCATACCTCCTCGGAGCTCTCCGAGTTCATTGTCGATTCTATCTACATCTAAGTTCTGTTCTTCCATCCTTAAGCGAGCTTGGGCTCGGGTGTTGTATCGATGTTGGAGGTTCAGTGTGATTCTTTCTGGAGACAAGACAATGAGATGAGACACAACACAAGAACATGCACATGCAATGCTTATGAATGTAAAATGTAACAATGAAAAATTAATCATTCAAGGAATCCAAAGAAATATTTGCAAAAATTATAACAATGGGGAGATAAGAAAATTCAAAGTCTTCATAGATTAACAACTGAAAGTTTTACAACAACAAATCTGGAACTGAAATACAAGTCTTTAATACAGAATACAGAAAACAAAAGGATTCTAAATCTTCTGGTTGGATGGCCCTTAATCTTCTGACTGACTTCTCTTCCCACCTTGACGGATCAATTCTTGAAGCTCTTCCTTCTCTTGCATAGCCTTGAAATACTTATCTCTCCAAGTCTTTCCTTCTTTCTCATCTTTTGCCAAAGCAGCTTTCAATTCTTCTACGAGAGTAGGTTTGGGTGAGTCAGGCTCAAAGCGAGTATAGAACATCTTCATTGCCGCTTCTCTTACCCATGATAGGTAAGATTCTGAAACAGTAGTGTCGTGGGGGCCTAGGGCAGTTACTCCCCTTGTGTGGACATAACACCAAGCATACATAATTCGAGCCCTATAAGCGGGATTCTTCCCCTCTTCAAGATAAAAGCTTCTCAAAAAGTCTGGATCTGGTTCATCTTCCATGGGGTGCCCCAACTGTCGACGAGCCAGAATAGGATTATAGTTGATGCAACCATTGACGCTGATGAGCGGTACATTCGGGAAATCTCCACAGCTTTGGATCATGGCAATTCCTCCATACATAGGATCATACCATTTAATATCTGAGTGTTTGAGCAATAGCAGCTTTTCTGTCCATGAGAGTCCATTTTGCTTATCCCAGATGGCTGGAATTTCTGACAAGTGCGAAATAAACCACTTGTGCAGGAGAACGGTGCAACATTCAATTTGTCCAACCCCATAACGGTTCCTTCAGTGGAGGGTAAAGTAAGTGTCAGCCAGCAAGGTAGGTACAGGATTTTTGATCAAGAAAAGATTGATCGCATCTGCGTCCACAAAATCACTAGCAGTTGGGAACAGAAACAGTTTGTAAATGAGTAAAACCAGGATGGCCTCAAATGCTTCAATATTCTTTGACAAGGCATAGCTCTGAGCTTTTTCATATAGGAACATAGCTGAAAATCCATACAACCCTCCCTTAGCACCCATATGAGATCGTACTTCGTCCAACTCCAAATACGCGGCCTCTGCAATTGCTCTTTCATTAGGAGTCCCCTCCCTTCCAGAAAATGGACTAGGAGTAATGCCTACTCCCATCAGGGCGGAATACTCTTCCAAAGTTGGTAGCAACTGATAATCTGGAAACGTGAAACAATGATAGGTTGAATCATAGAATTGCACGAGTGCGGATAACATCTCTTCATACACTTGAACTTCTAGCAACGACAGCATGTTCCCATGTCTTTCTCTGAATGCCTCGGGGTCTTCTACTAAACTTACCAATTTCTTCAAGTTCTCCAATCTTGGTCTTCGGAACACAACCTCTTCTTTCTTTCCAGAATCCATCTGCAAAACAATCTTTAGTTCCTTGAATGATTAATTAATGAAAATGCAAATGCAAAGGTTTCATGGAACTCAGATCAAAACATCATTTCATTTCATTGATTTTCAAGATTTGGATTACAAAATATCTAGTACATTTTACAAAAGTCCTAAATATAAGTCTGACAGTATTCTAAATAAAAGTCTTCTTTTGCTTTGAGTTTCTTGATTTCTTCTTCCATCTGAGTCTTCTCGAGAACGAGTTTGTCCACGACCAGTTTCCATGGAGTTGGCTGAGAGCTGGAAGAAGGTAAGCCTTCCTGTGTCTTCCTCTTCTTATAAGCAACCAATTCTTCATCTTTCACCTGTAGTTGTTTATGGAGTTCATCATTCTCTTCCATGGCCACTTGGTACTTATATTTCCAGGCTACTTCATTTTGTTGTGATTTCCTCAAAGCAACTTTTAATTTCTCCTCTTCAGACATGAAGATCATTGTGTGCTCCTCCTCTAAAGCCATGGGTTTCTGCTGAGAATAAGCCATCTTCAGCTGAATAGCTCTCTTTCGGACCCATTGGAGATAAGGCTCGAGAGATACGCAATTAGGTTTCCCTAAGTCTTCCTTTCCTTTCTTGTGTACATGTCCCCAAGCTTTCAGAATTTCCCCTTTCAATTCTGATTCTCCTTTAAAGAAAATATTATCTACATGGGCGCTTTTTGGTTTGTCCTTCAAAGGATATCCAAGCTGACGGCGAGCGAGAACAGGGCTATAACTGATCCCTCCACTTGTACCTAGAAGAGGTACGTTACTAAAGCTTCAACAACTGTCAATGATTTTTATCCCATCGTAACTACGGCTCGGCTATACCAATCGATATCAGAGTGAGTAAGAGCCATAACCTTCTGAGACCACCAACCTTCCTTCCAAAAAGCATGAGCCTTAGATAAGTGAGAAATACACCACTTATACAACAATGGGACACAACAGACAATCATTCCTCCTTTATGTAGATTTCTCAAGTGAACCGAATGATATGCGTCAGCTAGTAAAGTAGGCACAGGGTTTTTCTTCAAGAATATCTTGATGGCATTGAGATCCACAAAGTTATCAAAACTTGGAAACAAGAAGATTCCATAAATGAGCAAGGCAAGAATAGCTTCGAATGTATCCATACTCAAGTGATCAGCATAATATTGTGCCTTTCCGACCAAGAACTCTGCAGTCAAACCAAAGAGTCCTCCTTTAGTAACCATATTTTTCTAAATATCTACCAATCTCAAACGCGTTGCTTTAGCAATTTCTTCTTCCTTAGGGTCCTTCTCCATGATTGGAAAAGGAGAGTCTTCAAGAATAGGTAAACCAATCAAGCAAGAATATTCCTCAAGTGTAGGTACCAGCTGATAATCAGGAAAAGTGAAACAATGATAAAGTGGATCATAAAACTGGAGGAGTGTGGAGAAAAGTCCTAGATCCATCTTCCTTTTTACCCTCAACAATGACAATAAGTTCCCGTACCTGCTCTTGAATCCTTCTGTATCTGTTATCAAGGTGCTCAATCTCTCTATGTCAACCAAGTTAGGACTTTTGTAAGTGTACTTCATGGTTTTCTTTTTTCCACTGTCCATGATGATCCTAATGTTTACAAACAAGAGATCTGAGTTCCATGAAACTTTTATGATATGATGTTCATGAATGCATGATTGCACAAACACAGGTAAGCACAAATTCACATATACACATGGATAAACAGATAAAGATTTTGGTTTGGAGAATATGAGCAAGGAGTCAAGGTCTACCCACCTTAAAGGTATGTACTAAGGTTTCCACAACTGCAGAACAAGGTTCTAAAAGAGTTCCCGGAGTCCTAGACCCATCTTTCGGATATTATCAATTTCCCAAATACTTGGTGGTCGATAATATTCTCAAGAGAGTCTCGTCCAAGTGTAGTATCGCGTATCAACTACTTTGGAATTACTTCCTTATAGTCATCGCACTACATCCTAATAAAGCCATAGTGGGGGAAAAGGTAATCTAAAGGTCCTCAGTATCACGGGCTCCTATGTAGAAAGTAGCATTGTTTTCACGAATACTCGATCAACAATACTAACTCTCAGAAGGGCCTCTACTGAGTGGTGGTTTTCTCAAGTCAACTTGGTCAGGAATCAACTCCCTATAAGTCTCCTTGAATATACTACCATCCTATCATAAGTATGCTTAAACACGGGTATAGTGTTGTCTCACCATTCAAAGTCCCCAAAAACCAACAGAGCACATATGCACATATTTACAAGTATTCACAAATAAGCAAGTATTCAAACAAGATAGGCTAAACCCTCAAAACAAAAAGTAGTCCCCAATGAAGTCGCCATTTCTGTTGCGGTGAAAATTGGATATCAAGCTATTAATTAACTTGAATCTTATTTCTTTTTACAACCGGACTTTATTTTATCCAAAGGATAGGTCTAAAGAGAGAAAAACCTTTTTCGCGATGTAACGACAACGCTTAAGAGATTCGGAGATCGGGGGTTAGTTATATCTAGGGAAGGTATTAGCACCCTAAATATCTGTAGTACTCTACAGGAACCTTTTGTTTGATTGCTTGCTAAGTGTGAAATATGTACTGTGGATTGGGAAAAGATATGAGTTGAAACCTAAAATTATATACACTAAGTTTGCTCGCAAAGACGTCGCATCTTCTGCCTACGTATCCTAACTAGGATAGAATCAGAGCAATCGTAGTTCACCTCACAAGGGAAGATGAACACTTGATGACGATCAAGGTTCAAGGGGAAACAAACATGACAAGGTTTGTGTGGAGTTTGACAAAACTCCCTATTCTAAGTTGTAGTATTCAAAAGGGGAAGTAAGAAATCATGACGATGATTCTTACACAGAGTTGACGAACTCTTTCCTAGGGTTCAAATTGAAGAACACTCCTAGTACAGGTGGGTCTCTTAGACTCAAAGAAAAGTCTAAAGGTTTATAAGCTAAGGTTTAAATTGACTTAACAAAGTCGAGGGAGGGTGAATAAATTATCCATGACATTGAGGGTCAAGTGGGCAGACCTTCCTTTGGAGGGAGAAAAGGGGAGGCGATTCGGACGAGAATTTAACGAGTTTCGTCGCGTGGGGACAAAAGAAAATAAATGCTAAACAAGATAACAATCAATGTAAAGCATGTTCATGGTGACAACCAATTTAAACAATAAGAAAAGATGAGGATGAAACATGGTGATAACAGTTAACAGATGAAAAAGATCGATATTATGACGACAGTTCGCACTTAATGAAAATCAACAGATGAAATGGTAACAACCAAAAAACAAATCCTAGCATGTTAACTAACATGTATGGACATGGATTCAAACAAATTTCAAGAAAAATATTGAAAGGAACTACCTAGAAATTCATCTGCAATTACGCAAACAATCGCGAAACGCGCATAACTTACACATAGTCAAACTAAGTGATAAAAAATGCAAACCTGAAAAATAAAAACATGGCATGAAAATAGACATAAATATGAATACAATAGAAAAAGAACGGACGAAAAACCATAAAAAACGAGTGAGATACGAATTTTTGAAGTTGGTATGAAAAAAATAATAAAAATGAATAAAAGAATTGCCCTCCTTAGGGGTCGAACTCAGGATCTAAGCATGAAAGGCGCATGGTCTTACCACTGGGGTGGCTATATATCCATTTGTTAAAGCCATCCCTTAAAATAATAAGGGTAGATTAATGAAATGGTTGGGTAAAAACACATAAACAATGCAAATACGTTTTGTGCCGTAACTTCCTAACCGTTTATCGAAACGAGACAAAATTTATATGCATCTGGGGTAGAATCAAACAAGGAAGATGATGGTGGTGGTGATTTTTGAAAATTCCCAACCTAGTGAAAAATTCGACAGCTGCTGCATTTGTATGTTATGTGATGCATTTTGAACCTCACCTCTCAAACCAAGTGTTGTTTTACTCAAGAAAGAACATGGACATGTTTCAAAAAATGCATTTGATGAAATTCAACAGTTAGTATAATTAAAATTCAACAGATATGCAAAATGGCATGTTCATGCTAGTGTGATGCTTAAAGTTCATTTTGATGCCTATGTTGTACTATGGATGCAATTGAGGTAATGTCAAAGCATGAGCAAATTCCAAATACATGTCCTATGGATTTTTTATGCCAAGGTCAGTCCAAAACAACTCAAGTCAAAATCTGATATGCAAGTGCAAATGATCACTTTGAAAGTGCACTAGAATTTCTAAATCTCAAACCGTAGGTTCTAAGGATCAAAGAAGGTTATAAGCACTCTTTGAATGATATATCCAATGATTTCCAACATGTGGTTTGGATTAAAATGCAGTGAAGTGAAAAATGACAGGGTGATGGTAAATGTTATGTTGAAAATGCACTTTGTGATTCTAATGAGATGCAAAATGTGTTCATGTCAATTTTAGAGCATGCACAAGTTTGAAATGTGATATAGGAGAGGTCTCAACAAGAAATGCCATGTAAAAAAACAAAGGAACAAAAAATGAGTATGTGAATGGTTGTAAGAAGTTTTGAAAAAAAGAGTGCTTCTCTGTGACAGTGTGTGAATTCTGCAGCAACCTATTCTAATCATTCTCCATCCAATCAAACACACATATAGACCAAATATGTGACAAAGAAAGGTTCTAACTTACCAAATATGCTTCAATGCTAACAGTTGTGAAAGGTGCTTGTAAAATGCAAGTTTTAGTGAAAAATGCACTTTTGAAAATGAGAATCTCATGACAGCTGCTTTAAAGCCAAGTGATGATGCTAACACCTTCTAAATGATGAATATAAAGTGTTCAAAGTGAGTTTTGATGCAGAAATGAGTTTATGTGCAAAAGGTCATTTGACATGCTTGATGATTTTTGAAGTATTTCATGGTATCATGTGAATATGAATTCTATGCATAAACCAACCAAAGTAAACATATAGGCACACTCTAAATGTGTATTGAAACATGTTTAAATGATAAAACCAGACTTTTAAAGCTCTATGCAAAAGATGAAACTTCAACTTGCAATTGTTTTGTCTTGACAGTAGTGTAACAGCAGAACAAGCAATGTTATTAATGCTGCTAGCTCAATCACACCAGTTTAGTATAGAAAAACAAAATACAACATGTGGTGTGAATGTGTTGAGACTTAATGAGTCATTTCTGAACATACTATAGCCAACCATGTTCCACACAAAACAAACAACCTAACTGCTATACCAAATTCAGGGGCACCTTATAACCACAGGTTGTGTTTTAGAAAAGCTTAAAAATGAGCAACATACTAGATTTGCATAATAGAAATCAGAAACTAGCATTGATAACAAAGAGGTGAATCACATATGATAACATCTAGATCAAATGAAAACCAATCCACACATTCATTCCTAAAGGTAAACTTGCAAATTTCATGACAATATGCATATTTGCAACAAAGCTAACCAATCCAACCAATAACCTTTTACAACACTTTATTGGCAAATCACATATGTTAGACATATTTAAGCAAGGTAAAAATTACTTACCTCTTGTGAGATTTCCAAGGTGAGCAAACTGACAGCAGAAGAAACAAGGGGCTCTCCCTTTGTGATCAAGTTTGTGGATTTACTTCTTTCTTTGAAAAGAGCAACTTTGTGGCCAGATATCTCCAATAAAATTCCAGCTATCTTTTGATTCCTTGGACAGTTGGTATATCAATAATGTGAGGTGTTAGAGGTGTCACAATGTTGAGAAAGGGCTCATGGTGAGTTTTGGCTTGAAAAGTGCATAGAAGTCAAACTATGGTACATGGATGGTTGACTTTTTGATCCTTTGGTTTTTTGAGAAAACTAATGGTTGGAACAGCTCCAGGGGGTCATTTTAAGGTTGTCTATGTAGCCTTTGAGGTGTTTTAAGGTTTGGAGAAAGTTCTGGTGTAAAAGATGCAAAGTGACATTTTAGTGGTTTTGGAGGTTTTTTGTATTTTTTGGGATTTTGAAGCAAGAATGTAGAAGTAGTGGTGACAGAAGTTCTCTATGGTTTTTAACCGATGTGTTTTGTTCTAAATGAGGTGAAGACACCCTCCTTTTATAGGCAAATAGGATGAGGAGCTTGCTTGGTGTGGTTGCTTCATCATGAAGTAAGGCTTGGAGATATTTTGAGAAAACCTCCCTTGGAGGGTTTTCTATTGGATCTGATACAAGGCCTCAATTGTCAATGTTCTACTGAATTTTCTGATGTTGTTAGCAGGCTAGGAAGTGTAGGGGTGTGGCTGGTGTAGCTCACTTTCCACCTCATGCTTTGAATTTTCCAACTTGGTGCAACTTGCCCACTTGTATGGCAATGGGCTCTAAACTTGGTTTTATGATGTTTCCTACATAACTTGCTATTCTCTCATGCCACACACATCTAATATGTCAAACATAACAAGTTGGATCAACCAAAATTGGCAGAATTGATGAAGTAGGTCACTTTGAAAATTTGGCCAATGTGGGACTATTATGTGAAACCCTCAACTTTGCACCTATGTAACTTTCTGCTCATAACTCCTCTTGAGATGTGCTAGTACTTTTTAGAAAGCCCTCACATAGCTATAAAACATTCATGTTTTCATGAGTTTCAATTTCTCAAAGTAACTTGGCCAAAAAGCCCTCCAAAGTTGCTAAAAATGAGCTTAAAAAATGGAATTTTCCTAAGTCTTTTTCCCCTCTTGAAATGAATTTGACCATAACTCAAAATCTATGCATTTTCTGATCATGGACCACTTAGGGACTTTTGTAGGACTTTTCAAGAGCTTCCAAATGAGCTTTGAACCAACTCAATTGGATGTGTGGTTAAGGAGTTATGGTTTAGCCCTTTCCAAAACCCTAATTTCCTGATTCTTCGATTACTTCCTCATCCTTGACCCAATGATCATGAAAGTTGATATGCAAGTCCATTATGACATAAGGAACAACTTTGCTTCACAACTTGGAGTCCAATTCTTAAAATTTGAAGAGTTTACTTTTCGGTCAACTGTACGATCGATCGGTGATTACCGAGTCGCCTGTTGACATTCTGGACCTCCTGAGACTTTGAAACTTCTTGGATGAACTTTATTAGACTATATGAACTTCATGAATCACAATACCACCATTTAAACACCTTCCAACATCAAAGTTAAACTACGGTTGACTTTTACTACTCAAAAACCCTAATCGGGTGCTCTGAAATGTACTGCTCTGAATTTTGGGGCAACAACCTCACATTGGCTTCTCAATTGACATTATGTAATTCTATTGACCTTGTTTCCTATTTGAATGAGCCCAAAACATTGACTAATCACAAACCCTGAAGTTTTGATCTTGACTGCACGAAACCCTGATTCATCTGCAATTTGACAAAGACAGACTTGCACTGGATTAAGGTTAGAAAGTTCATGAGTATGCTCCTAAAATGATAATGAGAATCTAAGGGGTCAAAATTTGGGGTGCAACAGTTGCCCCTATTTAAATATATTCACTAGATGGAACTGAGGGATGATGATCCTCGTAGAATCGCAGTGAAAGGTATTTAAATATAGAAAAACCGAAAATTTTGTCCCTTAGATCCGATGATATGCAAAAGGACAGGTCATGATGTGTCATAAATTCTAAATGATGCTCATGATGCTTGGATGCAAGATATATGCAGAAGACAGAAAAACAAAACAACGGGCAACTACTCGCGAGGACCTGGCATTGTGGATCCGACACTGGGGAATACCGAGGTATAACAATCAATAGTTCAAACATGACTAGTGATAACGGAGAGAAGAAAATGAGGGTGCACAAAATCTAATGAAGATGACAATCTTACTGGGAAAAGCAAATACTTCACCGGGGAACAAGGTAGATTTCTACCAGGGACACGAGCGACTTTTTACTGGGGAATTTACAACACGAACCTCATTGGGGATGATCAGATGAGGACTTCCTATAGCGAAGAGTTCAAACGGGATCTTCAGAAATGGACAAGAAACAAAGACAAAACATGATGGGAAATACTAGTGACAACTAGGTCTCCGAGACTTGTCTGGGGGAAAGGTTTCACTGGGCATAATGATGATTCAGGCAGTGCTAGTAACCATTAGAATTCCTGGAGGTAATGGTAACGACCAACCTGAGATAACAACAAATGGAATTTTAAATCCAATCGGCAGTGCAGGACTTCGACTGGGGAAATTGGCGATGACCAAATTTCAAGTAATGCCAGTAACTACTAGACTTAAAGGAGCATATGGTGACGACCAAGTCAGGGTACCAATGACGATTGGATTTTTAGGCGATGCCAGTTACGACTGGTCTTTAAAAGAAAACATGGTGACGACTAAAACATGTGAAAATGCTAACAAGCTACTAGGCTTTAGCTGGGGAATTTGGTAACAACCAAACCGAAATATACCAATAATGATTGGATTTCAAGTAACGCCAGTTACGACTGGACTTCCATGGGGAAGGTTGGTAACGACTGTAACACGGTGGGAGAACTGACTTTAAACAATGTTGCGGATAGCAAGAGTCGCCACCGACTTTTATTTTATCCATAAGGAAAGGTTATAAAAGAACAGGAAAGACCTTAGAGAATATTTTGGGTTCGGGGGGTAGGTTATGAAAAGGGAAGGTGTTAGCACCCTTTTCATCCATGGTTATCCATGGGCTCTTAGGTACTTAAGCTCACTTTTGAATTGTTTTGAAAGTGTAGTGTGTGAATAGAAAATTTTCAGAATAGTTAATAAATAATCCATGTAAGGATGTGTTAAGAACTTGTTTGAAAACTTGTTGAAAATTTGTTTAAGTGTGAAACAGTTTTGAAGTGAGCAAGCACCTAGGAGTAACCTACCCTAATGTTTAAAGGTCTTTCTTATTCTTTATTCTTTCCTTTAGTAAGACTATCCCTACTATAATGGAGTAGGTAGTCCTTACTTTGGATGTTAAGGGACATGTGAGGGACAATTGGATTTTTGAAAGCCATTGTGGGGTGTAATAAGCAAACTGGAGGGACTATCATCATTTTTCGAAAGGGACTCGATTCGTAAAGGCAACCACAAGGGACTTTGATGATTTTCTTTTTGAGGGACTTGCTTTATACACCCCACTTAACCATTATTCGTAGGCAACTTGAGGGATATCCTTAGGAAGTGAGACGGCGATTAAAATCAACTTACGTGTGTGACGTGTTTATTTTAATTATCTTTATTTAAAAGTGATCTAAATTTATTTTAATATTACATACATGTTGTTACACTCCCTAATTACTAACCGTAATAATAATTAAATAATTAAACAACTTTACATCCAAGAAACAATTACAAAATAATGAGCAAAATAATTAAATAGCAAAGATAAATAAAATATAAATAAGCAATAATAAATAATAAAGGGGGTTAATAAGCAATATTTAACAAAATAATAAGCATGATTAGAATATAAATGGGTTAGTAAATAAGAATAAACAGAATTAATCCAAATATTATAATAATAAGAAATTAACAATTTTTTAATATAATCAACTAAAAAAAACAAATATGAATAAACAATTGTTTTAATTTACAAATTATTAAATTATATTTTAATCATGAAGTTACTACAAAAAATCTAATTATTATAAGCACAATTATTTATAAACTAAAGTTATGTAAAAAAAATGTTTATAAGTATATTTAAAAAATTTGTAAGAATTATAGTAAACATACATATATAATAATTATATTAGAAAATAACATTAAAAAAAAAGATTAGATTTGTATTAAAAAATATTTTTAGAGTTTTATGAAATTAGGGTTTATATGAGAAATAAATTTTTAGGGTTTACATAAAAAAAATAGGATTTAGTTATATACAAAAATTTTCTAATTTATACATATTACAATTTAGACATAAAATATAGAAACAAAATTTGTGAAAAAAAACATATTTTTTAAAATTAAAGAAAACAGACATATTTTATTATTATTTATTTATTATTGAGAAATATACATAATATATTTAATTTTTAATATTATAATATTTAAATCAAATAAAAAAAAAGAAAAAAAAAGCGGAAACTTACCTGGCTGAGGTTTGAACCCAGGCCAGCTTGATTTCCAGGAAGCACAACAACCATCAGGCTGCGGATTTTGCAACGTTTTCTCCTACGAATATTGTTACGAGTTCTTCCACCCTGCGAAACACAAACTTCATCCAAACGGCAAAATTTCACAAAATTGATTGCACCATTGTATTGCTACTGAGTTTTTCAATCGTCCTATGTTTTTCAAATCCATTTATCATTTGAAAATCGTGAAACCCTAAAGAGGGCCGAAAACCCTAATCATGGTGAATTCTTGTTCCTGCAATGAAAATCCAATTGAACCACCCAGAATCGTTCTAGAGTTCATTCTAAACATCCTTGCAATGCTCTGAATTTGAGAACCCGAATATGACTTTTTGAAAGATTTTTGTGCTTTTGATCTTACCTTTAGGCTGCTGCAAATTCCTCTCTAGGGTTATGTTTGTGCTTAATATATATGTGTGATGGATTTAGGTCAGAATCATTGATGTGTTGTGTGGATATTTGATCCAAAAAATATTCAAAAAGATCATTGTATAAATTTCAAATATTTGATCATGAGTGCTTGCTATTTTGGGAGAGATCACATGATTTCCTTCTCATTCTAATTCAATCAATGATTATGAATTTCTAGAAACAAAATCTTCACCCAAAAATAGATTTTTATATTTTTTATTTATTTAAAATGATTTTTATGAATTAAATCAATAATAAATAAATAAAAAATAATAATTTGGGAGAGATCACATGATTTCCTTCTCATTCTAATTCAATCAATGATTATGAATTTCTAGAAACAAAATCTTCACCCAAAAATAGATTTTTATATTTTTTATTTATTTAAAATGATTTTTATGAATCAATAATAAATAAATAAAAAATAATAATTTGGGAGAGATCACATGAAATCTTCATCCAAAAATAGATTTTTATATTTTTTATTTATTTAAAATGATTTTTATGAATTAAATCAATAATAAATAAATAAAAAATAATAATTTGGGAGAGATCACATGATTTCCTTCTCATTCTAATTCAATCAATGATTATGAATTTCTAGAAACAAAATCTTCACCCAAAAATAGATTTTTATATTTTTTATTTATTTAAAATGATTTTTATGAATTAAATCAATAATAAATAAATAAAAAATAATAATTTGGGAGAGATCACATGATTTCCTTCTCATTCTAATTCAATCAATGATTATGAATTTCTAGAAACAAAATCTTCACCCAAAAATAGATTTTTATATTTTTTATTTATTTAAAATGATTTTTATGAATTAAATCAATAATAAATAAATAAAAAATAATAAAAATGATGAATTTTGGTCAATTGGGTCGTGCACCATGTTATGAGATGGATTGGGTCATAAATTAGGCAGCCCATTTGGAAAGAAATACTTCTAAGCCTCCATTTTCAACATAAACCATCACAAAATTGCCCAACTTTGCAAGGGCACATTTCTCTCAATTTTAAAGGTATGATGGTGTTCTTGGACTTTTTGGAAAGCTTGAAGAGTCCTCTAAACAACCCCATTGGTTTCAGGTCCATATCATTTACCAATCTCAAGTTATGCCCTTTTGAAGTTGTTGACTTTTTGTTGACTTTTGAAATGACCTATAATGTCTTAGATCATATCTTTCAAATAAAGCATTTTTGGGCTTAACCTTCAACATCAAAGTTGTAGAGAATTCAATTTCCTTCAAAATGAGCTTTGGATGGAGACTTGGTGATGAAGTATGTGAAAGTTATGCCTGGTCAAAGTTTAGTTGACTTTTACTGAGGAAACCCTAATTTAGAAACTCCTGATTATTGATGATCTGGAATCTCCTTGATGAATCATGATCAACCCTTGATAAAATGATGAATTTTACTTCATATACTTGATGTTGGCAAAAAATCATGAAGTTTGACTTTGGTTTGACCACAGTTGACCTCAGTTTGACTTTTTAACTGCATTGACTGCTTTTGACTTATCTGATCATCTGACTGAGCAAACTTTTGAGAAAAGTCTTGAAACTTAACATGGGGGTTCTTATACACATATAAGATGTTATGAAGCTCACTTGAAGTCTTGGAAGTCCATTTAGCCTGATTAAAGTCAAAACCCTAGTTTTGGATGCACTGCTTAGGAGGTGCATTGTCTGAGGGAATTGTCAACTCTTCTGACCAATTGTGAATTTTGTGAACCTTGTGAACCTTCTTGGAACACAAAGTCTTGTATTGTGAGGGCAAATTTTGGGGTGCAACAACGACCAACAAGATACCAATGACAATTGGGGTTTCGAACATCTGCAGGTGGGAATGGCTTAATTTTATTAAAACACACAAAGATAAATGCAGCACATAGTAGAGAAAGAATGTTTTGGTTTTTTAAGATTGCCATTTTTCGTTTTAAAATAAAAGCAAACGCAGTAAAGGAAATAACACAAAGAAATTAACAAAATAGTTCATTTTCATTGATTTTCCTTGAAAGCATGGGGCCCTTACAAAACATTCATATAGCCTTGGGCATGGCTATGGAGATTTAAAACAAAAAAAGATAGACAAACAAATTACTTTGACTCAGGAAAAACCAAAGGAATCTCAATAGCTTCCCAGTTTCTCAAGGCAATGTTGCAATGATATACTAAATGCTTCAGGTCTTCATCTTTAAAATCTTCTTCCACAGCACTGACTTGGAAACCTCCGTTGATGAATACTTCTTGTATAGTCTTCGGACGCCCTTTGTCATGTGTTGGTGCTTCATCATGAGTTGGTTTGTAACCCAACCCATGGCGATCCATCTTTGGTTTGACTTCGATAATCTCTCCCCAACTTGCAGGAATGCCTTCTTCCAGTGTCGACTTGACGCTCTGAGCGGATGTAAAGGACGGACTACTCTTCACCACCGTCTCCTCTAATATCATTGCATTGGCTATTTCTAGTGCCTGAAATGAAGTCTCTAGTGCGTCTTCATCTACTTCAATGTACTGAAATAATGACAGATTGCTAACCATTAGTTCTTCTTCACCATGTACAATTATCAGTTTATCATTTACCACAAACTTCATTCTCTGATGCAGGGTGGAAGTCACTGCCCCAACCTCATGGATCTAAGGACGTCCTAATAAACAACTGTAAGCTGGATTAATGTCTATCACTTGAAATAAAATGTTGAACTCATGGGGTCCCACCAAAATCGGTAACTCTACCTCACCAATAATCGTTCTTCTTGAACCGTCGAAAGCTTTTAAAATCAATGATGTTGGCTTCATCTCTGCCCCAGCATATGCTAATCTGGAGAGTGACCTTGCGGGTAGTACATTTAATGAGGATCCTGTGTCGACTAGTACTCGGGCCAGAGTGTCTTCTTGGAATTTGATAGAGATGTGCAGCGCACGATTATGATTACGTCTTTCTTTTGGCAATTCAGCATCCCTGAAACTCAACGTGTTGCATGCTGTGATGTTGGCCACTACCGAATCAAACTGACCGAGAGAAATGTCTTTCGTTACATGGGCCTGTCTCAATACTTTTTGTAATGCTTCCCTGTGAGCCGGAGAATTTATCAAGAGTGATAAGATTGATATTTTTGATGGCGTCTGATGAAGCTGATCTATCACTTTGTAATCACTTCTTCGAATAATTCTCAGAAATTCCTAATCATTTTCTTCTTCTGTGCTCGGAGTTTCTCTTTCTTTGCTTATTGTGACGGGAGTAACTTCTTTGGGAATGGCTACTGCCACTTTCGGTTGATAGATCCGTCCACTACGGGTCATTTTGCTAGTGCCTGCAATGTTTGTTATGTCCATCTGATCATCTGTCTGAACAACCCTTCTTGATTCTTGGTCTATCACGGTCATGTTGTATTTCCATGGAACGGCCTTTGTGTTATCATAAGGAAATGGTCTTGGCTTTTGGACTACAATTGGTCGAGGCTGACCAATAGCAGTTTTGTTGAAGATAGGCTTCACACTTTTGTTGAATACCAGAACTTTCTCTTTTTTCTTGGACAGATCAAAAACGGGCTCAATCACAGAAACTTCTTCTTTCCTTACTGGACTACATACTTGCAATATCCCCTCATTCATCAATCTTTGTATATCCTTTCGTACAACATCACACCCACTAGAATCAACAGAACATTCTTCACAGTTATTATGAATGCTTTCAAACAGCCCTACTTTTGACAAATTCTCGTGTAATGTTTTCAACGGCGTTCTGACCTTCGTCACATCATCAACTATCTTCTCATCTGACCCTTCTATTGCGTTGACCCCTTCGTGATTTGGTAGTGGATTACTCTTAACATTTGGTGGTACATCATCAAAAGACAAGATTTTCTTCTCCATCAACTCTCTCACAAGATGTTTCAAAGCAAAGCACCCTTCCAGGTCGTGGCCAGCGGCACCCTCGTGAAAAGAACGATGAGCATTTGGGTTGTAATGGGGAGATGTTGTATCTGGATTCAGTGGTCTTGTTGTTATCAAACCTTGGTGAACTAAAGAAGGGTATAATTTTGTGTATGTCATTGGTATTTGTGGAAGTGGAGGTTTTGTGGCTGGCCTCCGGTTTTGATAATTCTGTCTGGGCTGTTGAACTCTCTGCTGATGATTTTGTTGATAGGGCGGAGCGTTGGGCGCTCGTTGATACCCTTGTTTATTTGGTTGATATGCGGGTGCTGGCTGCCCTGACTGATAAATTAGGACAGGATGGTTAAATGCTGGGGCTACAGCTGCCACATATTATTGTTGGGCATACTGTACCGGATATACTGGTTACTGTTGCTGAATTTGCTAAGTATAATTTGGCTGAACTTGCTGAAAAAACCCTTGTTGAGGCTGCTGGTAATGTTGATACGGTGGTTTCAAAATACGATTCCTTCTTCCCATTATTGCATTTGTCTCACCTTCTCTCTTTTTGTGAAAACCACTATTAACCTTCTTGACATTGCTGTTACTGGAACTGCTGGTACTGCTGGCTACCTTCCCGTTCTTCATTCCCAACTCTACTCTTACTCCCATGGCTACGATATCAGAAAAACTTGCAGACACACTACTGATCATGTTTTCATAAAACTCTGGTCTTACTGTGTCAACAAACCAGTCTGTTAATTATTTTTCATTCAGAGGAGGTTCCACCTGAGATGCCGTCTCTCTCCACCGTTGCGCGTACTCTTTAAACGATTCTGTACTTTTCTGTGACATGCTTAACAATTGTCTTCTATCCGGGGCCATATCCATGTTGTACTTATAGTGCTTCATAAAAGCATCAGCCAGGTCTTGGAAATTGTGAATCCTCGATTGGTCTAAACTTAAATACCACTTGGCCGGAGCCCCTTTCAAACTATCTTGGAAACAGTGGATCATTAACTTGTCATCCTCGACGTGCGCAGCCATTCTTCGATAATACATGATTAGATGTGTGCGAGGACAGGTGGCACCAGAATATTGATCGAAATTTGGAACTTTAAACTTGGGTGGAATTACCAATCCGGATACTAGACACATATCTCTGGCGTCAGTACCAAAGACATCGTTTCCTTCCATTGCTCGTACCTTTCTTCCTATAGTTTCAACACTTTCTTTCAATTTGTCATGTAACCCACTCTCTTCTTCATCCCCATCAAGACCTTCATACACGAGTGGAGGATTGTGGAACACAGGGCGTGCCTGAATCTGTACAGCAGCTGGAGTATATGTAGGAATTGCCTGAGGAACTTCTCCCCCTAGGGAAACTGTCTGCTGAGTGACTCTTGGTGGGGGTACAAAGCCTGGAGGTAACCCATAAGTTGGCACGTTTGCAATAGTAACAGCCGTTGGGATTGGATCTGCAGTGATTTTAGAGACAACGGTGGCTTGAGTGTCCAACTGTGCGCGGATAGCTTGCAACGCTTCCATAATCTTCCCCATACCTCCTCGGAGCTCTCCGAGTTCATTGTCGATTCTATCTATATCTAAGTTATGTTCTTCCATCCTTAAGCGAGCTTGGGCTCGGGTGTTGTATCGATGTTGGCGGTTCAGTGTGATTCTTTCTGGAGACAAGACAGTGAGATGAGACACAACACAAGAACATGCACATGCAATGCTTATGAATGTAAAATGTAACAATGCAAAATTAATCATTCAAGGAATCCAAAGAAATATTTGCAAAAATTATAACAATGGGGAGATAAGCAAATTTAAAGTCTTCATAGATTAACAACTGAAAGTTTTACAACAACAAATCTGGAACTGAAATACAAGTCTTTAATACAGAATACAGAAAACAAAAGGATTCTAAATCTTCTGGTTGGATGGCCCTTCATCTTCTGACTGACTTCTCTTCCCACCTTGACGGATCAATTCTTGAAGCTCTTCCTTCTCTTGCATAGCCTTGAAATACTTATCTCTCCAAGTCTTTCCTTCTTTCTCAGCTTTTGCCAAAGCAGCTTTCAATTCTTCTACGAGAGTAGGTTTGGGTGAGTCAGGCTCAAAGCGAGTATAAAACATCTTCATTGCCGCTTCTCTTACCCATGATAGGTAAGATTCTGAAACAGTAGTGTCGTGGGGGCCTAGGGCAGTTACTCCCCTTGTGTGGACATAACTCCAAGCATACACAATTCGAGCCCTATAAGCGGGATTCTTCCCCTCTTCAAGATAAAAGCTTCTCAAAAAGTCTGGATCTGGTTCATCTTCCATGGGGTGCCCCAACTATCGACGAGCCAGAATAGGATTATAGCTGATGCAACCATTGACGCTGATGAGCGGTACATTCGGGAAATCTCCACAGCTTTGGATCATGGCAATTCCTCCATACATAGGATCATACCATTTAATATCTGAGTGTTTGAGTAATAGCAGCTTTTCTGTCCATGAGAGTCCATTTTGCTTATCCTAGATGGCAGGAATTTCTGACAAGTGCGAAATAAACCACTTGTGCAGGAGAACGGTGCAACATTCAATTCGTCCAACCCCATAACGGTTCCTTCGGTGGAGGGTAAAGTAAGTGTCAGCCAGCAAGGTAGGTACAGGATTTTTGATCAAGAAAAGATTGATCGCATCTGCGTCCACAAAATCACTAGCAGTTGGGAACAGAAACAATCCGTAAATGAGTAAAACCAGGATGGCCTCAAATGCTTCAATATTCTTTGACAAGGCATAGCTCTGAGCTTTTTCATATAGGAACATAGCTGAAAATCCATACAACCCTCCCTTAGCACCCATATGAGATCGTACTTCGTCCAACTCCAAATACGCGGCCTCTGCAATTGCTCTTTCATTAGGAGTCCCCTCCCTTCCAGAAAATGGACTAGGAGTAACGCCTACTCCCATCAGGGCGGAATACTCTTCCAAAGTTGGTAGCAACTGATAATCTGGAAACGTGAAACAATGATAGGTTGAATCATAGAATTGCACGAGTGCAGATAACATCTCTTCATACACTTGAACTTCTAGCAACGACAGCATGTTCCCATGTCTTTCTCTGAATGCCTCGGGGTCTTCTACTAAACTTACCAGTTTCTTCAAGTTCTCCAGTCAAGGTCTTCGGAACACAACCTCTTCTTTCTTTCCAGAATCCATCTGCAAAACAATCTTTAGTTCCTTGAATGATTATTTGTCCAACCATGACCCAAGAATCCATTGATATGGGTTAGAATGAGAAATGTGTGAAGAAAAAATCATGAATGAATCATTAAAGGAAGCTTGAAAAGGTCCAATTCAAATCAATTCATTTTTGAACCAAAGCATGTCATATTTGTGCTTGTTTTGAGTCCATTCCATTCCAAGGCCTCAATCCTATCCACACATCATCCTTACATCATAAGAAACCAGAATGGATCATTGAGCAAGCTTGATAGCTCTGTTTTGAGGAGTTTCACAAAGCTCCATAACCAAAAATTTGGATTTTGAATTGGGCTGCAATAGGCTTCAATTGGGCTTTTAATCAGCCTAGGTCCATTGCATATAACCTTTGGGATGATTTCCAACTGCCATAACAGAATTTGGTGGAAGATAACAGAAAATTGAGTTAAGAAAAAGTGGAGAAACTTGGAAAATTCATTTTTGAAGATAGAGCCATTTTCAGTCCAAATCACCATCGCAAAAAGCTTCAGTGAGGTTCATTGATGGATTCTGGACGATTTGCTTGAAGCTTCATCCATAATTCAAGTCTCCATTGAAGCTCAAAACCAGGTTCCTATCTTTCATCCATAAGCTCTGTTCTTGATGAATTGCTATGCTATTTTCACATGATTGTGATCCTTAGAGTGTGTAGAACGTTTTAGGATTAGAATGGTTAAGTTTCATGACAATTCTTGACAGAGCACCTTAGGTTGTAGTTTGAATTTCTCTCTAATTATTGCATGAAAATGGAAAAGAAACATAGATTGTTGATGTAGGAAGTGAGAGGAATAGATTAATATCTTCAATTTTGGTTTTTCTGAAAGTTGAGATTTCTTGAGAGATTCTTGGATGATCATGATTTCTGAGTTTTAATGGAGGAAAGTAGAAATAAATTGCATATTCGGATTCTACGCGAAAAATCATATAGGGTTGGTTCAAAAATCATCGCGTTTGGTGAAGAAATGAGGAAGTTCCGCTTTTGAGCATTTGGGGAAGATGACTGGCGCAAGGCCGGCCACCGTCTGCGCGTGGCAGCGCCACTGCGGGGTGAGTTCCCTCTGTTTCCAATTTAAATCTCCAGAATTTGTGTCAGCAACATGATCGCACGTAACCTTTGACTTGTTCATCCCCATCCACGACCAAGAAAGCATCTCGCGAATTAGCCTTTCTCACATGATGAAACGCTGAAGAGAACTCTGAAGAGAACTCTTGCATACAAATATCCTACACCAGATGTTAGTGCCATCCTGAGTTTGAAGACCCTGGCTGATGAGACAGTTTCGGCAGATTTCAGGCAGACATATGAGAGATTGTTGAAGTATGTTTGCAAGCCCTCCGCCCACGAGATTAGTGGTTTGTACACATTGCTACAGTTTTATGAGGCTCCACTGAGATGCTTCCTATTTCCCGACTATGTTTTGGCCCCTACTCTGGAGGAGTACGCTGACTTGATAGGCATTCCTGTTAAGGATCAAATGCCTTTTCACCATGTTGACACTGTGCCTAAGTTGGCTGACCTTGCAGCTATCTTGCATTTGGAGGAGACTGAATTGAGAAGGGAGTTCACTCGGAGGAACAAGATGTTTGGCTTCCCTCTATCTTTTATGGTGGAAAAAGCTCAGAAGTTTGCTAAGAAAGGTCATTGGGGCGTGTTCAATGCTATTCTGGTTGTGTGCATATACGGGATTATGTTGTTCCCGAATCTTCCTGACTTTGTAGATGTAGATGCTTTCTACTTGCTTGCCTCGGGGAATCCGGTTCCCACTTTGCTTGGTGACCTGTATCATTTTGTCCACTATAAGAATGAGAACAGGAGAGGGAAAATGGTGTCCTGCTGCACTCTGTTGTTATACAGGTGGTTTGATAGCCACATGCCCAAGAGGGGTCCTTTCGTTTCTTCTGCCAACACGTCTGAGTGGTCTGAACGCCTGATGGCTTTATCAGCAGAAGACATCACCTAGTTTGACCGGGATACGCTTAGGACTGAGATTGCTTATAGCTGCAGTGGATTCCCTAATGTTGCGTTGATTGGACGTAAGGGATGTATTAACTATAACCCGGCCTTGCTAATCAGATAGTTCGGGTACGCCTTGAGAGGTCCACCGAAGGAGGAGGAGGTGCAGGAATCTCTGTACCTCAACGGGTTGCTTGATAGTGACATGCTGACCAAGCTGGATCATGCTTGGACTAGCATCCACAGACGAGGAAAGACATTGTTGGGTAAGAGCAACAACCAGGCTTATGAGCCTTTTGTGAGTTGGGTTCAGCATAGAGAAAAACAGTCTTTGATGCCGTTTCCTCCAGTGGCTCCTCCGGTTCCCCTCATGAATGAGGAACCAACCACAGTGGACATCAAGAAGTATGAGCAGGTAGTGGCTGAAAAGGAAGAGTTGAGGAAGGCCAATGAGAAGTTGGAAAAATAACTTGTTCAGCTTATAAGCGAGAGAAACGAAGTCGTCTATTCCTTCAAAAAACAGATCGAGATGGTGAACTGGCTAGGAACATACTTCACCAAACAGAGGGTTGAGCGTGAACGCTTAGGGTTGGATTTCAAAGCTGTTAACAGTGTCCTCGCCACTAAAAAGCAAGACCTGGATAGGGTGTATCTGAAGTTATCCAAATATGAGACATTGTGGAACAACACCCTAACCAAGCATAAAAAGCGAGAGGAGAAGCTAAAGCAACAGATAGCCAAGTTGAAGGTTCAGATTAAGATCAAGGACAAGAAGATAGAGGCTGAAGCATCACTTCGACGAGACGTTCGATGCAAATTGGTTGAAACCAAGGCAAACCTGAAAGATTGTCAACTTAGAGTTGATGCTAAGAGGTACAGAGTGGAAGACTACTCTGGAGAAGGTGCTTGTGGGGACGTTGCCAAGGATCTCCAAGATACCATCAGGCAGAGGGATCTGCTGATCTGGGGTCTGCTCGCCCAGCCTCAACATCCCACTACGAAGAAGTTATTGGAAGATTTCTGTGCCCGTAGCCGCACTTGATTTCCTTGTATTTCTTTGTATCTTTTATGCATTGATATGCTGACCACCACCAGACCTGTTGGTTGGGGTCATACTTGTTGCTTCAGTTGTATGCTGCCCGTGTGGGTTTTTTCAGATATATATAAGGATTTCTTTCCATGATTGGATGTCAGACTTTATTTGTCTTGTAAACTAGAATTAGGGGGGAATCTCTCCCTAGGCACAGACACACGTTTGCACTTGCATAATCATTTTGCATAGCATGTGCCTCTGGCTTATTTACCTAACCCTCTGTTGTTACAGGTTGTTTCAGGATTGTCTTAGGTTAACCCGAGCAATGGAACAGGTACAAGCGGAACTGAAGGACGTTCGGAGCCAGCTGAAGCAGGTTATGGGGAACATGCAAGCGTTGCGCTGGAATCAAGAGGCGCTCAAAGAGGAGAACAACCAGCAGAAGAGTCAGGTGGACTTGATGGCAGAAGTGTTAAAAAAACATACTCATAAGAGAATGCGAGCAAATTCCTGAAGATGCAGCCGGCAACTCGCCCCACAGGTGTCTGAAGAACCTGCACCAAGGCATGATAGGCCTAAAAGACCCTCTGCACAGCTTGAAGCTCAAAACTTTTCCTGTCAGCGGCCACGTCTGGTTCCTCAAGACAACCCCAGAAGACAGGGTCAAAAGATAAAACTATCTGATAGGATCCTCGATCCAATCCCTTTGGATTGTGCCCAGTTGGTGCAACTCTTACTCCAACTTCAGTTGGTTAAACCTCGGACTTTGGCTCCATTAACTGGACAACTACCACCCGGCTGGGACGTGAACGCCCATTGCGAATTCCACTATAGAGAATCGGGGTACGATGTAATGAATTGTAAAGCTTTTAAGCATAAGGTTCAAGACTTGATTGATTCAAGAGCAATTGAATTCATGTCGGACGACATGAAAGCATCAGGCAAATTCATCCCTTATCATGCAAAAGAGATGGATGTTCCCATTACCTCATCTGAAGTTGAGAAAGATCAGGAGTATATCTTGCGGTCTTCGAAGTCTGAATCACCTTGCCCGTAATTTTTTCATGTTCCTGGGTCGAGCTTAAGGATGAAAGCCCCTGAACAGAGAAAATCCTCACTAGTTCAGACCTCGTCTCCAGATTGTTTCTGCCATTCAGAATCAGCAACCTCTTGCTCCATTGCAGAAAAACTGTCGGATCCCGAATCAGAGTCGACCTCACAACGGTCGTTCATCTGATTGAGTCTGAAGACTTCAAAGGGTCTCTCCCCTCAGTAGCAAATAAGTGTGAAAGCCCAGTTCCTAGAAGTTGGCAATCTGCATTTTATCATGACATTTCTTTACATTTGTAGTTTCTTTCCTGTTAGAATGCAAATTTCGTTTGTAAAACATGTTGTTTTTCAATTGATATTGATAATGAAATAAATATGCATGTTTTTGAACTAATCCATTCGTGTTCACTCTATTGCTTTCTTTTATTTCAAAACGCTTGTTTAAGTGGAATCCGGGGAGGATGACGAAATCCAACGATGCGTAAGCTTCTGATGCTATGCTTTTGAATAAAAAACCTGTTGATGATGTACAGGCATTGTTTCAATCCACAAACACTGGAGATATAAGGAAGATAATCCCTTGTTAACCCCTTTGAGCCTAGTAGTAGAAGCTTCTTTCTGAAAATGAAAAACCCTAAATCTTAACCTGGGGCAGGGTAGGTGTCAGTTAATTTGACCAAGCGTTCAAATTGCGAAAGGAGTGTCCATCTGAGGATCAATCACACCGCTATAGGTCGTACCTAAAAAACCATGATGGTTAAACCTGGTCGATCAGGAGTGAAACAGTCACAATCTCTTTAACAAGTCAAACGAGTCGTTGTCATGCGATTTGTTCAAAAAAAGAGAAAAAAAAAGAGAAAGAAAAGAATCGAAAGGAAAAAGCCCGCTAAGTCGAATCTTGCAAACAAGCGACTTAGGCAAAAATGAGGGTACCCCGCTGGACTTCAAAATTGAAGAAACTCGGAAGAGTTAGTCCAGGCAAAAGTTAGGGAAAAACGAAAAGCGAAAAACGAAA
The DNA here is from genome assembly GCA_963859935.3 of Lathyrus sativus. Lineage (NCBI taxonomy): Eukaryota > Viridiplantae > Streptophyta > Magnoliopsida > Fabales > Fabaceae > Lathyrus > Lathyrus sativus. Next base: position 90,287,753 of record OZ012737.1, read on the forward strand.
AGCGAAAAGGATTACGAAAGAAAAATCCTCAAACAAGAACGAAATTGTGTGGCTCCGGACGCTAAAAGACGAAAAGAGAGTGGTTGTCACTTCGAAAAAGAATGATTGCTTGAACTGCCACTGAACCTTTGAAAGGTGAACGCTAAGGTTGAATTAGCTGAACCTAGGATTGGAGAACATCAAGGAGAAGGGGTGGGTTAAAATGAATTTTGAGCCTGTATCCTTTCTTTCATAAACCGTGAACCTGACCACGTTACAACCTTTAAAAGACCTAATTGAAATAGGTTTGTTTCGAAAGCATACTTCGGTAAAGATCGCATCAAAACTGAATCCTAGGAAGGATTCCCCATACAGCGTTGTATTGATATTGACATGTTGATGAATGATTCATACATTTTATGTCACAAAATTTTTTCCAGTGAACAGGAATGGATTTTTAAAACTGCCATATGCATTGCATTTGATATGTCTTTTATGCAGAACATTTTGTTTTACTTACGAGTAAGCGTTTGACAGCGGGAATGTTTCCACGATGGAAAAATTTGATCAAGACAAAATGCAAAACGCCAGAATATTCCGGTGAACCGGGGAAAGCTATGTCAAATGATCACGGCATGGGAGTCAACTATTCCAGAAATCAGTTAATCTGGGGCAATCAGGTCGAGATCTGATGAATCTCTCGCAGCCAAGGGTACTACTCCCCACAAATCTGCCCATGAGGGGCAAAGTCATGACAAGGCTGGGGCAGGCCACCCCGAGAGCGCCGAAGCCATCCTTATCCTGAAGGTGATTAACTTGAAGAACCTTTGTAGAGGTTCAAAGGGCAGAAGTCGTCCGTATCAAACCACCAGAGGCCAGAGATCTCAGGTTTCCTTTCGAAAGGATGTGACGAAGATCCCACTGGCTGGGGAAAAAGTTGAAAGCGAAGGAACCGTTCCTCTCCATATCGACGGAGTTTGTCGGAAGTTGTTAAGATTCTGGGGCAAGCCATTTCGAGTTCGTTTCATGGCATATTTTTCCAAGCAAGATGATTCCTTCTTCCCCAGCAGGTTCAGCTGTGTTTCCCCAGGAGTCTGAACATGGGGCTGTGAGCATTGATGTGTCTCCCCAAACGGAGGTAGATTCTCCCCGACCAGATGCATCCTAGGCAGGATCATCATCTCCCCAACTGAGTCATGCGCAAAGGTGTATACTCATTCCCAGCAGCAGGTGAACAGACAGTTTTCTCGCAGAAGACTACCCGCCAGTGTTCAACTCTCAATAGTTCAGACTAAAATCTCCAACAGATTTGAATTCCCCGCAGAGTGGTGTTCTCCCTGGCAGATAGGAGTTATTCCAGCATCTGGTTGCATATCCTCAGCCGAGTTTGCAGTCCCCCAAGAGAGTCGAATCCTTGGAAGTCGTTCAAGCCATTATTGGTGTTCCCCAGTAGAGTGTTAAATAGTTGTTGCTGTACTTCCCCATCGGAGCTCGTATCTCCAGGAAGATTCTATCTGTGAAGGCCGTGCAGTTTATTTCTACGATTGACATTGTTTCCTCAACAGTTCATGGTTCGTATCCTCAGTTGAGTGAGTACAGGTTCTCGTAGAAATTTGTCCCCTGCAGAAAGTTGTCTGAGGTTCGTTTCCCCAGATTAAGTCCAATTGAGATTGGTGTGATGTCTTTTCCTCAGTAGGATGATTCCTTCTTCCCATCAGAATGGTTCCTTGACAGGAGGGTGTTCTCTTCAGCATTTATTTTGCTGATTTGGCCGTAGCTTTTTGCATGATTGCATAGCATCTACACTAAACGCATAGCATTTCCACCGTGTGGAGCATTACGCCATTACCAAACATATGCATGTGAAACATGAGCTAGGTCATTACCGTTCTTGTATGCAGGTGTTCCCCAGCGGAGTTGTTTGTTCAGGATGATTCTTGATTTCCTCAGCAGAGTTTATTTGTTTGGAATGATTCCTGAATCCCTAGAGCAGAGTTACTTGATAGTTCCCTAGAATCCCCAGCGGAGATGTGTCATCCCCAACAGGTTTCAAACAGAGAAGTTGAAATTTCCTTGAAGACTTGATGATTGAAGTCCGGCAGCAGTGCCAAACTCCTCCTAACTTACTGATGAAGTCCGACTGCGATGTCGAAGCAGTTCTCTCAGCTGACGCAGAGTGCCTAACGGCAAAAGATCATATATCCTTATTGGTTCATGATTGATTAAGGATTTTATTTCCTGACTTAATGATGAAGTCCGACCGTGATGTCGAAGAAGTTCTCCTAGCTGACGCGGAGTGCCTGACGGCAAGATCAGATATCCTTATTCGTCCGTGATTGATTGAGGATTCTATTTCCCGACTTACTGATGAAGTCCAACTGCGATGTCGAAGCAGTTCTCCTAGCTGACGAGGAGTGCCTGACGGCAGAAGTTTAGATATCCCTATTGGTTCATGATTGATTGAGGATTCTATTTCCGACTTACTGACGAAGTCCGGCTGACGCCCGAGAATTTCCTTGAATGCCCGACGGCATAATTGACTTGATTGTCAAACGTCCAGTGACTTGACGAGTCCAGTGATGACGTTAAGGAGTTTTTCTGCTATAACGCAGAATGCCCGACGGCATGATCGACGATCCTTCACCAGTTACCGTGTAACCAGTGATCCCTTATTGACTTACTGACGGAGTCCGACGAAGATATTGTCGACGTTCCTAGCGACCCGACGAGTGCATAGGTGACGATAAGGAATTCTTCTGTTGTGGCGCAGAATGCCCGACGGCATAATCAGCCAGCCTTCACCAGTTACCGTGTAACCAGTGAACCCTTATTGACTTACCGATGGAGTCCGACAAAGATATTATCGAACGTTCCTAGCGACCTGACGAGTCCATAGGCAGTGATAAGGAATTCTTCTGCTGTGGCGCAGAATGCCCGACGGCAAAATCAGCCATCCTTCACCAGTTATCGTGTAACCAGTGATCCCTTATTGACTTACTGACGAAGTCCGACAAAGATATTGTCGAACGTTCCTAGCGACCTGACGAGTCCATAGGCGACGATAAGGAATTCTTCTACTGTGGCACAGAATGCCCGACGGCAAAATCAGCCATCCTTCACCAGTTACGGTGTAACCGGTGATCCCTGGATGACTTGAGGACGAAGATTTACAGTGAAATCAGACGATCATCCTGACGGAGATTTGAGATTAAGCATTCACCAGCAAGTTGTCGTGCAACTATCAATATCAGCTATCCTTCACCAGTTACCGTGTAACCGGTGATCCCTTGATGACTTGAGGACGGAGATCTACAGTGAAATCAGATGATCATCCTGACGGAGCTTTGAGATCCATCCTTCACCAGTTACCGTGTAACTGGTGATCCCTTGATGACTCGAGGACATAGTTCTATAGTAAAATCAGATGATCATCCTGACGGAGATTTGAAGTTAATCATCCACCAGCTAGTTGTCGTGTAACTATCATCTCAGTTTCCAGAAAGTTTGTCCCCATCAGAGCATCATTTACTGGCGCGGTTGGAAAATTTCTGGGTTTATTGGTATTCAACCGTCAGGTCCAAGCCGTTTGAATAGGGGCAGCTGTTGCACCCCAAAATTTGCCTAACCTTTTTTTGTACTTAGCTTGTGTTTCATTGCATTCATTTTAGCATTATCATCTGCATTGCATTGACATGTGTGCAGGAGATCAAAAGGTATGACTACCAACAAAGGGCTACACAAGGCTATGAAGCTAGCTAAGAGGTTTATTCAAGTGTTCAAGGGTTGATATCCTCATCAATGAAGTTAAAGATTCTCATAGAAGGAGTTGGATATAAGAGTGTATGCCTCCTACCTTGAAGGTTGTGGGAAGCTATTCAGATGATTCTGAATCCATGGAGTTGGACTTGAAGCCTTGAGAGAGCTCATGAGAAGTATTGAAAGTCATTTTGAAGCCTAGATAGGTCATTATGCAAAGGATATGAAGCTACAACCGAGATTGGTACAATTAGGGTTTCATCTGGTCAACCCTAGGTCAACTGATGATTTGAAGAAGGTTGAGACCCAATTTCAAAGCCATGTGATCATGGGTTGATGTATTAAGATTCCCAAGGGATGATTCCAAGGTCAACTCATCATGAATCAAGAGTGTGAGGAGTTCCTAGCCTAGGGTTTCTAAGCTTGACAATGTAAAATCCCCTAGTTTAGTGCCTAACTTCAAGACCACATAACTCAAGATGTGATTTTCATCTCACCTTGACCCTAACATGATTGTTATAGAGCATGATCATAGCTTTAATTTGAGTACTAGAAGTCCTTGATAGGGTTTATGAAACTCAAGTTATGAAGCTGACAAGTTACAAGTCATCAAATGAATGTGAATTTGGAGCTTGAAAGTCAACCAACTTGCATGATACTTTTGCCCTAGAAAGATGATTCTAATGAACTTTTGGCCAACATGAATGTTGTTCATTATCTTATTAGCTTTCCAACAAGTACTAGAAGTCCATGATTGGATTTGTAGAACTTAAGATATGAGCTTTACAAGACAAGGGTATTTTGGGAAGTTGAGATTATAGGCCATTTTTGATTATGGGTCAATTTCATCATCTTACACACCTCAAATGAAATTTTGTTCAACTTCAAAGTTGTTCAATATGATGTTATTTTTACAACCACGGCCCAAGAATCCATTGATATGGGTTATAATGAGAAATGTGTGAAGAAAAATTCATGAATGAATCATTAAAGGAAGCTTGAAAAGAGCCAATTCAAATCAATTCATTTTTGAACCAAAGCATGTCACATTTGTGCTTGTTTTGAGTCCAATTGATGTTTTAAGAACATTGGAAAAATTACAAATAAAGTTTGAAGCCATTTACATGTGGAAATTCATGGTTCCTTCATCTTTAAGCAACATAATGGAAATCCACCATCCATTCCATTCCAAGGCCTCAATCCTATCCACACATCATAAGAAACCAGAATGGATCATTGGGCAAGCTTGATAGCTCTGTTTTGAGGAGTTTCACAAAGCTCCATAACCAAACATTTGGATTTTGAATTGGGCTGCCATAGGCTTCAATTGGGCTTCTAATCACTCTAGGTCCATTACATATAACCTCTGGGATGATTTCCAACTGCCATAACAGAATTTGGTGGAAGATAACAAAAAATTGAGTTAAGAAAAAGTGGAGAAACATGGAAAATTCATTTTGAAGATAGAGCCATTTTCAGTCCAAATCACCATTGCAAAAAGCTTCAGTGAGGTTCATTGATGGATTATGGACGATTTGCTTAAAGCTTCATCCATAATTCAAGTCTCCATTGAAGCTCAAAACCAGGTTCCTATCTTTCATACATAAGCTCTGTTCTTGATGAATTGCTATGCTATTTTCACATGATTGTGATCCTTAGAGTGTGTAGAACGTTTTAGGATTAGAATGGTTAAGTTTCATGACAATTCTTGACAGAGCACCTTAGGTTGTAGTTTGAATTTCTCTCTAATTATTGGATGAAAATGGAAAAGAAACATAGATTGTTGATGTAGGAAGTGAGAGGAAGAGATTAGTATCTTCAATTTTGGTTTTTATGAAAGTTGAGATTTCTTGAGAGATTCTTTGATGATCATGATTTTTGAGTTTTAATGGAGGAAAGTAGAAATAAATTGCATATTCAGATTCTACGCGAAAAATCACATAGGTTTGGTTCAAAAGTCATCGCGTTTGGTGAAGAAATGAGGAAGTTCCGTTTTTGAGCATTTGGGGAAGCTGACCGGCGCAAGGCTGGCCACTGTCTGCGCGTGGCAGCGCCACCGCGGGGTGAGTCCCTCTGTTTCCAATTTAAATCTCCAGAATTCGTGTCAGCCACACGATCGCACGTAACCTTTGACTTGTTCATCCTCATCCACGGCCAGGAAAGCATCTCGCGAATTAGCCTTTCTCACATGATGAAACACTGAGTTTCATTAAGAGACTCAGCTGGGCCCCTAGTTCATTCGCTATCCCCACCCCCTGCACACGTCCCAATGTGAATAACACGCATAGAAACTACTTAATGCACCCTTTGTTTTAGTTAGTTTTTAATTTCATTTTCTTATTATTCTTTTAATGGTTGTTCCATTTTAATTCAAGAAAAATATTAATTGACTCAATAAATCTTGAGAAAAATATTGGAGATACTTGGATATGTGTAGAATTTTGTCAGGATTTTTTATTTTTATTTTAATTCTTTTTTTCAATTAATTTTGTATGTTTCTTTTATGTGCTTTTCAATAAATAGAAATCATGCCATGTTAACTTCTAGATTTTTGTTTCCATATCAATGCTTGGATTTAATCTCTGATTTTTTGTATGATGAATGTTGATACATTATAAAATATTTTAATATTTTTCTTGCATTTTTTAGATTCCATTTGAACAGGTTTTGAGGCACATCTTTAGAGCCTTTTCCCTTTTGAATCACCCATAGCATACATCTTGGTTTAGCTTTCTGTTAGTGCCCTTAGGCATAGAGCTTTGACTGGAAACTTTAACCATAGATTCTTAACACATTTAGGATCATCTAGGATTTTTCTTAGGATTTTTAGAATTGATTTCCTATTTTTCCCATAGTTTACAAGTTGATTATGCTTTAGGTGATCCTAACTAAGCTTACCTCATAGTTTAGGCTTTAAAGTGAACTTTAGCTAGCCTTAGGCTTCAAATACATTCTTTATAGAATAAAGCTTAGGTTGATACCTATTTAGAGCATTGATTAGGCCTTGATAGAGCTTTTGAATCCTTTTAGTTAAGTGATCTTTAGAATTAATCTTTAGGCCAATTCTTCCATGAATGGTTGAGTGTCATGATGGATACCTTAGGTATACGTCATGCTTCCCATCCTTTCTCAATCAATTGAATTTGGTTGAGTGCCTTGGTGAATTCCTTAGGTTTTCACCATGCCTCCCATCATCTAGAATCTTTCTCTGTCCTATTTGTTGCACCCCAAAATTTGCTCAACCTTTTCTTAACTTGGTTTATGTTTCATTTCATTTCATTTTTGTTCTAGCATTTGCATTGCATAGCATTTTTCATGGAACAGGGGATCAAAAGTTTGTGCACCTCAAGAGGAGTCTTCTCAATGCATGGAGCCTAAGCCGGGGTTGTTACTCAAGCTTGAGTGGTCATCAGGACATCTTGAAATGGTCAATGTATTGTGAAAGGACAGATGGATGTGTGTGGGATATCCCCTAACTGGGAGGTCAACTGAAGAGCATTAGAGGTATGTGAAGCCATGGCTATGGGTATGAGATGTAAATAAAGCTTATTGAGGGCCTTGAGGGTCATTGTGGAGCTTATGCAAGTTGTTGTGTGAAGAGGAACAAGCCACAGTTGAAGGTATCGCAATTAGGGTTTTCATCTGGTAAATCCTCAGTCAACGGTGCAATTGAAGAAGATAGAAACTTAATTCAAAGTCTCTATGGTCATGGGATGTTATGCTAAGACATATGAGACATTATTTCAAGTTCAATTCATCAAGGGTTAAGTGTGTGAGAAGTTACTAAATTAGGGTTCTCAGGGTAAAATCCCCTATTTAGTGCCTAACTTCAAGACCACCTACCTCAATATACAAGTCTCATCTCAATTTTTGGCTAACATGGAACTTGTAGAGCATGTTCTTAGCTTTAATTGGAGTACTAGAAGTCCTCGGTTGGATTTATAGAACTCAAGTTATGATCCGGACAAGTTATAGGTCATTTGAGGTATGTGATTTTGGTCAACAAAAGTCAACCAACTTCCAAGCCAGTTTTAACCTAGAAGGGTGTTTCTCCTCAACTTTTGGTCAACATGAAAGTTGTAGGTATTGATATTAGTTTTCCAAATTGTATTATAAGTCTTTCATCTGATTTGTAGAACTCAAGTTATGAGGTTTACAAGTCAGGGGTATTTTGGGAAAGTAAGATTACAGGTCATAAAATTATAGGTCCATTTCACCAACTTGCGCACTTCAAATGGAAATCTTTTCAACATGAAACTTGCTTCAAATAGGGCCATTTGCACTACCAAATCATCTCTTGTCATGGTGGGGGCTTGGATTGAGAATTTGGGGTTTGAATTTTTCATAAAGGAGGCTTAAATTGAGAAATTGAGAGTTAATGGATTTTAAACTTTTTCAAGGCAAGTTTGTGCATTTTTTGATTGCAAATAATAATTCAAAGACATTTCCATCTTCACATTGGAAATTTGAAGTCTCAAAATGGGCCATTTTCATGGTTTCTTCCTCTTAAAGTAACAAAATGGAAATCAACCATAGGATCAAAATTAAGCCTCCAATCTCATTCCTTTGATCAACACAACTGATTTGTAGTGGACTTGGATCAAAAAACCAGCTGGTGTACTGGTAAAAACGTGCATGGCATTTTGAGAAAGTGGTGAAATGTGAAATTTTGAAATGGGCTGTTTGGCTTGAATTAAAGCCCCATTTGATCATAAACCCATCATATAAGTATTCTAGATGAAAATTGAGGCAGAGCTAGGTAATTTTCGTGCATGAACAACCATATCACATTTTGAAGAAGTGGTGAAAAACTTAAAAACGAATTCTCAGATTCAACCACTTTCAGACCAAATCAAGCCTTTAAACACCTCAATTGAAGTTCATGGAGTGATTCTGGACGTTTTTCGTTAAGCTTCATCACCATTTCAAGGCCTAGTGGAGGCTCTCCACTAGGTAAACTTTTTTTCAACCTTACACTCTTAATACTCCATGGTTTTCCACCATTTTCGTTGCATTTGAACCTTTGAGTTACATAGATAATTTCTGGATCATTTTTGTTTGTGTTTATGATATTTGATTTTGTGAGCTCAAAGTTGTGTTGTTTCGTTTTGATGAATTTTGGTGTTGTTTTTCTTTAATTTTCATGGATTCTTACTCCTTGCAACATGTAGATGATGTTTGGACCATTTAATTTGAGTTTTGGTGAACTTTATTTTTTGCACGTTTTGCTTGTTGTTTGATTTATGGAATGGTTGTTGAGAAATAATGGAAATGGAGGCTAGATTCATGATCCTCGCGACGAGAGGATGAATTTTCATCTAAGGTTCATGCGAAATGGTGAAGAAATGACGAAGCTACGGTGGGGGCGGTGCTCGCGGTGGCCAGAGCAAGGAAGGTGATGACCGGCGTTCGTCCGGCGCCGGCGAGGTCTCAAGGAAGGAGACGAGCTGACATGGCGGTGTTCTATTCGTCCGTTTTGTTGTTTTTTTATCATGTGGATTATATTAAGACTCATGTGTTCCCTCTTTGTCTTGTATGCACCATAACTAAAACCAAATTCATTAATTGATGTGGCTCTTTGAGAGCCACTTGATTGGAATACTTTTGATGTGATCATGTGGTCTGAATTGATTTCCACCATACACCTAAGTCAACCAACCATACAATGTTTATTCTGAATTTTCTTTTCTTTTCTTACTGGACCTTACACGAATTGCTCCTAACACCCCCCAGGGAGGCCCATTTTTCGTTTTACACTATGTATGTTTGTTGTTTGCACCAATATCCTTTTCATTTAACTCTTATGTTATTTTATTTTTCTATTTTGTGCAGTTTTCATTTTAATTCAAATAAAATAGCTCTAATAGTTTAAAAATTCACCAAAAATAATTTTCATAAACTTTGAGATGTCTAGTTTATTCTGGAAATTTTTATTTTATTTTTTGACTTTATTTTCAATTTAAAAACGAATTAAATATTAGGGCTGTTTTATTTGATTTAAATTGTGGTTTTGTTCTTTCTTGATTTTATTTCTATGTTTAAATTCCTCATTTTTGCATGATTTTTTTTAGCAATGTGTTAAAATGTTGATTGATCCTTGGATATTTTTTCCATGATTTTTAAGTGTTGTTTCCATGTGGTTTGAATTTCGTTTTGTTCCCTCTCCATTTCTGCCTTAGTTTGGGACACTCTTGGTGTTTGCCTTCTGTTGAGCCACTTCCCTTTTGATTTTCAATCTCCCCTTTTGACCCCTGGTTCCTAATATCTTGGGGATCCTTTGAGATTTTATTTGGCATTTTTAGGTGCATTTTCATATTTTTCATGTATTTTGAAAGTTGCTTCATGTTTATGCATCTTTGTTGGTGTACTTGTTTTGTTTTGCTTCCAAAAGCTTGGTTGTGCATCGTTTATGAACCTAACTTTGATTGTTTCATGTTAGGAGCTTGTTATAGGTCTTGTGTGATAATTCATAGTTCTTTACCTTATGCATAAGTTGTTCATTTGATCTCATACTTTCATGTTTGCATTTTGTGTTTCCATAAGTGGTGTTTGCTTGCATTCTTTGATGTTGTTGATTGCATTCGCTTGTGATGTTTTTCTTTAACCTTTGAGATCTCTTCTCCTCATCCCCATTCTGTCCTATGAATTTGGAATACTACTTAATGTTGCTTGGTCCCTCCTTAGGAGGAACTTGAAGCCTACCTAAAGTAATGAATCCATGAGGACCTTTTCTCTTTGATTTTGTTACTTGTTTGTGATGCATCTCTCTCCTTTTTATCTTGTAATTGTTCATACCGTGGCTTGAGGTTGAGATGAGCTTGTGGAGGTTCCAGCCCCACACATATTTCCTCCCTCACTTGCATTGCATCTTTGTCTTCCTTGTTGCATTTGTGTTTGCATTCTTCATTTGCAATGTTTCTTCTTATTGTTTCTTCTTCTTTTTGTCTTCCTTCGCTTAGGATTTCTAACTCTCTTATTCAAGAGAGGTTATGATAGATATTAGGGTTCTAACCATGCATGATAACATTAGGTAGTCCCCTTTCAAACTCAACGTTAGGTGCATATTGCATGACAACTTTTAGGGTTGGTCTAGTCCACCTTAGTTTGTCCCCTTTCTCTTCTCATCTTCAAACAACTTCAATTCACTTAATAAATATAATGAGTGTTGTGCCATGAGCCTTGTACTTGGGAAATGGTTATTGAGTGTTTACCTCTCAATTGCCTAGAGTGTTTAGTATACGTCTTTAGGACGATATGCGCCGCATTCGATCCTAGGTTTTAGACTTTGTTACAACATACATTATGAACACTTTAATTCAAAATACTTTTTCCTTAAAAAACACAAAAAACAACTTCAAATCTTTTTCACCCTTTGGGGTTCTTAATCAGGAAAATATTTTCACAAACAAGAGTGTTGTTAACTTTCAGTCCTATCGCAAACGGTAATGCCTAAGTCTCCAAAGGTCGAGCTGCATACACTAACTGCTAGAACTGTCTGTTAACCCTACTCGGGTAAAACCTTTGAACAGCCTGTGTTCTCGTAAGCCCGAACTACGTTTGCTATGATCTTTCATACCAGACGAAAGTACGTAGGCACAAGACGCGATGTCTTGGCGAGCAACCTTCCCCCCTTCTTTAGTTGTAGTTAGGCGAACTACGTTGACTCTGACTTTCCCATTGCACGAGGGAGTACGTAGGCACAGAGCGGCGATGTTCTGCCGAGTCAGTTTCTCTTTTCTTTTTCTTTTGTCCATAAGCCTTTAGCGTAGATAGTTTACACACTCTTTTAGCTAGACAACACATGCATGGATCTCGTCGAGTACGACGGACGTGAGCGGTGCTCATACCTTCCCCTTGCGTAACCGACTCCCGAACATAGGACTTCGTTGCGATGACCTCGTCTTTTCCGTTTTCGTCAGGTTTTTCCGATCATTTCCTTTCCCTCTCTTTGGGATAAATAATGATAGGTGGCGACTCTGTTAGTCATTGTCGGCCTATTTTTTCGCAGTAGCGAAACTATTGACATAGGATCCCTCTTGGGAGAGCCTAGCCTTCCTTAGGAAGTGCTCTGTGCATTCCTCAAGAGGTAGAGCCTGTGATGGATTCCTATGCTGATGCACATTAAGTTTGAAACCTTAGATTGACATCTAGGTTCTTTACCAATCTTTCTCTGTCCTATTGACATAGGATCCCTCTTGGGAGAGCCTGGCCTTCCTTAGGAAGTGCTCTGTGCATTCCTCAAGAGGTGGAGCCTGTGATGGATTCTTGTGCTGATGCACATTAAGTTTGAAACCTTAGATTGACATCTAGGTTCTTTACCAATCTTTTTATGTCCTATTGACATAGGATTCCTCTTGGGAGAGCCTGACCTTCCTTAGGAAGTGCTCTGTGTATTCCTCAAGAGGTGGAGCCTGTGATGGACTCCTGTGCTGATGCACATTAAGTTTGAAACCTTAGATTGACATCTTGGTTCTTTACCCATCTCTCTTTTTCCAATTGCTATAAGATCCCTCTTGGGAGAGTCTAGCCTTCCTTAGGAAGTGCTCTGTGCATTCCTCAAGAGGTTGAGCCTGTGATGGACTCCTGTGCTGATGCACATTAAGTTTGAAACCTTAGATTGACATCTAGGTTCTTTACCCATCTCTCTTTGTCCTATTGACATAAGATCCCTCTTGGGAGAGCCTGGCCTTCCTTAGGTAGTGCTCTGTGCATTCCTCAAGAGGTGGAGCCTATGATGGACTCCTGTGCTGATGCACATTAATCAAGGGTTTTAGATTGACATCTAGGTTCATTCCCAAAATCATTCTTTGTCCTATTGACATAGGATCCCTCTTGGGAGAGCCTAGCCTTCCTTAGGAAGTGCTATGTGCATTCCTCAAGAGGTTGAGCCTCTGATGGACTCCTGTGCTGACGCACATTGAGCTAACACCTTAGATTGCCATCTAGGATCTACCCCATTTCCTTTATCTGTCCTATTGACATAGGATCCCTCTTGGGAGAGCCTGGCCTTCCTTAGGAAGTGCTCTGTGCATTCCTCAAGAGGTTGAGCCTCTGATGGACTCGTGTGTTGACACACATCAACTAGATGTAGCCTTGGGATGACTTCCTTGTTGCTCTTCCAGTTCACCTTTTCTTTCCTGATGGATTATGGTGTGGTTGGTTGTTTTCCTGTTGCTTGATGCATTAGGATAGGCTCATGTTTAGAGTATTATAGGCTAGGAGCATGACTGCACCGAAAGGTTGAGCTGAGCTCCCTTTGCTTGATTGCATTGAAAGGTTGAGGTGACCCTCCCTTTGCTTGTCTGTTTTTTATTGATCTCTTTGCTTGATTGCTTAGAGGTTGAGTTGCTCCCTCTGCTTGTATTATTGCATTGTATTTGCATCTTTACTATTTTCTTTTCTGTTTTATCTGCTTTATTGATTTTTGCAGTTTGTTTTTCTGTTTCCCATTGACATGATCCCCTAGGACTCTCACTTCCTTTGATAAGGAAGTGATGATAGACTTTTAGGTTGAAACATTTGCATGATAACATCTAGGAGTTCCCTGTTTCAAACTCAACAATAGGATGAATCCATGGCATGACAACAGTAGGAATCTTGATAGTTTCCCCTGTAGAGTTCGTTCTCTTTTCATCGCCAAAACAACAGTAAAATACGTAATAAAGGCAAGTTGGTACAGTACGTTACGAGCCTTAAGCCACTTAGGAAATGATTGTTGAAGGGTCACTCTTCAACAGTCAGGATGTTTAGCCTGGCACCCTTAGGGTGACATGCGACGCATTCACTCCTAAGTCATAGTCTCTAGTGCAGTACAAACTACAGACATCTATAAAAAACACTTCTTTCATAAAAGACAGAAAACAAACTTCAAACCTCTTTTGCCCCGTCGGCCCTTAATTCGAGGAAAACATTTTCATAAAAAGAGTGTCGTTAACTCTCAGTTCTACCGCAAACGGTAACGCACGAGTCTCCGACGAGCGAGCTGCATACACCAAACTGCTGGAACTATTTGTTAATCCTACTCAAAAAAACAGATGAATCTAAGCCCGTGTTCCATAGTTAGCCCGAACTACGTAAGCCCTGATCTCTCATATCTGTTGAGAGTACGTAGGCACAATACGGACGTATTGGAGAGCCACCTTCCCCCATCCTTTTACCCGTAGTTAGCCAAACTACGTTGACTCTGATTTCTCGTTCTCTGACGAGAATACGTAGGCACGAAGCGCAATGCTTTGCCGAGTCAGTTTTCTTTTCTTTTCAGGCCAGCCTTGATAGGTAGATAGATAAACCAACCCGTCAGATAAACACAACAAGCGTGGATCTCATCGAGTACGATGGACGTGAAGGGTGCTAATACCTTCCCCTTGCATAACCGACTCCCAAACCCAGACATGGTTGTGATGACCTTGTCTTATACCTTTTCGTCAGGTTTTCCCGATCGTTTCCTTTCCCTCCTATGGGATAAATAACGAAAGGTGGCGACTCTTTTGTTTTGCCGGTACCTTATTTTTACAGTAGCGACAAAGGGGGGAAGGTTGCTCGCCAAAACATTACCGTCTTGTGCCTACGTATCCTCACCTAGTATGAGAAATCAGAGCAAACGTAGTTCGGGAAGACACGATCACTGGTTGGTTCAAGTGTTTTAATGAGTAGGGTTAAATCTTCATTCTAGCCGTTAGGGACGATACCTGTTTGCGGTAGAACAGAAACTTAACACACTCTTTCTGAAAATGATTTTCAAAAAATCCCGAAGGATAAAAAGGTTTGATGTTTTATTTGTGTTTTTTATAAGAAGAAGTGAATTGAGTTAAATCTGAAACTTATGTTGCACTAAAGACTATGACTTGAGAGTGAATGTGTCGCATATCGCCCAAAGGGCATACACTAAACACTCTAGACAAGGTGAGAGGAGGCCTCCCACTCATCATTCCTCAAGTACTTAAGACTCGTAGCGTACACCAAGTGTTAACCTTTATTAAGTGTCTTATGAAAGATATGAGATGAGAAGAGAAGACACAAGACTCTAAGGGGAAATGATCAACCCCAGTGTTATCATGCAATGTGATCCCAAAGTAGGGATTGAAAGGGGAAAATCTATCCTAATGTTATCATGCTAGGATTGAAGGCTTAATGTCTCTCCTACTCCCATCTTAAACAGAGGGACTAGGAATTTTAAGGGATCATGGCAAAAGAGCTCAAGTAAACACTTAGCAATTCAATCGCAGATGAAAAGGGATGAAGGATGAAAGTGACTTAAACAAGTCAATGCAATAAGAGAGGCAAAGATGAAATGAAAACACAAATGATACAACAAGACTCAATAACACAAGAGACTCAACACAAGAGAATGACTTAAACAAGTCAAGAAGGATAAGATGAAATGGGAGAAGTAAACTCCTACAACCATATACCATCAATCATCAAGAGAGAATGGTGTTATCCGAAGATGCACACACAAATAAAAGAGGGAGGAAAAAGTATGGGGCAGCCACCACCACAAGCACATCTCAACCATACAATTCTTGAAACACAAGTAAAACAATGCAAACAAAATAATGCAGAACAAACACCAATGCTCATGACAAACTCAAAGTGTACCCATGGACACCAAATCATCATGAACAAATGATAAAACCACTAGGGAAAAAGTGAATCATCAAGAGGAAAGCCTCAAATTCAAGTCTGAGACAAGAGGGAATCACAACCATGATCATGTACAAGTGATGAACCAAAGTTCAAGCACAAACTCAACACTTAGAACAAGTGGAAAAGCATGATTCCAAGATGACTTGTGATGCAAGTCACACATGTAAATGACTTTAAACAAGTTAGACAACACCTTAAGTATGTTAAAATGAATCAACAAAACTCAAAAGATGAATAGGGGGTCACTTGAGATCATATCCTAAAGAAACTAGGTCAAACTATCATGTGTAAACATCCCTAAAAGTGACTTGACTTGCAAAATTCACCAAAAATAGGAGAAAGCTTCAATAAACTTCAAATAAAATCTCAAGCCAAGATGAAACAAGCATCAAACAGAATGTCGAGGCTTAGGTTAAGAGCTCACTCAAGGCACCACCAAATAAAATCAAAAGGCATGGTGTTCCACCTTATCGTGTTTGTCGAGGGTCAACAAAAGTCAAAACAAAAACACATGAAAAATGATCATCAATAAACCAAATCAACCCTCAAAGATACTCCAATCCATCACCTAAATCATGGAGGAGGATTGGTCATAGGGGATTTAAAAATAGGGTTCAAATGATCAAGATCAAATAAGATAGGAACCCAAAAACACATTAAAAATTAAATTCCAAATAAAATATGAAAATAAATGGAAAATAAAAATAAAATAAATGAAAAGTTAATTAACACATTAAACTGTCAGGAAAATATTTTTGTGGATTTTTGTGAATTAAATAGCTAATTTTAAAAGATTAAAATGAAAACTAGAAAGAAAATAAAAATAAAATAAAGAAGCAAGCAAGGGGGTGTGACTCAGTAATCACAAAATGCACTGAATCCTTTGTATTTCTCGCTTTGGCTCAAAACAGTGGGGGTGTCAAAAGCATGCTAGGTCCAATTACCTAAAGACTCGGAGTTTAATGAAACTATGTGTTTCATTAATCCTACATGGAGTCAAACAAACATGTGGCATGGTAAGCGAATTGGAACGGAACACCTCACACAATCAATGATTCAAACCAAACCCAGTCAACTTCCACCAGAGCAAAGACCAGACGCCAGAGCTAGGGCTCTGGTCGTCTTCTCCGCCAGCTCGCCGAAGATCAGTCCAAAAATCTCAATAAAAATGGTAAAAGTTGATATCATTCAAAAGCTCTTTCAACAAGGACTCAAAATCCACCATTCATTTCTTAAAAAGGCTCTTAAACAAGCTGGAAAATGGATCGCGATTTTTGAACATGTCAACTGCAATCTCATCATACAAGTGTAAAAACATGTCAACCATTGCCAATGTTGCATAGGACTTCAGATGCAAGCCAACATGGACCTAATGCAAGTCTAGAATGAGAGAAATAAGTTGAAGAAAACCTACCAAATGGAGTTGTTTCGTTGACTCTTCAAACCTCAAGCAAGCTTCAGTTTAGCACCTCCAATCTCCCCATTGATCTTCACTGATGATGATTGGCACCAAAACTTGAAGGAATATCTCAAGAATAACCAGATTCGAAGAAATGAATTTTATGAAATTTTTTGGAGCTTTCTCTTCTCTCTCATGCAGCAACCACCATTCTGAGCATTTAGGGCAACCAATTAGCTTTTATATGAGGGCTTTGTAGTGATCATGCAGGCCCATGTTGGTCTCATCATGTGAATTCAAAAACTTGCCAAAAATTTCACTTGCACACCACACACGGGTTAGGCAACATTTTACCAATATTGAGTTAGCAAAAATGGCAAAATAAGGTGTGTAAAAATTAATAGGGTCATTTTGGTTCATGTAGAATGCATTGGTACAAAGCTTCATGTCATGACTTTTTATAGTGAAAAATGTGAAAAAGTGGCATATAACATTCTTTCATGTGGGTCCAAATATGGTAAAGAATAGCAAGACCAAAGTTTGATGTCATTATAGTGTGAAATATTCAAAAACAAAGTCATTTGGATGACTTGTAAATGAAGAAAGCCAAACCATGTCTTAAAGTTCCATTTTCACCTTAAAAATGGTCCACATGATCACATAATCCATCAAACCTCATAGAAATCAATCTCATGATGACGTTGAATCAATGTGACACAACATTCATGTGGCACAAAATTGGATTTGAGTTCTCCAAGTTCATAGGATTGACCATTGAAGAAAATGACCTATAATGAACTTTCCCAAAATACCCTTTCCTTATGAAGATCATAACTTGAGATGTACATATGAGAATGAGGACTTCTAGGACTTTTTGGAAAGCTAAGATCATGAGGAACAACTTTCATGTTTGCTTGAAAGTAAGGAGAAACTTGGTTCCATGTCAAAAATGCTTTGGAAGTGAGTTGACCAAAATTCTCTTCATCTGAGGACACCAACTTGGTGACACCATAACTTGAGATGTACAAACTCAATGGATAATTTCTTGTACTCAAAAGAAATCTTGAAAGATACTCAACATGTCCCATGTTTACATGAAAGTGAGATTTATCTTGCATCATAGGGAAACTTGTCCTTGAAGTTAGGCACTAAAGAAGGGGATTTTACACTGAAATCATCTACAACCCTAATTTAGAAACTCCTTGAACTCATTAATCTCTTTTATTTGACCTTAACATGACGTCCTAGATGTTTTGGGATGACTTCCCATGTCTCGATGACCTAGAACCAAGTCTTGAACCCTCTCAAGTCCACAGTTGACTTTGGGTTGACCAGATGAAACCCTAGCTCCACATCCTTTGACTGGGAATTTTGCAAATGAGTTGAATGACTACATGTCGCTACGCGAAACATGACACAGAGTCGCCACCGAATTTTATTTATCTCAAGGAGGGAAAGGGAAATAACGACAAAACCTTTAGGAAAAGAGCATGGTCATCGCAACCAAGTTTTAGGGTTCAGGGGTCGGTTATGCGAGGGGAAGGTATTAGCACCCCCTCACATTCGTCGTACTCGATGGGAACCTTCTAGGTTGTTTTGCTTGAATGGGTGTTTTAGTCTAAAAGTTTGCTTGCTTAAAAGAAAAGAGGGGTTGGTTTTTTATTAGAGTGCTCGCCAAGGATTAGGGCCCTAGTGCCTACGTATATTCACTTGTAAGAAGTGAAGAATTAGAGTATTCGTAGTTCACGGGACTACGGTGAAAAAAGGGAAGTTTGGGTGGACGACGCTATCGTGCACTTTCTAGCAGCTAGGTGTTTTGCAACTCGCTTATGGAGTCTTATGCGTTACCTGTTTGCGGTAGAACGGATGTAGCATGTCCTTTTTGGGTGATGAGGAATGGATGAGTAAAGGTGGAAAAGAAAGAAGAGTGCTCGCTAGGATTATCGCAATCCTATGCCTACGTATTCTCAACAGGTATGAGAAATCAGAGTAGTCGTAGTTCGGCCACTTGAGAAATGATTGTGTGTTGATTGGTTTTATACCTTGAAAAAGTGTTTTCGAATTGATGCCCTAAGGCGAAAAGAAGTTTGATGAGTTGATGTTATTTTTAGTTTTTTTTAGGAGAAATTGTTCTTGATTAGGATTATACAAAATACTTTGGATAGAGATGAATGCTTCGAATAACCAAGTCGAGTGTCTTGTATTCAAAACATTCGGAATGAGTGTAGGAGGGTTCCATTCTCATTCCTTCTCCACCACTTTAAAGTTTACAGTGTATGACCCCAATTGTATCTTTATTGTTTTTTTTTTGGATTTTCTATGAGAAAAATACCACTTGATATTGAATCAAGGGTTTTATTGCTTGTAAAAATATTTGATGTGATGGAACAAGGTCGATGGCGAACGCACAAGGCGGTCGACTTACAAGGGTGAAAATGACTCGATAAAATCGAACCAAAAGTCAAAAATGGCGGTAACAACATCCACATATGATGATCATGCAACCACATCGGGTTAGTCGGCATAAAAAACACAAAACATGAAGAAAAAAAACATTGGGAAAAAACTATAAAAAACTAAGGGAAGTTCGCTAGGCGAAGACTGTAGCGAAGCTGCCCAGAAACAGCAAGAAGTTCGCTAGGCGAACTTCCCAGTGAATGCAAACAGAGGCAAAAGGGGACAAAGTTCGCTAGGCGAACCATGCAGCGAAGCTGCCCAGAAAATAAACAGAAGTTCGTTGTGCGAACCACCCAGCGAACGAAAATAAGGGCGAAAGGGGGGAATGTTTGCTAGGCAAAGGTGTCAGCGAACATGACAGAAAAAACATCAAGAAGTTCGCTAGGAGAACTTCATGTTGTTTTTCCCAGAATATACCTTTTTTAATGGAAACAGAGGGAAAACAGGGCAAAGTTCGCTAGGCAAACTTGCCAGCGAACATGACAGTAAAGATGAGCATTTTTCAACTCATCTTACTATGTCAACTACACTATGTTCTTTCTCTTTTCTTTGTTCTTTTACAATATTTCTTGGTTATATCAAGACCTTATTATAGTTATACAGCACAAGAAAAACACATGAAAATAAACATGCAAAAATGTAAACAAGATAAGGGTATGAAGAGAAGGATACCCAAGAGCTACTATCTTCCTTCGCCAATGGCCTTTGATGGATGTGCCTCTATGGTCCACCTCCTTCTTCTATTTTTTTTCCTCTCTTGTCTCTCAATGTTTTCTTTTCAAACTCTTTTTTCTATTTTTTCTCTTACTCTCTTTTTTTGATTTTTTTTCAATGCCTTTTTGCTCTCAATATCACTCTATGTCAATGTGTAGTGAATGCCCTTTTGTTTGCAGCCCCCTTTCCTCTTTTGTCTCAGCACATTAGGATTTTCCCTTCTTTTAAAACATCAGATTTTTTCATGGAGAAATGTCTCTTTCCACTTTCCTCATGTCACTCTCTTTCTTTCCATTTCCATGTATGTTGCTATGCTGCACTACTTGCCTATGCTGTCTTTTTTTTCTGCTGCACTTTGTTTCTTGTACCCATTTGTTGGCTTGTGCTTGGACAACCCCTTTTGGTCAATGTTAACCTTTGGACAGAATTTTAAAATTCTGATATTTGATGTGTAGATGCATCACCATGAGTTTATTTCCTTGGTCTTGTGACATGTAATGGTTTTGTGACATAATGCAAATTGTCACTTCTTGCATGGGGCTGTTTTGGATCACATTAAAATTACCCATGGCTAAGCAAACATAGTCTTGATCTTGACATGTTCTAATGCTGAGTTGTATCTTAATTATTTTCCTTGAATGTTTGTAGGCACAAAGAGGATCATGTGGACTTGATGGGGCATGAAGGGTACCATAGCATGAATTTGACTAGAAACTTGAATGAAGATTAAAAAAGATTAATTTCTAAACATTACTTAGAGTTGGAAATTTTGCAACAAATGGCATTCTTGTAATGTCATGAAATCTTTCTTTGCAATATTCTTGCATCTAATCTTGAATTTGGAATAATGGGTCTCCCTTATGCCATTGAATTTGAAATGAAATGAAGTCTTGAATTATGAACTTATAATCTTGACTCATGCTTTGCAAATTTGAACTCCACTTAATCAAGAATTTGAAACAACATTGGATGAAGTAATCATGAATTAGGCCTTGCATTTCATGTTCATTAGGTATTTTGATCTTGAATATCCTAATATTTTTAAGTAACTTCTTCTTGAAGGAATCTACATGAGTAGACTTTCAAACTTGAACCAAACCTTAGATGATGAACCTTTTCTTCCATGTAGCCCAAGATAGGCAATTTATCTTATTTGAAATGGAAAACAAATGAACCGACCCAATCCTTACCTTATGAACCCACATGCTTGGTATGCAATAGAACGATGTATGATATGGCGAATGTAGGGTATGAAAGGCTAAAGGTGAAAATGAGGGTGTGACACTACACAAGCTCCATAAAGACACCTCAAGATGCCCGTTGAGCTTTTAAACCATGTTTTATCCAAATAAGTGACTTCATGAACCTCTGAGGATCCTCGGATGATCCTTAAGATAGGAGGCGACACCCATACATAGACTTCTCTTCTCAAAGAGCTTTGAAACCCAATCATGATGGTAATGAAACCCTGATGGCTTGCACATGATGCCCTTGCTTGAGCTTGAGCATGAAACTCTCCTTTTGAATTGCAAACACAACACCTCTTGATCCCCTAATAGAACCAATGATATGCAAATGTAAATGCTAAATGAAAAGAAACATAAGCCAATCTAGAAAACAATGGTTGGTCAAATTTTGGGGTACAACACTAATCCTTTAATAGGTAATGCAAGTTTTCATGACTATGAACACTCATCATTTCAGGGTTTGGCAGGGTAAATTAGTGAAAAAATTTGCTTGGGATAACTATCTTGTACTCATTAGAAAATTTTTCGAATGGCTCTAAAACAATTCGAAAATTTTCGAGAAGAAAGACGAGGTTCTCCTTCTGGCGTCCCAAGGGGTGAAGGTTTTAATCTCATGAAGTTCATAAGGATTCTACCAAATCCCATCAATCGAATCACGTTTTTGAAAAATACGAGACATTTAAGTCATACAAGTAAAGAAATCTATTCATTGATAAAAAAAAGAAAAAACATGAATAGTGATTGCATTTCTGATAAAATAGAATCCTGGATCGCGAATAGTGATTTAATTGCTGATAAAGAAAGAGAATTCTTGCTTACTTTCTCTACCTTAACGACAGAAAAAAGGATGGATCAAATTTTTGTGAGTCTTACTAATAGTGATGAGTTATCAAAGAATAACTCTGGTTATCAAATGATTGAACAACCGGGAACAATTTACTTATGATATTTAATTGACATTCATAAAAAGGATCTAATGAATTATGAGTTCAATATATCCTGCTTAGCAGAAAGATGCGTATTCCTCGCTCATTATCAGACAATCACTTATTCAGAAATCCCGTGTAGGGCTAGCTGTTTGGATTTCCCATCTCATGAGAAACCCTTTTCGCTACGCTTAGCCTTATCCCCTTCTAGGGGTATTTTAGTGATAGGTTCTATAATAACTGGACAATCTTATTTGCTCAAATCTCTAGCGACAACCTCCTATGTTCCTTTCATTACAGTATTTGTAAACAAGTTCCTGGAGAACTTTCCTCGCTCATTATCAAATGTTTGATGGATGGAGCCTTCTCATAGAACCCATAGCTTGAAATTAATCTTGCTTTTGGATTTGAGCAACTTAGGAAAGTAATTTTAGGATTTGTATTGTAGAACTTGGAATGTAAAATGGATTTTGAAATTGTGTAAATATTGGATATTTTGGATGTGAGGAAATGTTGTAACTTGGGTCTTTGTGTTTGAATCTTTGTAGCTTGAATTGCAATGAATTTTGGAACAAGACGTTTTATGGATCTACTTTGAAATGAATGCATCTTCTTGAAAAGATTTAAAAATGGCATAACATGAGGTATTCCTTGGGATTTGAAATAATCCTTGTCGACTTCCTTTCAATTTTGTGTCGATAAAATATATGCCTTGAAATTTGAACCTATGATGGTAATTGAATCATGATGAATTTAAGTATTATAAGTCCTTCACACTTTGCATCTTGCACAAGAGCTTTGAAACTTGTAGGAATTGACCTTGGATTTGCAAATCTTGGTATGAATTGTGAGACTTTGATTTTGTATGTAAAACTTGAATTTGTCTAATTAAACTTTGTACTTGCAGTTGTTGATTGAGCCACATCCTATATTGTAACCGCATTGGTGCTTAGTATCAAGAACTAAGGAAACCCTTTGAAACTTACAACAAGGTCTTGTTTGAATTATCTCAAAATATCAACTTGCCTTTGGGGTCTTTGTAACAAAATTTCTTGAATTTATAAAATAAACCTTGTAACCAATGAAAGGATCTCATGCTTGATTGAATTTGTATGGATCTTTTGAGTTTGAGAATAATGTGAACTTTCAATCTTGCTCAATGAAATTAACATGGAGATTTCCTTGCAAAGAACAAAAATCTTATATTTAGAAATGATGAGCTTATGAATCCTCTTAGATTTGAACTCTTGAATATTGAAACATAATATTAAATTAATTCGAGCTCGAAATTTGAATCAACATGAATAATGTCTTGAACTTGGCTATTTGGATAAAGAATCCTTCTCATTTAAATAGAAACCAATGGTTTTACAAAAACTTATGAATAAGGACACCATCTGTAATGCCACACACCACAGAATTCCCAATAGTCTTCTAATGATCACAGTTCAAAATCCATGGGTAGAAACACCTTAATCTCAATCCCCTCCGGAGAAACCTTAGAGAAATCCTTGGATGAACATTGACCTTGTTCTGACTAAAGAGACCACATAAAACCATCATGACTTCTGATACATCCACAATAGTAACCTATCTTCACAAAACAAATGGGAACTGATAAAACTGTTAGCTATGCATGGATGAAAATGATCAAAGAATCTAAGGGTAAAATTTGGGGTACGACACATGGCCTTTAGGGTTTGGTTGATGTTGGCCAAGAAATGTGCTAGCAGGAGAAAAAAAATAGCCGCTTGTTGCTGGGAAACTTGGGTTATTGGAGTTTCAAGCATCTTGTCATGGGTAGCCATGGCATCAACCTTGGTTGCCAATTGTTTCACTAGCTCGTTAGTATGAACGTTTTGGTTCATGAATTCTGTGTTTTGCTGGCCTGAGATGTGATAAAGTTTTCCATCATGAGTTGTAGATTCAATTTTCTAGGAGAAGAAGGAGCAATATGGGCTCCTTTTGAGAATTAGAAGGTGGAGGACTTGGAGCAAATAATGTGTTATTGTTCTTGTAGGAGAAATTATGATGATTCTTCCATCTAGGATTGTAGATGTTTAAATAGGGGCTGCCTTGGGAATAATTGACTTGATTAGGGACGGTCACTGCCAATACTTGACAATCAGTAGCTATGTGCTCTTGGACTCCACAAACCTCATAATTGGAGCTACAACAACCACGATGACTCGAGCGGTAATAGTTAGATTGTTAATCATTTGGGTAAGTGGCTCGACCTTGGAATTCATGTGATCAATTCTAATTACTTCAAACATACATCCCTTCGTTTAGGTTTTCTCAACTAGATCTCTTTCAATTCCCCACTAGTAATGGTTTTGAGCCATGTTTCCGATGAGTTGGTAAGCTTTGTTAAAAGGTTTATCTATTAAGGCCCTACCAGTAGCAGCGTCTTGTCGCGGTGAAAATCGGATACCAAACTATTGATTAGTTTGAATCTTTAATTCATTTTTGCAACCGAACTTTGATTTGTCCAAAGGAAGGGATAAAGATCGAAATTCCCATAATGCAATGCAAATGCAAGCTAGATTTTTTTAGGTTCGGGGGTTGGTTAAACTTAGGGAAGGTACTAGCATCCTAAGTTTCTGTAGTACTCTACAAGAACCTCTTGTTTTATATTGTTTATTGCTAAGTGTTTATCTGCTTAATGGTTGAAAAGACCTTAGTGGTTTATTTCTAAGTATACTCGATAAGATGTCGCATCTTATGCCTACGTATCCTTACGGGAGTGGAATCAGAGTATTTGTAGTTCCTCTAAAGGGTTTGAGGAGTTCTTTGACTGTTGTCAAAGTTCCTACGGGTTTAGGGTAGTTGTTTTGATTGGGTTTAGGAGAAGAGACGAGTCTTCATGTTAAGGGAGAGATAACCACCACAAGTGTAAAGGGGGTCGTAGGAAATGGTCTTTGCATCGTCTTAAGAAAAGGGCTTAAGTACTCGGATGGTCGCCAAGTATGCCATAAGAACTATTTTTAATGGTTAAAGCAAGGGATTAACAGAGTGATTAGTGAGTGTTTGTGTGTGATTAGTGTGTGTTAGTGTGGTTAATCATATTATAACAAATAAATAACAAACCTTTTATAAAATATTTTTTTTATAATGTGTAAATCCATTTTATGTTTTTTAAATAACCATAAGAACTTTCTTATAATAAAAATTCACATAAACTTTTAAAACTTAGGATAGAAAAATCTCTAGAAAATCCAAATATCATTTTATTATCAAGAAATAATATTTATTAAAGCAAATACAACCTTTCTTCTTAAAATCAATTCATTCCTTAAGATAATTTTCTCTAAAGAATATTTCCTCATAAAATCAATCAAACATTTTCTCATCAATCAATTCAAAATTAATCAAGCCGCTAAAAATCATACAATTCAATCTAATCATCCACTCACGACACATGCACCTACACTTAGCGCTTTCATGCGTATATTTTGTTCATCTTTATCCACTTTTATTTTTCACAATGCACACACCCACCTAGCGCTTTCATGCGTATGTGTATGGTTTTATTCTTGCAATTTACCTTCCGCAATTTTACATTACCAATTTATGCATCGCATTCCGTCCAAAGGAAAATCCTACACATAATTCAACGTTGTGTGTAGTTGCATTTACATTTGCATCATAATCCCTTCGATCCTTGATCCCATTCAAGTCGATCATTTTAGGATAGGACTTACCCCGTAGGAAGGACCTTGTCTTTATCTTTACAACTTAGACAAAAAAACAATCAACACAATACAAACTTTTCAAACACAAATAGAGAATAGATGTTAATCATCTTAAGTGAGATATAATCTCCACCTCCGCAACAATACAATCAAACATGTAGGAACTTTGCCTTAAGAGCGATAAAGGCATACTTGGCGACCATCCGAGTACTTAAGCCCTTTTCTTAAGACGATGCAAAGACCATTTCCTACGACCCCCTTTACACTTGTGGTGGTTATCTCTCCCTTAACATGAAGACTCGTCTCTTCTCCTAAACCCAATCAAAACAACTACCCTAAACCCGTAGGAACTTTGACCATAGTCAAAGAACTCCTCAAACCCTTTAGGGTGAACTACAAAATACTCTGATTCCATTCCCGTAAGGATATGTAGGCATAAGATGTGACATCTTATCGAGTATACTTAGAAATAAACCCCCTAGGTCTTTTAACCATTAAGCAGATAAACACTTAGCAATAAACAAATATAAAACAAGAGGTTCCTGTAGAGTACTACAGAAACTTAGGATGCTAATACCTTCCCTAAGTTTAACCAACCCCCGAACCTAAACTCTCTAACCTTGCATTTGCATTGCATTGTGGGAATTTCGATCTTTATCCCTTCCTTTGGACAAATCAAAGTTCGGTTGGAAAACGAATTAAAGATTCAAACTAATCAATAGTTTGGTATCCAAATTTCACCGCGACACGTCTATAGTATTTTTGTGTTGTAAAGTAGATCATTATAGATGGTGTATATTATTAGCCATTATTCTAAACCATGATGAGAACATAGTTTTATCATATCCTTATATCGTTCCTATGCTTCGAAGAGCGACTCCCCTTCGACTTGTTTAAACATGGTTATGTGATTTCTCAGCACTGTCGTTTTGCTTGGTGGGAAATATCTGGCTAAGAACATTTTCTTAAGTCTATTATAAGTTGTAATTGAATACGCAAGTAGAGATTGTAGCCATGCTCTGGCTCTGCCTCTAAGGGAAAATGGAAATAGACGTAGGATTTCCTCATTTACATTTACACCATTTATTTTTAGGGAAAATGGTAAATGCTCTGGCTTCAACATTTACACCATTTATTTTTAGAGTGTCTGCATATTGCACAAACACTGATAAATGAAGATGTGGGTCCTC
This sequence comes from Lathyrus sativus, assembly GCA_963859935.3. Taxonomy (NCBI): domain Eukaryota; kingdom Viridiplantae; phylum Streptophyta; class Magnoliopsida; order Fabales; family Fabaceae; genus Lathyrus; species Lathyrus sativus. The sequence continues at coordinate 90,314,762 of OZ012737.1, forward strand.
AGTAGGATTTCCTGAGAACTGGTTATGTTGCACTATTTGCACCAAAGATGATTTCAATTCAAAATTGTTCGCTTGGATTGCAGGTGGAACAATTCTTGAATGTGGCTTTTCCTCTAATGGAACAACGTAATCTTGAAGAGGTTTCATATCAAGTGCAACCAGGGATGCAAATATGGCTTGATATTGTTCAATTTTGTATCTTATATGCAGGAAACGCTCTACTTCATCAATCAGTTTCTATAAGTCTTCTCTTTGGGAGTGAGTGCTTGACATACAACCGGTAAATAAAAGGGAAAATTTCCTTAGTCTATACGATGCAACAATGGAGTTACAATTTTTTACTAAATTGGTCCTCTTCAACGACGCCAAAAACTTTGATGTGTGTCTATGTGTGATAGCTTATCCGAAAGTGCACGAATATTATCAGAGTAATATAAAAGATATCGAACACACAAAGAACAACAATCAATCATATCGTTACCAACTATTGCTATGTAAATCTTAGGCTAATCGAGTATATTTTTTATTTTTGAAGAAGAATAAAACAAGAAATAAAGTTTGGTTTAGAGAAAATTAATAAAAGCGAGACCATAATGTAATTTCCAATCGCACCTCTAGGACTCAATAAATTCTTGGCGTTTGTTTAAAATATTTTTCGAAAGAAAGTACCAATTTAAAAACACTACTCACTTTCACACAACCCGTGTTATGTTTCAAAACGTAAATGCTTGGTTGTCGCTGTCTCATTTACAATTTCGAAACACTCTTTGAAAACTAATAAATCCTAGTAAATCCCTAAAGCTTTGTTGCTGTATTTAGAAATTAAATCCAAATTTTACGATCCAGTATGGGTCTCAAACTTTTGCGCTATTGACAAGTACATGGGTGTTTTCACTTTCGCGCAAAACCTTTTTGAATTTAAAACATAAAAATCAGAACCGAAAAAAATAAGTTAACATTAAAATTATACGCCAAATTATTTACTGAGTCCCGTCGGGACAACAATCCTCACATCCAGACTCTAGAAATTTAAACAGACATGGTTGCGGAAACAAACATGCAATTATTAATGTCCAATTTGAACAAAGACATAATAAACAATTTAAAACAATTGATAAAGGGGTTTGCAGATGAATTAACAGGATGAACCAGGAATCCTGAGCAATAACAATAGAAATATAATGATAAAGTAGGAATTGTAAAGGACCTAAAATAAAAGCTGCAGAATATAAATGACTTAAAATAAAAGCTGAAAGGTAAAGAAATTGAAATTTAAATAAACCTGCAATGTAGAATTGGAAATAAACTGGAATTAAACTTCAGATGATGGCAAGATTGTTTAACCCAAGCACAAAATACAAGCCTAAACACTAAAGTGTAGTAGTTCCTCAACGTGAGAAAGCTACTACTTTATAATGGTGATTTATGCTTAAAACTAAAACTGCTCTGAACTTACACAAGACTTGGATTCAAAATTATGATAAAAACTACATATTTATAGTGTTACAAGTGCTAAAATTGAAGTCCAAACGTGTAGAAGTAGTGGGAGAAAATATGGAGGAATGGGGGAAGACTGGGCATAATTCTATTGCAATTTTTTAGGGAATGAAGTGCATGGCAGACGCCATGCACTATGGCGGTCGCCATAAGTGTAAAAAAGAGGATCCTGGCCAGTTTGAGTTGTGTGGTGGACGCCATGACCCCTGTGGCGGGCGCCATGGTCCTTTGACTGTGTCTCTTTGCTTTTTTTTCTCTCTCTGGTAGGCTCCATGACTGCCTAGTCATGGCTGGTGCATTGGTAGGTTGCCATCAGTGTGTTTTTTCCATTTTTCTTCGCTTTGCGTCATTTTTTTCTGGTTTCTTTATATATCGACTCCTACGTGTAAAGCACCTGAAACGTACACCAATTACCAGCATAACACTACAAAATATGATAAAGTGACACTAAAATATGTGCATATCAAGTCAAAAAAACTATGTGTTTTAGTGTTATCAGACTTCTCCAACACTCCTTGATTTAATCATACTCTATTTCTAAACCTTGATTATTTCAAACCTCCTTCTACAACTTGCTCCTTCTGATACGCCACTCTACTTTTCTTAGATAGCCAACACCATAAAATTATTGTGGTGTCAACCACTGATTCCTTACCCATAAATGATATTGATGATTCTTCTCTTATAAATTCTTCAGTAATTTCAAGAGACATTATGATCCAGCTATTCATATTCTTATTAGACTTCACTTGGCCTAATACTACGTACTAAGCGCACCCACACCTACTGCCTCGCATCCCCCGTACTACTCCAATAAGATATCATACACATGGTGTGGAAGTATCTTACTTCCAATCCTATGAGCAATCATCTTTTCAAATTCTCTATAAATCTTACTTAGTTTTTCCATCCATCACTCTTCATAGCGTTATTCTGACTGAAACAACATGGATCACACGGGATTCACAATCTATGTACTTGTAAGTACAATTATCTGCAGTTATTAGATTATTTTGTTGATTTTGGTTGACAACACATTATGTCAAACAACATTTGATGAAGTATGTGGTAACAATTTTCCAACAAACTTTGATGATGGCACCAAATTGAAGAATATATTTCAAGCCTCATCATTTAGAAGAGTCAAGTTCTAGTTGAAGTACTAAGTCATTGATGAATCTAACAAAGGGACCTGAAGCTCCAAAGTTGTGAAATAGAGAAAGTGTGAAAACTCGTCTGGTCTTTCACTAAGTGCTTATCTGAGTGATCAGTTTAATGTAAATGTATAAGAGTAACTGTCGAGAAATTAAGGTAGCTCACACACACGTGCACACACACACACACACACACGCACACACACACCCCAAATTGATTTAAAGCCTCTCTCATTTGATAAAACTCCTGAAAATAGTTTTACACACATGCTTAGTTGGTTATTAACTTATTTAATCAATTAGAAGGATTTTTTACACATGTTAATCGATTAACAAATTAGAGTTAATCAATTAACACATTTGTAATTCCACAAATTAATTAGAGAAACCTTTAATCAATTAATGACAATATAATTACAAAACTTTCCATATTAAAATCTTTAAATGATTAACTAAACAAATCTTCATCCGCTCATATCGTGTTTGGAGTCCCTTGAAATAACTTTAAATGATTAACTAAACAAATCCTCCATCCTTTAATGGAGAAGGTTATGCTTTGTGAAAATAGAATATTAAAATCTTATAGAGGGATAGGTTATGATATTTACAAGGCTTTTAAAAGTGGTCTTTTTTTTCTCATGTATCAAGTTAACAGTGTTGTGATAAACAAAGATGAAAATGATTTAACTAATGAAGAAAGTGAAAAGCGTAGCACAGTTTGAAAGCTAAAACTATGACCACTATCAGTCTTAGTCTTAATGAGTTTTCGGGTGTTTCTCACTTTGAAAATGTGAAAGAAATATGTGACACTCTTCAAGTTACCTATTAAAGAACAGCTGAGATAAAAAGGATAAAGAAAGACACACTAACTCATAAGTATAAACTCTTTATAATAATACCATAAAAATTTTATGATATGAAAAAAAATTTCATTCATATTGTGAATCACACAGGAACTTTGAAAAAAGTTTTTTAATATTACAATTTTGTTATCAAAATCTTTAGATACGTAAATTGTAGTTGGCAACCTAAATTAATAATAATTTAAAATTTTAGAGATTTATCTTATATGAATTTAACTACTTTATTTGATAAATTGCAGAAATCCAAGAAGAAGATGAAAAAATAAAATAATGTAATAGTATATGATA